>LS485439.1:0-10901 GCA_900490705.1 Pristionchus arcanus
ATTGCAGTTCTTTCGTGTCGGGATTTTGGCGCGAAATTTGCATCCATTGTTCACCCTTATCTGGAGAGAACAATGGGGGTCAGAACGCTGTGGTTGATGAACGTTCGAGGAGGTGGAAGAGGTCAGGAGGAGGCTAGTGACCTCCTCGGAGGAGGTTCTCCCTTTCTCGGATCGAAGAATGGGCAGGTTAGATAGGCTTAGTGCATAGTTCTTACACTGCTCAATCTCAGTTCTTATGTTTTGTTTGGTATTGGCCTGCGGATCTATAGAAGTTCCCGAAGAATGCGCTCACTAACCATCTATCTGAATCTAACTCTAAAGTTTGAAAACGCACTATATTTGTTTCGAGATTGAACTAACCGTATTTCAGATTCTCGTTCGCCCATGTCACATTGAAGAATCTAGAAGCTACTTGGGCTTCTATACTGGGAGGCTGCCTCATGGGAGACTTCGCAATACGGGATCGTCATATTTTCATTCTACGCTCTCGTGCGGTCGAGAGACTGGGTGAAATGAAGAGACGGCGACCCTTTTTGTGCAGTTTAGTATCTACTAGAGTTCTCTTGATGGAATTGATTTCTGAATGCAATTTAATTGCAAGAAGAGAACGATCTCCAATGATGAGACCTACGACTTTACCATGTAGTGGAAATATAACTGCTAGAATTGTGGGAAATCAACTTAAAAACGGAAAAAATGCCAAATTTGAATTCACGAAAGATTCGAAAGTAGTACTTTTTACTCGAAAGCCCGTGACATATATATGTTCTGGATATGTTTTTTTCGTGAGAGCATTCAAATTATATAGCGAAAATGTAGATTTTATTCGATACTTTCAGGTTTTTCTCTTCGGTACACGGACGTCTAAGAACACGAAATGATTAGGAAATTGAAGAACTAATTTAATTTACTTTACCCGATGGTTCGCACTTTCTTCAGGAGTGCGGAAGAAAATATTGCTTATTGATCGAGGTAATTTATCTTTGTTTTAAAACGTACAAAATTCCTTTCCTAAACAAAAATAAAATATTTTTAAAATTGTATTTTTGCTAATTGTTTGGTAATACACTCGATATGTCTTGAGAAGACAAAAGACATGGCTAATTCAATACTAATATAATTATCTTGAAAATATTCGTAATCGCTGCTTGCAATTCTCTGTTTCATTAGTTCAATTTTTCATGCTTGGGTTATGCACATAATCGTAATATTTCATATGCAAGATAATGACTTTTGGACCATTTGAACTTGATAATTCGTGTGAGAATTTGTGATAAAAGTAATTGTTGATAATTATCCGGACATAGCGATTTTCCGTTTTCACTTTTCTCGCCCATTGTGGCACAGCCCTTGATTATGATCGTGAAGTTACCGCTCATATTGTGAAAAAGCCAAGCAATTCATAATTTATAAAATTAAACTATCCAGTATGTGCTCATGTGTGTACCTGATTATGTGTGTTTGTTAATTTTCCCCTTTCACAACATTATACACCGACATAAAAGGGTGGTGGTCGAGCTGCAAACTTTAAATTTGAAATGTTTCTGAAACTTATCCCGGTTTTGTTTGTTACTGAACCGTTGAATTCGAGATAAGTTTCAGAAACAATTCAAATTTAGTTATCGCTTTGCAGTTCTATTACGATGTGGCGGAAAAATTCAAATCTTAATCCCCTTGTTCACCCTTATCTGGAGAGTACAAAGGGCTCATGAATACCTCCTGCGACAATAATCCACCACACAATACCATCATCCTACCCTAGAGCAGTTACCTGGATATGTTCCTGAAGCTGAAGCTGAAGCAAGAATGTTCGAAGACGGTGGAAACACGCGATTCGCATTGAAACATAATCACGACCTTCGGAACTCCAAAAAGCCTCCAAAATTTGCAGAATTTCAGCAATTTCGATAATATATATTTTCAAACTTTGATTACTCTAAGTTGAATTGTTTTCGTTTAGTAGTACTAAGTAATCGATATTGTGTAATTTATCGCTAGATTATTTCCCATTCCACACGCAGTTCATCATTTACTTTCGAGGGCCGGTTGGAGGCCCCTTCCTCTCTCCCGGGTAATCGATAGCTCGCTAACCAGCACATTGTGCTTGTTGATGGAGGAAAGTAAGTCGACTTGTCGGATCGGCATTTTTTTGAACTAATCGGAATAATTTGTTTGCTTGTTTTTTGTTCTCGACACTAGCGATGATGCATTTGTATTTGGCCATTGAATAGTGAAAATGTTTTGCATATATTTTGTTTATCAGCAGCGATATGTTCTCGCGGGATGGGGCACGAGTGTTAATGAGTGTAGAATCGAGTAGGGCGGATGGATCGTCGCTTCTGGATTAGAGGAATCACACGAGAAGTCACTGAAAATAAACATATAAATTGAAGAGTGGTGAGCAAGCAAAATTATGAGGAAAATGTGCCAAAATGTGTCACCTGTTCTACTTGGAACAAGGAGCCTTGGAGCAACATTGCATGCATTAGCACAGCAACAGATCTGGCTTCTTCTGGGCTCCCGTATGTTACGGTATAGCGGGTGTGACCCTGAAGAAAAGTAAATAACGCCACTCCTGACAATGTGTGGATGAATAGACGAGCACATCACTATAGCTGCTTAAGTCAACAACCCGATTTCCATCTACTATCTTGGGGTTTCTGAGAGATGCATCACCAGCGGGCGGTTCCCTATGGATGGACACGCACACATTGATGGTTGGACAATGAACCTCTTCATTTAATCTCTGGTCAGTGAGCCGAAGGGAAGCCGGAGCAGTTTTCGCATGCTGAGCCATTCATAAGAGGGCAGAGCGATGGGTGGGCGACATTATTCGGAGCGTATGCATTAACTCACCTGCGTGATCGCCACTGAAGTCGCCCCAGTCAAACGGAGCAGCTGCTCCACGAAGTCTGGAAAAAAATGTACGCTACAAAAAAGGACAACCCATTCCTCGCGTTCCTCTTTCAAACTGATCAAGTAAACGCAACTATGGGTTATGGACGAAAAGTGCAATACAGCCTACCGCTTATTCCATTATTGAGAGTGGTCATCCGGAACGTAACACCGATGTTTTGAACACGAGTAAGTGGTCGAGCTGAAGCAAAAATTTGTTTCAATAATATCGATATATCATTGTAAAATTGGAATTATAAAATATTAATTACGATAAAGTAAACTACAGCTTCGTGTGTAAACTACATTACTCATCATTTAGAGGAGTGCGTTCATCAGTATTCATCAGGACGCCCTAGATATTAATCTTTGATCTCTGGAACTCACGGATTGGCGGATATACAAATCTCTCCGGGCGATGGCCGACCACCAGTTCATCGTCCCAGACCATATTATGGCCTTGCTGCAAAAAATGCGATTTTGTAGACAATTTTTAAGGATAACATGAAAAATTATGCAATTAATACGCAAGGAAGAAAGTTCTCGTAAAGTTAAAGAATTCGTTTCCTTTTTCCACGCTTTTTTCAATATAGTGGCGAGAGGGTCAAAAAACGAAGAGACAATTGCTCGTATTTTGATTGTACTCACGGCACTACTGTCGACTCTGAGGATAACTGTTGCAGAGTGTCTGTGGTCCACGACGTAACGAGCTTGGAGGATATACGGTTGCGTGGCCGAGTCACTGAAGACTTGAGCGTCGCGAGGCGCGAGTCCATTTATCAAGAGAAACACTCCTGCAAATTTAACCATTAAATCATATTCTAAAATTAAAGAAAAAATACTCATTTTAATTAATTATGAGATATAATTCATATAAAAGGATAAAGGCATATAAAGACATTGATTTTTTTTCCTGTTTTTACTGCACGCACAAACTTTGATTAAATTAAATGACAATTATTTTTTTTACAGATTTGTTGATCAAATTTTGGTTTGAGTCGCTTTCTCTATTAGTATTTGTGCCGTCAAAAATATATTTGTAGATATATTTCAAAATTTTACCGACTACACACTGCAGCTCCGTGGAGACAAATGCCTCCGGCTCTCGCAAACCAGTGAGCTGAATTAGAATATTATAATTACAATGAAAAACAAAGAAATTTTTTTTCGGACAATTCACTTCAACTTAGGAGAAAAATCACAATAATGATCATTGAGAGGGTGTTATACATATGGAATGCGCCATTGTGATGCCTTCGAAAGACGATCCATCTACTACAAAAAAAAGATCCATCTACTACAGTATACCTGTAAGTGAAGCTGCCGGACCAGCGTACGGAAGGTGCGACGATGGAGATGCGCTTGCTGCCATTCCTGCAATATTCATAGTATTTCCGCTTCGCAATCTGAGGATATTTCCCATTTTCATTTCCTCAATATTTCTGGACGAAATGTCTATGAATCTTATTGATTATTACCAACTCTTCTTCCCATTATTCCTAGGAATTTTCTGGCCTAGTTTCCTGGAATAGAAGCCTTGAAATAAAATATGAATTCACCGGGATTCCAGCGAGCAGCTCAGTGATCTCGCGCGAGGTCTGAAATAATTTAAAGCAATCCACAGTGATATTGACCGAATATAATTAATTCAAGCCTAACAATTATGGTTCACTTTTTCAGGCGTTTTCGCCTCACCCGCGCATTTTTATCAGGTCTTCGAGCCATTTTGGTATTTTATAGGGATTCAGAATACGCACGATATAATGTTCTGACCTTGTCAGATTGTCTGATCCGAAAGTCAGGCATAGAGAAAACACTAACGGGCAGTGAATTCCGTACCTCAGCCACAACTGCGGCAGGAGCGAGTGGCTGCCGACCGACGAGGTTCGCGCCATTCACATGCAGCGGGTTCTGCAAGTACGAGAAACGGTGTGGCTCTCTCACTTTCCCATTATATCTCCCTTCTCTGACCGACGAGCGATCACTGGGAAATGAGTGGAACGATAGTTCGCGAGAACTAATTGCTCAGCCCTCGTTTAGTTAGCATAGAAATCCGAACCAGTAAGGCCATTTGTTCTAGCACGTACCTGTGCTTGCTGATTCGCGCCTAGCGCCCCATTCTGCCCTCCGTTGATGCCGTTCAGCTGCTGCAAGTAAACAATCTCGGCTCCGAAGAGTTAAAGATGAATTGTGCATGTCCAGCCCCTTGTATCTATGTGAAAATTGCAAACTAACAATGTTAGGATCGCCTTGGTTATTGTCTGCCGGGTTGATCCTGTTGCCATTCACATTGTTCGGATCCTGGAAAGGTCACCATTTTCATCACAAGCTACGGTGTGGAGTTCGTAGGACGGGTAATCGTCTCTCTTCAGTAATCGCAGTCTCTCAGCGGGCAGAGCAATCACGCAACGTTCCCGATATGCTTACAAAAAGCGGGCAAGTGCGAAACGAAAAAATGACCATTCAATTCTGGAGATTTGCCAGCTCAAAAGGGGACGTGAAACGGCGAATGCGAACAACAGGTAGCGAATACTCTGTGAGCTAGAGTTCGAAATACGAGTAATCGTCTCTTCATTTCGCGTGCTCTCTCGTCACTCTGACCGGCGAGAGAGTGCGTGAAATGAAGAGACTGCGACCCGTATTTTGAACTCTACTGTGAGCCTAGGCTGGATTGAGAAAAAAAGAGATGACATTTGAATTAGCTAGAATAGTTAGCGCTCTCCTGAGACTGCGTCGAATTTCAGCTGTTTTTTTTAATTAGGATTGTTATTTTTTTCACTTAGCACACTCGCTCAGACCGAAAGAAAACATTGAATGAGCCGCGCAATCTGTTTTCCATTTCCCTCCCAAACCCTGGCCAGCTCACCGCATTTGGGTGGTTTCCGTTGGCTGGATCTGCCCCATCTGCGTCATCGACGTTTTCTCCTCGGATGTTTTCTATCTCTTCCTGCAACGTGCGAGATGTGGTCATGCTTGCCTTATCATTGGTGATTCATGCCTCGTCTGCATCTTCCGCATCGGGCGCTTGCTGCTGCTGATTGGCAGGAGGGTGCTGCTGCGGGGGCGCCACTTGATTCTGTGGTGGGGCAGCGGGTAGGTTGAGCTGTGCGGCAGCTGCAGCCTGCCGCTGCCGCTCCTCTTCCTCCCTCTCCTCAGCCGTCCTTCGTCTCTTCTCAATCCTTTCTTTCCTTTTCTTATCCTCCTCCTTCTTCTTGTCCTTTCTTTGTTGCGCTAATCGCTCGAGTCTCAGTGCCGTGGCCAGTCGGAGATTCTGCAATGATCTTGGCTCCCTTCCATCTCACGACAATACTATCAAGAGTTCGAACGACGACGAGATTCGTCGGGATTTCTGGATCTAGCTAGCTCGAAATTGGGGACGGCAAAGCGGCACGAGCGCGTCTCATTTCGCCCAAAATTTCGGAAAAATCCCCACGCCGATTTGCCATCACTTCTCGAAATATGTGCGCTCGGTGGGCAGACTGACTAAGGAGTGGGCAGACTGACTAAGGAGACTGACTAAGGAGTGCGATGATTGTTTGTCTAAATACTAGGGTTCCCTTATTGGCAAGTGCTCTCCATTAACTTTCCAATAACTTTCCATTAATTGCTCATTCTCCACACTCTGGCTAATTTTTCATTGTTCGCTTTGTTGGCATTCCGGAAAGACTTTCCATCAAAGGAACCCTAGTAAATGCATCAACTCACGGCGGGAGGAGGATGAGGCGCTACCTGACGTCCAATTGTCGCCAGAGTGGCACGAGCGTAATTAGGCACTTCTGAATGCGATATAATTAATCGGGTTATTTGTAGAAAAATATGTCCATAGAAGGCGCACCGCAATGGTCAGTGCCTGCTCCAACGCGCAAGTGTTGAAGCTAAATTTGACTAAGTCTAATAAATTTAATGTTTACTAATTTGATCAATCAAATGTAATTTGGAGAGTTCCCTCTTCTCGCTCGCGGTTGATCTCATTTCAGCGCGCTCGGAGTGCGCGGGGCGGTCGGCGTAGGGGGGAGGATGATGATGAATGGAAGGAGTGGATGGAGTTGGGGGAGAGAGGGCAGAAATCGATTCGGATTAATACCGTAGCAATGTCGCCTCACAAAGTCGGTGCGTAAGGCGTTACTGCGCTCAGTGCTAGTGTGCCAATATGCAGCTTTTGAGACTTACTGCCAGCTGCGGCCGGGCATCGAACCCTCGCAGGCGAAAGATGGAGGAGGAAGACGCCGAGAACGATGAGGAGAACGGGAAGCAGGCGCATCACTGGAGGCTTTATCTGAAATCGGGTACAGATTAGACCCGGAGATCACGAATTGCCATGAACGATGCAGCACGCGTGCCTAGCTCATCACGAATGACCAGACAGACTAGAGATCATGCAAACAGAAAAGAGACACCGAAATGTCATCGCTAATTGGCACGATAGTCACGAAATAAAGGAAACCAACCTCTGTAACTGCGAGTAATCTGAGTGAACCACTCAGCACGAAAAGGATGATGATGAATGAGTGGAGAATTGGAATTATTATTTTCTCTTATTCCTTCCTTTGTTCTCGGTTCTTTGTGCGAGACGAATTCGTGAATAACAGAAAAAAGATATTTCAAGATTTTCAAATAAGCTACCAATTCATTGCGGTGGATACGGTATATTTACGCACGGCGTTCTGCTTTATCATCAGTTTATCAGACAAAAAAATCAAAACAGTCATAGTTCCCGTGATCACCATCCTTTCTGGGTGGCCATTTCGTGTTGGCTATTTCTAATTCAGGCAGTTGCTCCACGACATTTTTGTGGATTAATCAAATTCGAACTAGTATTTTACTAATATTTAGCATGTGAAATATTTTCTAGGGATTGAACGCAGCATAATAAACATGATATTTATTCCAGATCGATATTACTACACCATTTGATCACTCAAACATGACATATCTATCATCGATGACATCATCACCATCCCTTCTGAATGGCCTTTTCATGCTTGGCTATGACTATTTCGGGTAGTTGCTCCCCGACGCCGTTGTCTTTGAGGAGACGTCGATCGCGACGGTTACTGCATCTGGAAAGGCTTTCTAATATTTTATTTGACAGCTTCAATTTTTCGTGAAAATGTGAAAAGTTTACCAACCGATAAAGAACGAAGAAAATAAGAGGCAGCAGTACGCCATGCCAGTAGATAAGATTGGAGGATTCCTGAGAAAGAGAATTGGTTTTTGGGTTCAACTACGTTTCAGGTGTTGCACAAATTGTTTCGGGTTGATTGCCGTTTGTAGGAAGCGAAATTCGGTCGCAAAAAAACTTATTATAATTATTTGTTCCCGTGTAATTATGCATTCGCAATGCAGGATACCTCAAGAATCGGGTAAATTCGCGGGTCGAAAGTCGGATTGAAAGAGTTGTACAAAAAGAAGACCGCAGCGCTTCCGAGAATGATAAGGAAGTGACACCTGGAATACGAAAACAATAACAACAAAACAAAAATAATAACTAACCAGATCAGCGGAGTGATGGTGGCGATAGTGCGGAAGTTTTCGGTGATTTGGTATCTGGAATTGATTATTTTCTTTCAGAATAGCAAGATTAACAACAATAACATTAATTAAACGAAAACAACAACAACAAAAACATACCTTCCGGTCGGGTCCATGGTCGCCCTGTTCTTTCTCCTTCTCCAGTTGACAAAGAGGGCGACATGGAAGGTGATCAGGGCGAGGAATTCGAGCACGAGGAAGATGTACTATAAATATTTGTTTTTTTTTAAAAATAATTAATTAAATATTTTTTGAAGCCCTTTGCCATGAAATCGAGAGAGAAGTCGGCACAGGCGAATAATGAAAAGCCTTCAAAATTTCTCGATTTTTTACGCAAACGGATGCAGTGTTCTTCGCGTTCTTGCTCATGATATATTTTCTTTATCAAATCTCTTTATGAGGATTTATGAAACTCACCCCAATCTGCATCACCACTTCGAAATTGCTCTCGGAAACAATGGAACAGTACGAAAATCGCTCCGTGAAGCTGTAGTAGGACGAGATGATCGATGCACAGACGAAGGGGATTATTATCTGAAGTGAACTATTTGATCTTTGATCTTTGGTCTTCAATCTAACCTCAGCGAGTCCGAACCATGCCCCGAGCCACTTCGGGCATTGCTCGTAGTTCTTGTAAAACAAAGTAGCGATACACCGTTCAACAGAGATTATTATAAGGGAGAACATCGTTCCTGTAATGGAAAATAATCATTTTTTCATGAAAACATAATTTTCAGCGTTTAGTGTCAGGTTCAATGGCGTTATTTCGAAATGTTATTTCGGTCATCGTTTTCCCTCAGGTATTCTCGTTCAAGTGATCTCTTGATGATATTCTGGTCAGCATCGCTCATTCATTGCTCAACCGCCGGCCAAACGCGTGAATAGAATGTGATTAGGCGCGTGGTTTGACGGCGGGGAGGCGTGAGTAAGCCGATTGCACAATTCTGATCGCGAAGGAAAGCGCCTTATAGAGTGGTTCCTAACGAAAAAGGACAGAGCCTCGTTAGCTCAGTTGGTAGAGCGTCAGACTTTTAATCTGAATGTCAGGGGTTCGAGCCCCCTACGAGGCTAACATTTTGCTGATTTCCAAATGAGAATTCGCTCACCGTATAACGCCACACAGGGCGGAACTCTCCAAGCGAAGCATTCGTAACCGGTCAGAACCAAGTCGGTGCCGGTTCTGAATTAATTAATATTATTGAATTGCATTAAAATAAATATATTAGATAATAAAATTAGCATACTTCCAGGTTAGCTGCTGGTAGAGTATGTAGATGTCATCAATCGCAACGAAAAGACAGGCGAAAAAGTTGAAGATAACATGGATCGCAAGAAGAAAAGTGAGGTTGAAATGGGCGACGAATTTCCTGAAAATATATCGTTTTTGGTCAGAGATCGAGGATATTTTTGATGCAAAGAACACCGGAGAAAGTGCGGAAGCGGACTGAGAAGCGATAAACAATAATTGAATGCTCTAAAGGAATACTACAAGAACAGATTGAGAACTAGTTTCCTTCTGAGGCAACAGATAGTCAATATTGTTCTTTTCTGTGCTGTTAGAGCATGCAAAATTGTCTCTCTACTAATAAAAATGGAAAATCACATGCAGATTGACGAGAGGCTAAGGATCAGTTGCCCCCATAATAACATACTGTTCGAAGACTGACTTCCGATGGTAGAACATGATTGCGATTACGACAACGCCGAGGAGAGCCGTGGCGATGCGGAATGGAATCATCTGGAATCAGGCATTATTTGAAAGATCAAAGATCAAAAAGACTATACTCAAAAATATTTGACCTATGAGTAATGGAACAATCTTCAACGAAGAAGGTTCTGGCAAGTTCTGGCATTCAGAAAGGGAGTTGGACATTCAAAAAGGATGTGATTAGCTCACCCATCGCATGTACGGATCTGTGTAGACAAAAATTGCAGTGTCGACAATGGGGTCGATTGTAGTAGCCATTCTTTAATCTACAAAAAATATACTTTCACAAAAAAGATTACAGCTAACAATGATAACACATGAAAAGGCTGAAATGACGGGATGGGAATTAGAGTTCGAAATACGGGGAAGTATGTTCATTCATCGTACTCTCGCTCCGGACAGAGCGTGCGGAATGAAGAGACGATTACCCGAATTTAGAACTCTAGTAGGAATGTCTGCGAGCGCTGACAAATCCGGTCGCGGGGGAGATCCGGTTTCTGGGCCGCAAATTAGATTCAAAGATATTTGTATAATTAGAAATACGCGTAATCGTCTCTTCATTCATCGTACTCTCTCACCGGACAGAGCGTGCGGAATGAAGAGACGATTACCCGTATTTCGAACTCTAGTAGGAATGTCTGCGAGCGCTGGGAGTTCCGGTTGCGGGGGAGATCCGGTTTCCGAGCCGCAAATTAGATTCAAAGATATTTGTATAATTAGATATAATACGTCGCAGCAGACAGTGAACGTGGAAGTAATGAATGAG
>LS485442.1:0-30863 GCA_900490705.1 Pristionchus arcanus
GCTCACTGTCTCTATTAGATCCCCTAGTCCCCAATTGTGAATAAACCCT
Organism: Pristionchus arcanus; assembly: GCA_900490705.1. Lineage (NCBI taxonomy): Eukaryota > Metazoa > Nematoda > Chromadorea > Rhabditida > Neodiplogasteridae > Pristionchus > Pristionchus arcanus. The sequence continues at coordinate 50 of LS485442.1, forward strand.
TATTCCACATAACGACGTGTGTGATACAAGGCAAGGATATAACAGTAAGCCATTATTAAGACCGCAATAGTACAGATAATAGAAACATGTTGATCAGATAAAATGAAATCGAATACAAATGTGTACAGAACAAGAAGTTTATTTCCAAATTACAATAGAAATATGTATGCTGCAAATATCATGATGAAATATAATTTTAATTTTAATCATCCAGACTGTATTCAGACTTGAGGGTTTGAAATTGGCATGCATATGCGCGAACGTACGAAAGATATTGCTGCATTTCTTCCTAAAATTGCAATGTTATTCTTCACAAAAGTAATTGTCCTCACATAAGATTCGCTGATGTTTGTATGGTCTAAAGCGGCCCTGTATTTTTCAAAAGCCATTTTTTCTGACTCAACATGGCGTAGCATCTCCTCGCGAATCGTTTTCTATGAAGAATATGGAGTTATCGGGAAATAAATTTGAAAAAATGACTGAGACTTGCTATCCCCCAGGGGTCGGCAAATTGGTAGTAACTTTGGTTACGAAAGTTAAACGTGCCCTAGAAGTCTGGCCAGCAAGGGATCACGCAGGCCTCGCCGTACCAGGCCTTACCTGTGTACCCCACCAGGCGTGGTTGTCCCATAACAACTGTAAAATCGCCTTGATTGTGGAAGCAACTTTAACTTTAACTTTAACTGAGATTTTGTCGGAAAAACCCTTTTTCAATACATAAAAAAATGGATGACCTGATCCTCATCACTTATTACCCTCATAACCAGTGGAAGAAACTCCAATCGGAAATATACCATGCCGTCCAAAAGGTATCTGGAATGCGTTATTTTTTTTCTTACCCACATTCTGAGCAAAGTAAATCAGTCGACATAGTGAATATATTTTGAAAGGAATAAAACCGTGAAACTATTACAATTTAAAACAATATACAAAAAAATAACATTTTAATTTAAAACTTGCTTGGCGTCAGATGGAATTTCATCATTTTCGATGTCAGAGCACAGGTCGCGCATAAAGTCGGCTGCAGCGGAATTTAGGATCTGAACCGCTACATGAATAACAAATAAAACTTTTAATGTTAGACTTGTACGGTTACCCTGCTTCCGAAATTGTTCGGTTAATACTGGGAATCAATCAAGAAGTAGTAGTAGTCTACATCAGAATTGATTTCAAATTCCCCTGGATTCATCGAAAACCTACCCACACATCCGCTTCAGTGAGGTCCTCCTCACAACGCGGAAAGTGATCCGGAGCGTGCACGTAAAGAACTTCGATCGCCGTGAAAAATAGCGATCTCTAAAAAGTATTTTGATCCGGAGCGTGCACGTAAAGAACTTCGATCGCCGTGAAAAATAGCGATCTCTAAAAAGTATTTGTTTTGGAGAAAGAACAGCAATGAGTGGGTTTTCAAGAATTGACTGCCAAATGACGAAAAATATTTCACCATATTTAGCAAAATATTTAGCATGTATGATGACAATTACGGAACTTCTTCGGTTTTTGGCCCAGTCAACAACCGCTCCGAATGTGGAATGCGAATGGAAACCGAAGAAGGGCTCAATTACTTACGAAAAAGCTCATTGAGTCTTCAGCGGCGGGAAAGGCGCCAACTCCGCCGTGCGCGAGTCCATAAATCATTTCGAATATTATTGTTCTGAGGGAGGTCGGAGTGTGCGGGCCGAGTGGGTTATCCTCACAGTCCATTTCTTCCTGGTTTGCCTCGTCGACTTCCATTGGCGTTGCTAAGATGTAAATGTTCGCGAGTAACGAAAAAATGGAAGAAAAATACAAAATACGCGCTTTTCGAACTGAGAAAAAAATGTAGATGAAAAAACGGGTCGCGTGCATGATCTTTACAATAATGACTTCGATATTTTACGAAAATTGGCCAGGGGGTTGTCTTAGAGACTATGTGATCTCGATTTGCGTCCTAAAAAGCGATTCCAGCGGGAAGGACAAGATGCATAGTAGCGTTGACGCAACGCAATCGAATGGCGCAAATTGTGAATCGAGACGAGCGGTTAGCATCGATTGCGCAATGACAGGGCGAATTCGACTCTCATTGCGCAATGAGAGTCATTCTTCGCTCATTGCGAGTCGCTTGTGTTTGTGCTAACGGTCAACCCTAGTGCATAGCAAAATTGATTTTTCATGCATGCTCTCTGTCGGGCAATATATGAGGCGGTTTGCGTTAGGATCAACAAGCCTCAACGGGTGTCGGGAACAGGTCAAAAATAGAAAGTGCTCAGAAGTTGGCCCTAGGGGTTGTTTTCGATGCTGAACAACCTGATATGGTCGATTTCGCAATATGTCCCCTTTTCGCTCCAGGGGGGCACCCCCTCATTTTGCCTGAAAATGCGTTTTTCGAGTTTTTCTCGCCCGAAACGCGTTAAAAAGTCGAAAATTTTCGCGACCTAAATCAGAATTTCGAGCTCTATCTCGTGGTTATGTTGAAATCGCATGATTATTTTTCGTTTTCGAGAAAAAGTCGATTCTTGACACGATCGAGTGCGGGCAAAATCCTTTGGCCAGGTGAAAGAGCATGTTTTTACGATCATTTTGCGCTATTGGATGATATTTTTATTTGAGGCAAAATATATTTTATATCGCTTTTTGTGAAAAATCGAAAAATAAAGTTCTCTGTATACCCCCGTGTTGGTGCTCATTTTGAAGAGATTGTTGAACTGATCATTTTTTGTGTTAGACTTTTTCTTGAAAACATTTTCTTAAGAAGTTACAAGCTATCAAAGTGGCTATTTTCATGAGACGGCCGATAAAGCATATTTAAAAAGCTGTAACCTCTTAAGGAAACGTTTTCAAGAAAAAGTCCAAAACAAAAAATGATCAGTTCAACAAGCTCTTCAAAATGAGCACCAACACGGGGGTATACAGAGAATTTTATTTTTCGACTTTTCACAAAAAGCGATATAAAATATATTTTGCCTCAAATAAAAATATCATCCAATAGCGCAAAATATTCGTAAAAACATGCTCTTTCACCTGGCCAAAGGATTTTGCCCGCACTCGATCGGGTCAAGAATCGACTTTTTCTCGAAAACGAAAAACAATCATGCGATTTCAACATAACCACGAGATAGAGCTCGAAATTCTGATTTAGGTCGCGACAATTTTCGACTTTTTAACGCGTTTCGGGCGAGAAAAACTCGAAAAACGCATTTTCAGGCAAAATGAGGGGGTGCCCCCCTGGAGCGAAAAGGGGACATATTGCGAAATCGACCATACCAGGTTGTTCAGCATCGAAAATGAGGGGGTGCCCCCCTGGAGCGAAAAGGGGACATATTGCGAAATCGACCATACCAGGTTGTTCAGCATCGAAAACAACCCCTAGGGCCAACTTTTGAGCACTTTTGATTTTTTACCTGTTCCCGACACTTGTTGATCCTAACGCAAACCGCCTCATATACAAGAACCTCGGAACTCGTAAGTAGAATTAGGCGGGGGAAGTAAAGCCAATGGACAAATCACAAGATTACCAAAATTCGTACGAGAGCTGTATTTGACTACGTCTAATTTGTTGGAATGTAATTTGGCTTCACAGAGGACTCAAAAACAAGCGCATATCGAACATACAATGATGTTAGTTATGACATTTTTACGGATTATGGAGAAGCGTCACTATTCAGAAGCGTTCAATTCATAACATTTTATCGTTGCACAGATAAAAGGGTTTAAAATAAACGTCGTAATTCTCTATAATGGCAGTCGAAAATTGCATCGGTCTAAGGGAAACCAGTCAATACACGTAAATACACGCAATACACGTAGTACACGTAATTGAAATTCTCGATAAAACATAATCGAGTCGTGGGAATTTCAAAACGGCGAAGTGTGTTTTCCTCTTAGAAACGTTGTCACAGCAGGTCTTTGCAGTAGCAAAGATGTCTGAACATGAATCATTATAATATCACTCGAAAACCAATTAAATTTCAATGTTAATTCAGCCTTCATTTGCCTCGTGAAACATACTTGAATAATTGAGAAGCGATCGTTGCACAAAACTATCAAAATATAAAAATTTGTTGTTTGACTATGAACCTCATCTGTTCTAGAATCTGTTTGTTCGGATCGCCACTATAATTAGTTGCTCACCGATTATCACTATACTTGAAGCAGTGCGCCTGACTCTTGTACGCATTAAGTCTCATAATATCCGGAGCCACAGAGACGAACGATCGATTGCCGCCGGTGCCAATGTCGCGGACAAGCGCCTGAAAATAAAATATTAGGGGGTGAGGCATGATTTCCAGATCACCGAAAGCAAAAACAATTATGATTGAGCGCGTGACTTCAACTGCTTAAATTTATGTGATCGTAAATGTTTTTGATGGCGGATGGAAAGAAAGAATTAAATTCAAGCCGAAAAACTTGCTAATAAGTCCACGATGAAACCTACTTCAACGGTTTTAAATATTAAATTCAACCTGAAAATGCCCTCCACCCGGCGCCATCTCCACAATCGCATCGTACAGTCGGGAGCCCTTGATGTGCTGTACTTCGATTATCTGGAAAACTAATAATGCAATCCGTCAATTACTATCCATTGGCAAAAAAAACTCACGAGAAGGGCACTGATGTAAAAAAAGGAATCTGGACGTTTCAAACTATTTTTGGATGTATTTTATTGATACATAATCGGAAAGCGTATCTATCTATCTCTATTTTCGAATGCTTTCTCGGTGAGGCAAGGAAGCATGCAAAAATAGAAGATGCACGCCATGTATTGTTATGACTACTGCACTAACCCTCTTCGGCCTCAGCTTCGCACAAATATCCGCCACCTTCTCCTCCACTAGGACTTCATTTGCCGCCCTGGCGACGGCGTGACCGATGCCATCGAGGTCGGGTGTCAGTCTAGAATATCACGCGTGTCAGGAGAGAATCGAGCTGTGGGTGGGAATGGAGCGAAACTGGTGAAATGAGTTAGCATCAGTTTTGGGTACCTCTAAGCATATCCTACCATCCCCCAAAGTCCCATTGTACAGAATTCATTTTGGGGCTTCCTACACCGGGTGGGTATCCTGGATCCTCAACTTTAACCGAGAATATCTCGGTTCTGGTGCATTTTCATGAAAAATTGTTCTAAGAGCACCCCCACCTATTTTACGATGCTCTATCGATCTACACCGGTTAGAAGTCATAAAAGTGCTTCTGAACTGTGTTACACTAAAAGATGGAATACTCAAAAATTTAGGATTCGTGGCGCCTAATTTTTGGATATGATATGCACCGCTTTGAGATCTATCGAACGAGTACCTTACGCAAAATATACATTAATGCTACGGTAGGGTTCACCCCTTCAAAACTTTTCTAATCATTTGAAGTAATGTATTCCCTCATTTCATTTCATTCCACCCACACCGCACATTTCATTCGAAGAATGAAGTGAATGCAGAGTTATGTTTCAAGAATGAAATAAATAGTGAATTGGTTTTTCCTTTTCGGAAAACAATAGAACCCTTTTGAAAGGAATCGCTTTTTAATTTCCGGATGAAACATATCAAGTTCTGAATTTTGAATTTTCATTCAGCGCCTATCATTCCTCGATCCAGCGGCCGTGCGAGTACTCGAATAACATGAAAAAATGCTCGTCGAAAAAGAGTACTCGTTTTCGAAACTCTAGTCGTGAGACAAGGGAAAAATTGAAATATGTTTCACTTTACTACGCGCGCCCGAGAAGCGCGGTACGGGTGGAATGAAATGAAATGAGGGAATACATTACTTCAAATGATTAGAAAAGTTTTGAAGGGTGAACCCTACCGTAGCATTAATGTATATTTTGCGTAAGGTACTCGTTCGATAGATCTCAAAGCGGTGCATATCATATCCAAAAATTAGGCGCCACGAATCCTAAATTTTTGAGTATTCCATCTTTTAGTGTAGCACAGTTCAGAAGCACTTTTATGACTTCTAACCGGTGTAGATCGATAGAGCATCGTAAAATAGGTGGGGGTGCTCTTAGAACAATTTTTCATGAAAATGCACCAGAACCGAGATATTCTCGGTTAAAGTTGAGGATCCAGGATACCGACCCGGTGCAGGGAGCCCCAAAATGAATTTTGTACAATGGGACTTTGGGGGATGGTAGGATATGCTTAGAGGTGCCCAAAACTGATGCTAACTCATTTCACTAATTTCGCTCCATTCCCAAATATTGGCATTCTAGCTCGATTCTCTCCTGACACGCGTGATATAGTGTGGCTTCTCCTTTTTATCGAGAGAGAAATCGTGAGCATGTTTCATATCTTTTTCTGTAAATATACGACAAGGATTTTTTCCCTGTAAATATACGACAAGAATTATCAGAGAAATCACACTAACAAGTAATTAAATTTTACGCTGCATGATTAGAGACACTATTTCAACAGCGTTTTCATTCCCGGGTAACGCTAGTTTTGAAACGTGAAGGGTAAATAACTCACTCAATGATTTCCCTGTCCTGTTCACAGATGCAGAACGACGGCGGGATGGGCAGTGACCTGCACGATCGCTCCCCCGGAGGCAGTGGACGGAGCAGGGAGGTGCCCTAAAGTGTTCTGGTTAGCTAACATAACTTCTCGAGACGATAGACAGTATTTTTTGAGATATTTGATCACTTCTCACACTTAGTATGATGATATTTTCGATCAAAACCTTAGTGCCCAATCTCGTAATCGTCCGGGCGAAGTCCCTTCTTCCCTGTTGCTGTTGCGGCACGGCGAAAGTCTCCCTGATGTCGAGTAGGGTCTGGAAAGAATCTGATTTTGAGAACGTGACAATACTATGCAATCCAATATATATATATCAGTGTTGTTTTCTGGCCGCAAGTCAAAATGGGATGAAGGCCGTTCATCTATCTTGTTTTTGCAATTCTCCTGCGCTCGATATGAATCGAATGCTGATAAGAGCAGTACAAATGGATAATAAAGCAGTAAATTGTACCTCATAGAGGTCGAACATGGTCAGTAGTTTGTCAGCATTCGCATGGAGGTTGGACAGCGCCTCGGATGATCTGGAGGAAGAAATTGTTACTTCATATCGGCATTAATGGGTGTCAAGGCAAAGCATCTTGAGTATTTCAATGATCATGTAGATATTTGTTGAAAACCAATTGTTGAAGAAATAATGGATTTGTGCATTTCTAAAGGAAAGAGGTGGGAATTATTATTATTTTACCATCCGAATACCTGATACACCGCGTGAAACACATTTGATGTACCTCATCCTTTCGAAATGTTCGAGGAAACTAGTGATCGAAATTTTAAAACTCACCTCAAATTTCTCGGAATTGAAATGCCGACAAAGGGATTGCTCATATCTTTCTTGCCGATGGTCGTGTAGCGGACCTTAATTTTATTTATTTAATTAACTAAGAATTTATTCTTTAAATATATTTTTTTCAAATATCGTTTAAATCTCACCTTTCCATATCGCATGCCGTGGTCGCCCATGAGAATCACGAATGAGTTGTCAAACTAAAATTGTTAATGCGATAATTAAATTTCCGCGAATATGTTTCATCTCGACAATGAGAGTCATTTAACTGACAACTATTATTGCGAGTGAGGCTCCCGTATTTAAAAAAAAAATCAAATATTGGTATCAAGACAACCCTCACCTCCTCTCTATTCCTCTCGAAAAACTCCCTGTACTGCGCATTCCCTTTGCCTATTGTCATACTACGTTTCGCAAGATCCCCAACTTCTTGAATACATGAAGTATTCACCGATCAAAGAATTATCTGACCTCCTCCCTATTCCTCTCGAAAAACTCCTTGTACTGGGCATCCGCATGAAAGGGTGCATCTGCATCATCATGAGCGAGGTAGGAGGCCCACGTCATGACCATTTTAGGGGTCGAGGCTGAAATAAATGAAGACTGACGAAATCTCCCTTTGAGATCATCAGCCTATGATGAGTGTCATATTTATTATTTAGAGCACTATCATTTTTCTATATTTTTCTACGGTAAATCTCACGTGGATACGCCTTGATGAACTTTTCCGTGAAATCGTTGAGGAAGAGGTGCGGCTCGAAACAGTTGTCGGCTCCTGGAATAAGTGTTCGAATATGAGAAATGGTTTCTTTATACCGGATCTCCTACATGTCAGAGAACAAAAATTGCAGCAAAAATAGGTGTATACCGATGTATAGAAATGGTACCTTGATGGCGCAGCAGCACAGCTGGTTTCTCCTTGCCATAGCGAAGTTGGAAGGGCCTGAGTTTGTATTGTATTTTTGAATACCTATAAAGAAGTCACATTGAGTGATTCTCATTCGCTTCATTTGTTGTACTTAGACTCGTGAAACATAACGTACTCTCTCGATAATTGCCGATGACTATTTTCGTGCAGAGAAGCTGTTGTTCCACCAACCTCATGTAATGCGTCACTGGTTGATGCTTGAATCCTACGCAGCCGGGCCAATAGAACATAATCCACACAAGTTTGTGTTTATTAGTAACCGAATCGTAGAAAAAATCATTACATTATGGTTACCTCATGTAATGCGTCGAGGGTTGATGCTTGAATCCTACGCAGCCGGGCCAATTAATCCACACAAGTTATTGTTTTATTAGTAACCGAATCGTAGAAAATATCATTACATTATGGTTACCTCATGTAATGCGTCACCGGCTGGTGCTTGAATCCCACACAGCCGGGCCAATTGAAGAGGCCGTCATGCCAATCCTCTGCCAGCATTGTAACGTAGCCGAGCTGGAATTACAGATTTCTTTTAATGAAAAGCTTTTCTTTAGACATAAAGGAAACAATCCATTACACAACTATAACCACCACAAAGATTACACTTCAAAGTTTTTCTTATGTATTCTTTTTAGTTAGAAAATCATCCAAAGTTTAATTGGCCTATCCTATTGTTTTGGAATTTAAGATTCTCCTGAAACTCATGTTTTTTTCGAAATTCACTTTTTCGAAATCTTGCAATATAAATCCGCGCCCGTCCACAAACGTGTCGCACGACTCCTCCATTGACCAGTCCCTGAATTGTTTTTTTTGTTCTTCGAAATACATATTTTGGATAAAAGTGATTGTATCCTGTAATCAAAACAGAATGTCTCACCTGTAAACTGTGGGCAGTCCGAGCAGATTGCGCTTCATGTCGGTCACTGATTTGCCTGGAGATCAAAGATCAAATGTTTTTCCTCGAGATCAAAGATCAAAGAGTATTGCGAAACAAACCGGTCATAACCGCGATCCCGTTCGGCCGGCTGTTCTCGCCTATCTGGAATATTCTTGTAATTTGTTGATTTTAGTGGAATAAGTGATGGTGCATATAGGAAGATTTATCCACTTCAAGCATTTTTACAGTCATAAGACAAGACTAGATACGCTAGGGGAGCCAGCTGTTAGACGGACTACTACATCCTGCGATCCAACGCTTTCTATGGTAGGTTACTTTTCGCGACCTAGGCCACGAGGGCACACACAGATGAATGAGTGAATAAAGATGCAACTACCTTGTTCATGTACTTCAAATCCACCGCACCAAACTGCTCTTGCATGTACTTGATCGTCTCGGGGAAGACTCTGAAATGTTGTTTTTGTTGTTGTTGTTGTTATTGATGTTTTGACACTACCTCCTCGCATGGGACGCTCCCAGTGAATCAACAACAATAATGTATACTGACGGCGCACTGGAGAGGCGTTTGCGGGTGAATTTTGATGCTCTGAAATTCGAAATGTAGCTGTTTCCATCAAGATCGAATAACCTCTTCGCAACAATTTGCGTGTGTAGGAAGTTGTAGACTGACTCTCCATTCTTGACGCAACGTGCTTCGACAATGTCACACTGTAATTTATTGTAGTAAATACTGTTCACACCTCATATTCTTGCCCCATTCATACCTTGAACGAATACCCCTCTTCGACGGGAATCCAGCGTCCGGTCCTATAAGATCTTTCAGTCTCAAACTCGAGACATCTTGCCTCACAGCGGTCGAAATCTGTAAAGAATTTTTGGATACTGAGATATCTAGAATCGCTCTGATGACGAGAGAGTTTGCGAACTGAGATTCGTCGTACCATCAGATTCTGCCGTCAGCACAACTCTCCCCTCGCAGTTGAGTGCTGTCCACGGGCGGTACAAGCGATTGCAGGAACTGTAAAAATCTTATTTCAGGTGGTGTGGAATCGAAGCTTGAACGATGTGATAGGTTTTTTATTCGATGATTCGAAGGTGGCATTGCTCAGCATGGGGTCAAAAGGTTGAAAAATAGAATGTGAAACTCATTTCAGAACACAAACAAAATGAATTCAGAAAATTGAATAAAACTCTAATATGTACGATTCAGTCATAAATCACAACAAAAGTCAATACGGCCATAATAGTGAAACTTGCCTCATCGGATCGTACGACGTGTTGAGCATCGCTCTCAACTCGTCCGTCCACGTCTCAGTCTCCTGCAGGCGGCAGCTATCGAACACCGTTTCTCGGTCTAGAAAAGGTATTTGAATTTAATTTACGACATTTTTCGCTGTAAAAAAAAAGATAATATAAATTAAATCACCTTGTTCCTTGTGTGGCAACGAGCTCGAGATTGATTCTGCAATTATCTTTATTTAAAAATTCAGAATTTGAAAATAAATATAAAAAACTGACCCTCAGTTGCTCGGCTCTCATCCTCCGACAGGGCTGTCGCGTGCTGGTAATTCTGAATGGGTAAAATATTTATAAATATTATTATATTTTTAATATTGGTTTCAGATACACTCACATAGTACATGAACAGGCACCACATGCCCACGTTCAACGCCGTCAGAAGGAGACAGATGAAGGTGCGGATGTCCCGAGGCATCATACTGAAAACCTTTTTGGGATCTAGATTATTCATGGTCGAAATTGATAATGGGTGACGCGAAATCAGCCCCAAGATACGTGCAATTTTAAGTCTGGGTCTATTTCATTGCCGTCAAAAAGAGACAAATGAAAGTGCGAATGTCCCGAGGCATCATACTGAAATTATGATGATTATTAAAATGGTAAAAATAAATAGCACGAGGTACTAAATGATTTAGACTAAATCATCCACAAAACACGTTCAATTGTAGTTGAAGGCAAGGTAACGTCTTCGTATTATTATCAACACACTAGACCGAAACAGACATTCTGATACTACGGTAGTTCATGAATTCATCAAGTAGATTGAAAACATGTTTAGGTCAACCTTCCGGATGTGCGTACAAATGCTACGCTATATATTCTCCACCACTGCACATATTTGTAAGAACTCCCGGCACAAATTACCGCCCACTGATCAGACAATCAAGACATTGTTGATATGGCATGCACAATCCGTGTGTGATGGACTATCTCAGATAGTGAGTGCACCCACTACAAGTTGTTGAAATGAAAACACCATGCAATTCATGGACGTGTTGGCATGTGTTGGTGTTGGTTAGCATTTCGGAAGAAAGAATTCACAAGTTTGTATTTTGATATTTTAGAACTCCCATACAAAGATTCCGCAAGCAGATTCTGAATGCAGAATGAAAACCTATTTTTCTGAACTACCGGCTCTCATGCACCAGTAAGAGCACTACTACTTAAGAGGAAGTGGTGGTGTTGATTGATGGCGGATTGGGGCAATAGTTCCCACCCTTGTGTAACAAAACACCATGATTACGTCAAAAAAACGTGTGCAATTCTCTAGTCACGCGATCCGTTGTTTTGCTCAGGTGCGTGCAAAAAAATCGATGAACTTGCTATCTCACCGATCAAAAAAAGATGAAAGAGCATGAGGAAAGAGGGGTGCTGAAATTCATTCTGACTTTTGTTTCCGGTATTGAAGGTTCTGGCAAAGGTATTTGCAAAAGTGCAGTTTCCAATTTTTTCGAGTTACTGGGAATCGCAAACAAGTGAATCGATCGGAATCTGATGCTGTAGCCATCCTAAATCTAGATTTTCGAGATACTTTACGCTAGGAAAATAGGGCTTCCAGGTTGAGAAATCCGTCTCTTCCCTATCACCGGTCAGAGAGGCGAGAGGTTGCATGAAATGGCGATGATAGCGCACTCTGATAGCGATTCCATCCAGGAGCAAACTTGTTGTACTTGGATATTTTTCATTATACAAACAATCGCAAAGATCAGAAAGCCAGTGCGAAGTCAGAACAAAAAAAATATCGACAAAAACCAGTGCCGAACCTCATTTGCCGAACGAACGGAAGAGGGAAGAATGTGGGAAAAACACCTATCGCATCGTGTTTTGCCGAAGTTCCAACAATCGACCAGTGAGGCGCTAGTGTTATGGGAAATCCGAGAGGGATACAATAAATCCACATTTACAGAACACTATTTTATCCGCATCCCTATTCAAGGTATGAGAACTACGAGAAAGGGGGAATGCTTTATAATTGAAATAAAAATGGAAGAATGCGTTATCGGACATTGAATTCATTATCAGAGCGGTTGGTACGCTAATGTTATGGCAAATCCATCGTGGGATACAATAAATTCACATTTTCCGAACGTTCCTGGAAATGTGAGAAAGAGAAAACAAAGTGTGAGTAAAACGTTTTCCTGCTGCTTTACAGAAAGAAAGAAAGGAACACGGTTTAGCTTTTGGCTCACTTATAAAATCCAGCAACAATCAACCTCCCGAAATTGTGAGAATCATTGGACAATTAAAATGATTTTGGCTAATTTCAACCTCAAATAAATCATGAAAATTTGAACATCTTGGCATCATTCGCTAGTGAAATTGAAAATACATTGTGAGAATACAATACATTCACATCGACAATTCACCGAACGATTGTATCCACTTTCTCGGGAAAAAGGTAATTATCAGAATGCGAAAATAATGACATGACACTTTCCCATTGCAGTTGTTATCCATACAGGGATTCACGTACAGGGATTTGAATTATTTATCAAAACTATTTCATCACCTTTTCCGATGCGAAAGTACCTGAAACTACGAGACGATTACCTTTATTTCGAGTTTTAGTTAATATTTTCCAGAACGTTCAATTCGTCTGCTGTAAACCTCGAGCATCAGTGTTCGGATAGCTCATGAAGTTCGTGAGAATTACTGAAAATATAATTATCGTTGAATTATTAGGGTAGAATTATTGCACATTCTTCCCATGCATGATAAACAGAATAAACAGAATTGTGATAGGGGTTGTATTCTAGAAGCGTCCCATTGCGAGAGGCATACAGATGTTGATGGTAGCCAGGGACCATTACCTCATCGGCGGAGTGGCCGAGCGGTCTAAGGCGCTGGTTTTAGGCACCAGTCATTCGTGGCGTGGGTTCGAATCCCACCTCCGTCAAATGTTTTTGCTCCTTTTTTCAAGGTGCAGAACCTATCCCAAGACAAATAGTTTTAAATACTGTGAACCTTCCATGCTTTATTTTTTTTTAATTTGAGGGAGAAACATCTGAGTCATTGAATTGAGTAATTTGTACTTTTCCTCAGGGATACCTGTTCGGTCAATCCATCCATCGCACTGTCAGTTATCTTGATCTCACCCTCATGTCACTACGAAGTGTGACCAACGTGAAGCATGTGAAATGGAAAATCGGCAAGCTCCTCTCATTTCGAATGCTGTCTCGCTGTTTGAAAAGACGATAGATGAAGAGTGAGCATTAAGGTTGACGAAACGGAATCGGAAAAGTCCGTTTCCGAGGTGCAAATTTGCATCCATTCCGGAATGAGCGAGCGAAAAATGATCCCATTCCGGAATTAATTTGCATCCATTCTGTAATGAGAGCCCACGAAAATCATTCCGTATCGATTCCGTATGCAAAATCACGTTAATTCCGTAATTCCGAACTGTCAACCCTAGTGAGTATGCCGAATTGCCCTCACTAATGTGAAAGGCCGTATCATTCCCCGAACCAGCGGAGTTCCACTACAATCTTATTTTCCCTTCTTGTCTGACCGGCGAGAGAGAACATTCATCAATGATAGTCGCTGGTTCCCCCTTTTCAAACACGATCAATCTTCCAAGCAACTGAAATTATTGGTCTATTTTTACGCATGTTTCTATGAGGTGTGACCAAAGTTACATTCGCGCCTGTGAATGCACATTTCTCATTGATAGAGTTAGTGCATTCCTTTCCTCTCTTCCCCTCAGCAAACCCGATCGCCCCGTATCACACTCACTCACTTCCCCTTTCTCCTTACTCATTTCGCTCTAATCATCGTCCCACCTGACCTTTGGCGCGCTGTCGATCGATTTAATTTGGAACGCATATTCCTCGAATTTCTCATGGTATCCGCATCATTTATTCAAAAGGATTTGTAAGACATTTCGAATTCTTCAATTTTCAAGGTATTCTGAAACGAAACCTGCGTGAAGAATTGTTTTCTGTTCAACAAACCCGATCGCCCCGTATCACACTCACTCACTTCCCATTTCTACTCACTCGTTATCGTCCCACCTGACCTTTGGCGCGCTGTCGATCGATTGTATTTCGACGTTGTTTCCCTATATTATATCCACTTTATCACTTTATGAATCATCAATTGAAAGGTGATTTTGCTTGAATTGCGCCTGACCTCTGCTCTGCTCCAAATTAGATAAATTATTATTATTAACATTTTTTTTTACTAAGAGGTAACGCTCAACGATTAAAACTGATGATACATTTTGAAATTTAAATTACTGCTGAAACATATTTCGCAAAACTTTTGTCAATCGTGATTTTATTTACTATTCTTTCAAATAATCAAAACTTCCCAAACCATATCTTTACTCTCCGTTATTTCCGCATCCCCTTATGATTCTCATTCATCGCAGACCATGATCTCGTTTCCACTTTTTTCCTCATATGTTTGTCCTCACTTCAGATGCTTTCTCATAGTTTTAACCACGCGTGAACTTCTTCCACCACTCCCTCTCCAATATTTCTATTACTTTTTGATTGATTTATATATTACCTATTCAATCGGTATTGTTGTGCCTGATTTTTTTGTTTTGTTTCTTTGTCATTCCAAACGTTAGCGCATGTATAACAGTTCTTAACCACGCGTGAACTTCTTCCACCACTCCCTCTCCAATATTTCATTCTCATTCATCGCAGACCATGCTCAGAGTCGTGCTGCTCCTTTCCGTCGTCATTCTAACAGAATCAATCAAGAACTTCCGCTATGACTGCCCGAATCCGTTCGGAACGGGCACAGTTACGCAGTCAGATCGTGAGTATAACCTAATTATTTTGGGGAACCGGGAGCATAGTTTTATGTGTAAACGGGCATGATACACTTATGCTTTTTGGGAATTTTTTTCGTTAGTAAAATGTAAACTTTCGTTGTGTCTGCCCGAGTCCGTTCGGAGCTGTTCCTTTCGAAAAAAATGAAAATTAGATTTAGAAACTGATAAAATTAAATTAATCAAAACTAACGAGTTAGTGATTTTTCCATGTGCTATACGCGAAAATGAAATCGAAATCAATCAAATTTTTGAATATTTAGTTGTCGGTGAAGCATACTCCAAACTTTAGATTGTTGGAAACGTCCACAAAGATCTTATCGTTTTGAACCCTGCGAACGCGTTCTTGAATGTTATTGCATTTCGATGCAAATCAAAAGCAGACGAGCAATATTTCGAAAAAAATAAGACATGCAAAATTATAAAAAATAATTTGCAGCCTGCGACCGTGTGCTCGGCTGCACTGAGTGTCAGACGTCCGACTTCTGTCGGAAGATCAACGGGCCGGATCAGGTACTTTATTTGCAAATTCATTCTTTATTTTTAGATGCATTTTTATGTTTAGCAAACGTTTAATAAATCTGACTCACCACCTCCTTTCACACGGTGCAATCAGAGATGCGTGAAAATGGAGACAGGCAGACGGCATGAATGTACTAATCGAATGTTCCAGATGTGCTCGGTGGACGACCCGCAGAGGGGTCGCCCACATTACTAACCTTTGCTAGCCATTCCTCAAATCTAATAATGCTAATGCTGAAATATGTTCACGTCTATTTGAAATACGTATGAATAGAAAATAGCGGGAAATGTACAATATATAGGATTCAACATAGGCAAGAACTGCGCTGGGGTCTTAACTGACATCCAAACTGACATCCAACTAAATAACGACCAAATAAAGACTAATTATTTTACGCTCCTCCTCTTTCCAGATGTGCTCCGTGAACGGGTGCTGTGTGGACGACCCGCAGAAGGGTCGCCCACAATACTAACCTTTGCGAGCTATTCCTCAAATCTAATGCTAATGCTCAAATTTGTTGACGTCTATTTGGAATACGTATGAATAGAAAATAGCGGGAAATGTGCAATATATAGGATTCAACATAGGCAAGTACTGCGCTAGGGTTGTAACTGGCATACTCCAACTAAGTAGTGACTAAATAAAGACTAATTATTTTACGCTCTTCCCTTCCAGATGTGCTCCGTGAACGGGTGCTGCGTGGACGACCCGCAGAAGGGATCCAGCAATTGCACCGTGCGATTTACTTCCATTTTTAGTATTTAAAAAATTAACTCCAAATAGTGTGATAGGCAACGTCTTTCGACTGTAGACAGTTGTGTTTCATTGCGCTATCAAAATTGAAGGCAAACTCTAATAATCAATAATTCTATCGTTTCGATGGCAAAACCACAAAAAAATTCTTTTCCAGCGCGAGTGTCACTCGCATGCGCACTGTGAGCAGGAGGAGAAGGAGAGCGAGTGCAACGAGGGATGCTGCAGGTTTGGGAATAAATACTTTTTCATTCTCAAAATCATTTTGGTATTTCTGTTATAATTTTACAAGGAATAGAATTTTCGTCTCAGAGCACACGCCAAACATCATCGTAATGTTGACAGAGCCTATTTCATTCTATGAATTTTCCGGAGTATAATCTAGACGCTTCTTACTGGCATTCAACATGTTATTGCGCGAGATGTTTGATTCGTGGCTCATCAAATTCGTTTAGTATGAATACGAATGCATACCCAGATAACGATGGATCTGAATCTTAGTGTTTTGACGATCTCAATACAAATAATATTGACATTGAATATCAATTTGCAAAGGAAATAATAGAGGAATAAACTAATAACTGCAGAAAGAAGCCGAACCGAGGAGCGACCAACGGAGCGAAGTGGAGCGGAGTTGGTAATTATCTTTATTTATTATTATTTGAATTTTAATTAATTATTTATTTAATTATTTAATTTCAGCCACCTCACCCTCCGTCGATGGGGAACACTTGATCATCGCTTGAAGAATCGTGTAACTTTCATTGAATATGTTCTCCATTCAACTCTATCGATAAACGTTCTTACGAGTCACTGTACGTGTACAGTATTTCGTAACCAATATCCGACAAATATTTATTTACAAAATATGAAAATAACGCAAATGATGGCGTCATCTTCCATTCCTCGCAGTCGATGAGGTCCCAGTCCCGGACCACAGTTGAATCTTGTTCAGGAATAGCACTCTGAAATTAGAAATTCGAGGGGATCAATGAATCTTGTTTGTCTGATTTCGATGATCTATCAGATCTGAAAGTTCACTCGACTATCAATTTTGTTTTGTTTTTGCACTTTGAAGGATCGAAACACTTTCATTCGACATTACGCGATTCAAGCTGATCAATTGAACTTTATTTTTTCACAAGCTTGTGTATTCACTAAAGTTGTTTGAGATAGGGGCTTCAGAAGAACACCAACCTCCTCATCAGGTTCTTATCCGTAATGAACAGCATCCACGGGTTGATGAAGGTGAGAATGAGGGCGAAGTAGATGTTGAACGTGCGAGTGATTACGAGAGCTGCTCCCTGGAACAGATAGTAAGATGCTGGGGATCACTTCTATGCCAATTCTGTCCGGAGGGCCTAATCTCTTCTTCGGACCTACTTTGGACAAATAATTAATGAAAATGGGAGGAATTTTCTTGTCTCTTTTTTGCGTAGGTCTGAGCGTTTGATGGAATATGTGTTTGTCCTTCTTGCGAGATTCACAAGAAATTCCCAAAAAAGTGACCTCGATATTTTTGCTGGGGCTGTCTTGAATTCCTGATTCATCAATACAAGCAAAATGCAAAAGTTTGTTCCATCTCAGAGGCCATAATGTTCATCGGAGGCGGCTTCTCGCTATTGGAATGCACGCCGATAACCGATGATCGACGCGTCCGCAAGCTTCGCCCTCCCCACTCGCAGAGCAAGGATGATCAATTTCTTCATCGATGGATCTTTTGCTGGGATTGAACCCGCGTTCGGATTACCAGCGCCCTGTACCACTCGGCCGCCGGGTAGATGCTCGGGAAGGGATTAGCGGTGCTAAGAAGTATGCAAATCTTTGGGCCAGAGGGTAAAATAGTTTGTTTTCTGTCATTTATGATAAATGGAACGTATTTTCACTCTATTAAAGGTTTCCTCACGTTCTCAGTTGCCGAGAATAAGTTCAGCGCGTTAAAAAGTCCAGTCATCAAGCACAGTGCAACGAACACAGATGTAACTTCGATCATTGTCAGCGGGATCACTAGTGATCGTTGCAGTAGTATGTTCTCAGTAAAAACCAACACATACGTTCTCAGTGGCCGAGAAAATATTCAACGCTGCGAAAAAGCCGGTCATCAAGCACAGTGCAATGAACACAGAGAAGCCAACGATGGAGATGGTGACTTCCCGTCGTTGTGAGTCCCTCGTCAGTCTGAAAAGATGATTCACGAATCCATTTGCAAGTCGAAAAATTCGTTTCTAATCTTAGTGTGATATGATTTCCCTGAATTCCGGTGCAACAGCACCCAAGCGATAGTACATTCCGTACATTACGATTAGGCTCAACGCCTGCATCACCAAGAGATCAGTTTAATTAGTGGAATGTGAATGCCACTGGATGAATAATTTCGCACGGTTAAGTGAAACAACACAAAAAAGCCGGAAAACAACAAATTATCACTTCTTTCTGAACAACAGCCTTTTGATTATCAGCACGTAGCAGACTGCACAGATGAGGCTCGCACTGGAGGAGAGGATGAGTGATTGGATCGAGTTGGACTGAAGAAACTCAATACACTTTCATATTTATTTTTGGCATCAGATCAGCTTTCTCAGTAACTATCATAACAAAGATGAATACTAAATTTATTCAGATCTTGAGATATGAGAATTCTAATGAATCAAACTTACATTCACCGCGCCGAAATCCGAGTACAGTTGCACCATCCCAGACGTGCTTCTGTAGTAGTACATGGGTGGTTGGAAGAACAGTCGAGTGCAGAGGAGGAAGGGGATGATGAGATTGATGACGGCGAGGGAGAGAGTAGACAGTTTTTGATACAACTGCAAAAAGTTTAATACGAGTCTAAAATGCTATGTTTTGCGCTTGCTCGCCCCAACCTCCTCTGTATCCCTGTTAGGGTTGAGCTGGAATGAATACTTTCTGAACCAGGAATTGTTTACGTTTCACCCTCAATATTTGTTGATCCCAGAGAAGAAAGATTGATTTATATCACAAATAAGTATAAAAACAAAATAACTGAAGGAGGTGGTACATTGCCCACTCCACTAGATAAGGGCATCCTGCCCCTTCCAAAAACCATTGCGCCAAAACCAACGGCAGCTCGGAGCGCGCGTCTATCATTTCGCATGTAATCACGTCGGTCGGAATAACGAAAGATTGGTCAAATTGAGGAGAGTCTCGCCATTGGCTTCCTCAAAAATGCATACCTTATCCATCGACGACATTGGCCGGCACACGACGACGTATCGGTTGACGGAGATCATCACCGCGCTCCAAATCTGCATTTTAGTTCATTGGCTCTTTTCATTTCAAAAAAATGGAGTATGTTTCATTCCCAATGCATAGTTGTAATGCGGCGTTTGAATTCGTTGAAGTCTGTTTTCGCTGATTAAAAATATAAAAATAATTCATTTTCCATTTTGGCCAATAGATGCATGCCTGCGAGTAAACAAAGTAGTGGAAGGTCCAGAAGTAGAGGACGTGCGGAAGGATGGGGACGTCGAGCACGAATTGGTCGCCTGAAGAATGAATTCTTTTTCGGTAATCAGGGCTCGACGAGTCGCATTTTCTTCATTTCTCAAACACATCGTGCTTGCACATGCGAGCAATTTCGGAGACGTTTAAGTATTTTGGGCTACACGGCTTTGGTTGCTCACCAAATATGAAATCCCGTGTGATCATTTGCACTAGCACGTAGAGATGAATGAAGAAGACCTCGAGTAGACTCTGGAATTTATTTATTTTTACAAAAAAAATACGATTACGTGACTTTTTCTCTTATGCGTTTTGTGTAGTTCAACATGTGTCGCATCAGCGTAAGCAACACGTCATAGTCGCGTTGAGGGAAGATCATGAGACGAATAGGTCATTGTATGCTACAACTCTACGCAATTTGTTTCACTAATGCCTAGCCTATACTGCGAACAACAAGGCTTCTTGTAATATCAACACGGAATACGCGATATTGTGCTCTAACACGTCCTGAGAAGTCACAGTCAACTCGGGAGCACTGTTCATCCTGCAGGAAGCCATCCTAGTGTTTTCGGAGTATCCGCACAACGTGAAGGTGCATTGAACTCTCGCCTACGATTTTAGGATCAATTTGATCAAGTTGGCTAGGATGTTTAAAACAGTAGAATGTGAATAAATTTGTTCAAACCTGGGTGAGAAACATCTTGAAGAAGAAGGTTCCGTACTGCGGTTGCTTTCTCCTGTGGAAGATGATGAAGTAGAGGCGGAAAAAGAGAAGCTAAATTAATTTTTTTCTCGGCTTGTTAATCAAGGCAAAAAGTACTTAGTACTTAGTACTTAAAGTACTTAAAAATGTCTATCAAAATGTGGCTATAGCAGAGACTCACCGTGGAAGTCACTTGAAAAATCAGAATCGGAGCCCAGAACGAAGATCGGAACGTCATTGAAGAACAATCTCGAATTTTATTTAAGAGTAGTGCGCGGATCATTTTTTAGAATGATCCGAACACTACTTTTGCAATGCATCGCGAATACAGTACTTGACAGCTACTATAATACACTAATTTAGCCCCAGACTAATGCGTGTAGTAGTCGAAGTCTGATTATGATAAGCGTGATGTTAGATGCCTCTCTCATCCATGTATTTCGAATAGCTCCTCCTCCCTCCTTCCTGCTATCTGTGACTAACATACTATGAATTCACAGTACAAATAATGTTCAAAATCACAACGAGTTTCGAAACATAATGAAGTTGTCTAAAAATATAAAGGGACTTTGTTGTATTATCCTAACCATCCTCCACTCATTCTCAAGATCATAAAATAGGTGCAATAATGCAAAAAGAATTGCATCGGCCGGGAATCGAACCCGGGCTGCCCGCGTGGCAGGCGAGCATTCTACCACTGAACCACCGATGCTACGGCATTCGAACACGTTCATTCACTTCCTTATGTTGAAATGTCACGGATTTGGATGGGATTATATTTATATTTTTTTTCATTGTGATCACGGCCTTCAATCATCATCAATATTTTTTTCCAATTTCATTATTTTCATGGTGATTTATCGTAGAGCCTATTTTCAAAATTTGCAGCTTTCCGATTGAAATTTCGCTTCGAGTGGACAGTCTGTTGCTTCATTCGGCGCTCTTTTTCCTCTGATGGGTGCACAAAATGATAGTGAATTAATACCACCTTCCCCGTACAACTACTCGGACTTTTGTCCTCTATTCCTTCCCATTAGCCTCCATTCTGATCTCTTTCCCATCCCATTTCCTTCGAACTCCCCTTCTCCTTCTTTTTAGTGCCTAATAAATTTGCGTAATTGCTCGACCTCCTATGTGATCTCAGCCATTTTCCCATTACTTCCATGAGATCTCCGCCTCCCCTCTTTCTTCTTTAATACTTTGGTGGCCGCGGAACGAATCCTACCCTAGAATGGCGGCGGGTTCCACCTCTCGTCGTGTTACGACTATACATTCGGCTGGCGTGGATACACATTTACCTTTTGCCTTTATAATTGTCTTCAAGTTTCCTGACCGATCTAAACATTCCTCTGTTCCTTCGTTCCTTGTATTCACATTCATCTATCGCGTCTATCTTTACTTTTGTTGTCTTTTTTACCACTAATATGCCAATTCTCAGAGACCTACATTCTCTCGTCGATCGCAGTTATGCGTCAACACAAGTATCTTCATTTATCTATACTGATCCTGAGGTAAGACATGATAGTACAATAATATGACAGTTCTTATAACTGCGATAGCATTCATTACAATGTTCAAAGATGGTACATAACTACTATGCTTCGAATTGTGATAAAATCTCTGTTTATTTTCGTGAAGTAATAAAATGATTTCAGTGCCCTGCATCAATCCTTGGTGGATGCGATAATTATTGTACATTCCATCTCTAGGACGACACATTCGTGAGTGATGCTAATTGTTTCCGTGGGTTGTGTCAAGTGTCTATTTGGATGTAACACGGAGATTCAGTGGGTGAACTATCTTTATATTATTGTTGAGAGATAGAAAAGGGAAAGCTAGATGCAATCAGGTGAAATAGAACATGAGTCAACGAGATCTATATTCTAAGAGCTCAGAGGAAGAAATATATGTATCGCATTCAATTCCTTTATTTCAGGGAATTCTTACGAGAGAAGAACTACTTAGAATGGAAACGAGAGGAACAAACGGATGCAACAAATGGATCTACATAGTGGAGCTCGAGAAAAAAGTGTGGCCTGCCTCTGGAAAATGGATATTCAATGATATCCCTAATAAAATCAACCGCAAGCCAAAAATCAACACGAGTGCTGTATGTCTCGCCTAATTCTAGAAAATAAAGATAAGATTGTCAATATCTGTGTCAATATGAGTCATTATTCCATTTCACTTGTGTGTTCAGAGAAGCAAGCTTCAGACTCTCAATAAAATTGTGGCTTTATTGCCTGAATTTGTACTGAAAATGCTAAATTCAGTTTCATTGATCCCATGAAATGTACATGAACAAATCATCTTAAATTAATATCATCTTTATTAGCAAGGAGCACTTATTAGGAAGGTAAAACAGTCACTAGTATCATTACACGAAACAGCGAATCAGATGAGTCATATTATCCACTCTTTCCCATCCCATTTCCCTCGAACTACCTGAGCGAACCCTTCTCCTTCTTCTTAGTGCCTAATAAATCTCTGTAATTGCTTGACCTCTCTTCCATGGTGATCTCAGCCATTTTCCTATTTCTTTCTGACCATGAAACCTCCCTCTTACCTCTTTCTTCTTTTTCGCGGAAGGTTACCTACGCTTGAGTTGGGCAGTAGTCCGTCTAATAGCTGGCCTTACCATTGGGTCCCACCTAGTCTTATACTGTAAATTCGCTTGATGTGGATACACCTTTATAATTGTCATCAAGTTGCCCGACCGCTCTAACCATTTCTCAATCGCTCCACATCCACATTGGCCCATCGTGTGTTTTCTACCCTTTTGTTTTATCTTTTCTAACCATAAATTAATATATTCTCAGAGACCTACATTCTCTCGTCGATCGCTGTTTTGCGTCAGCACACGTATCGTCATGTGTCTAAACTGCGAGATTTGGAGTTTCCCAAATGGAATCACTGCTGAGGTAAGACATGCTATCTGTAGGTATTTTATGGGGACAGTTGTTATTACTGTGATTAGCGTTCATTACAACGTCCGTTTTGTTTATGAACGCTCCAAATTTGCTAAACGCTCTGCTTATTTTCGCGAAGTAATCAAATAATTGCAGTGACCTGCACCAATCCTAGGAGGATGTGACAATTACATTCAAACTCCAAAACGGCAAATTCGTGAGTAATGCTTATTGTTTCCGTGGGTTGCGTCAAGTGTCTATTTGGATGTAACACGGATATTCAGAGGGTAAACTTCTTTATATTATTGTTGAGAGATAGAAAAGGAAAAGATAGATGGGAATCGATCTAACTAGGATGTAAGATCAAAGAGACGAGAGACACTATTTGTATCGCATTAAATTATTTTCTTTAAGGGAATTCTTATTAGTGAAGTACTGCTGAGAATGGAAACGAGAGGACCAAACGGATGCAGCAAAAGGATCAACATAGCTGAACTCCAGGAAAACGAGTTACCTGCCTCGGGAAGAATGGATCTACAATGATATCTCGAATAACATCTGCAATATACCGATAACCAACGTTGTTTGCATTGCCTAATTGTACAATCGTGAATAAAAGTCATTAAGTATTTCTTTTACTTTTGTGTTCGGAGCAAGCTTCAAATACTCAATAAAAATTGTTCAATGATTGCGGGAATTTATAATGAAAAATAGAATGTTTGTAATTGGAATGGACGGTGAATCTTAGAATCTCCCATTTATTCTAGTCGTGAGCTGAAGCGCCTCCTTTTTAAAGATAAAAATTAAAGTAAATTTATTTCCAAATTAACGCCGTAGTTGCAAAAGAATTGCATCGGCCGGGAATCGAACCCGGGCCGCCCGCGTGGCAGGCGAGCATTCTACCACTGAACCACCGATGCTACGGAAACAAGAACGCTCGGTAGCTGATACGAAGGATATTTAATGTTAATAAAATCCTTTTGCATTTTTCTTATCATGCGTTTGAAATGCTCAGCAACTTCAATGTGCTGGTTAGCGAGCACTCGATTCCCCGGTAGGAGGCAAGATCACTTGGCCCTTTTCGGCCTCTTCCTCCTTCATCTCGCGCGAACGTTCATCTGCTACGCGTGGAAAATAGACGATCGTTTGATCTGGGCAGTCCGAATCAAGAGTCCATTGCTTCATTGGGCGCTCTTTTTCATCTGACTAGTTCGTAAATAAAGAAACAATCTATTCAATAACATCCCATCTTATAGTGAATTAAAACCACCTTCCCCGCATAGCTACTCGGACCATTGTCCCCCATTAGCCTCCTTTCTGATCTCTTTCCCATCCCATTTCCTTCGAACTCCCCTTCTCCTTCTTTTTAGTGCCTAATAAATCTACGTAATTGCTTGACCTCTCTTTCTAGGTGATCTCAGCCATTTTTCTATTACTTTCTGACCATGAGACCTCCCTCCCTCTCTCCTCATTCCCCTTCAACAGCTCACATCAAATCTCCTTCTCTTCTACCACCCGCATTGGTCCATCGTGTTTTCTCCCCTTTTGTTGTATCTTTTCTAACCATAAGTTAATACATTCTCAGAGACCTACATTCTCTCGTCGATCGCTGTTTTGCGTCAACACACATATCGTCATGTATCTAAACTGCGAAATTTGGAGTTTCCCAAATGGAATCACTCCTGAGGTAAGACATGCTACCTGTAGGTATTGTATGGGGAAAGTTGTTATTACTGTGATTAGCGTTCATTACACCGTTCGAAGATGGTTCAAGAATACAGTGTTCCGAAATTTACTAGACCCTCTGCTTATTTTCGTGAAGTAACCAAATGATTTCAGTTCCTCTGCATCAATCCTTGGCGGATGTGACAACTACTTATTGGGACTGGGTGGAGAGGAACTACAGAACGACACATTCGTGAGTAATGCTTATTGTTTCCGTGGGTTGTGTCAAGTGTAGTCTTGTTGGTATCACGGAGATTCAGTGGGTGAACTGTCTTTATCTTATTGTTATAAGAGAGAGAGAAGGGGGAAGATATATGCAATCAGATGAAAAAAGACATGACTCAACGGGAATCGAACTATCTATGATCTAAGATCAAAGAGATCTGAGACACTATTATTATCGCATCAATTCCTCGATTTAAGGGAATTCTTACCCTAGAAGAATTGGACGAGAATGGAAACTGGACCGAACGGATGCAGCAAATAGACCAAACGAAAGCTGAACTCCAGGAAAAGGAGTGACCTGCCTCGGAAAATGGATATTCAATGATACCCCTAACAAAATCAACCACAAGCCAAAAATCAACACGAGTGCTGTATGTCTCGCCTAATTCTAGAAAATAAAGATAAGATTGTCAATATCTGTGTCAATATGAGTCATTATTCCATTTCACTTGTGTGTTCAGAGCTAGCAAGCCTCAGACTATCAATAAAATTGTGGCGTTATTGCGCGAATTTGTACTGAAAATGCTATTTTCATTGATCCCATGAAATATACATGAACAAATGCTCTTAAATTAGTATCATCTTTATTAGCAATTAGCACTTATTAGAAGAGTAAAACATCATCACACAAGCATTATTACACGAAACATGCGTATCAGATGAGGGGAGCCTATTTTGGGGAGGCGAACCTTCGTCTCTCTATCACATCCCACTTGTTCTAGTAGTGAGATGAAGTGCGAAGAGCTTCCAAAAATAGATTTTTTTTGCTTCATAATGGCAAAGATGCAAAAGCATTGCATCGGCCGGGAATCGAACCCGGGCCGCCCGCGTGGCAGGCGAGCATTCTACCACTGAACCACCGATGCTATGGAATTGACCACGTTCATTCCCTTCCTTGTGTTGAAATGTTACGGATTTGGATGGGATTTTATTTTGTTTTTTTTTTATTTTTCTCTTTTTTCACATTGTGATCACGGCCTTTCAATTATCATCAAAAAATTTTTTCCAATTTCATTATTTTCAAGGTTATTTATCGTAGAGCCTATTTTCAAAATTTGCAGTTTTCCGATTGAAATTTCGCTTCGAGTGGACAGCCCGCTTCATTTTTGTTGCTTCATTTTTCTTTTTTTTTCTTTTTTATTCGTCTGATGGCTGCACAAAATAATAGTGAATTGAAACCACCATCCCCGCATAACTAGGCCCTTTGTTATTTTCCATTCCATAGCCTATTTTCCGATCTCTTTCCCATCCCCTTTCCCTCGAACTACCTGAGCGAACCCCTCTTTTCCCCTATTACTTAAGAAGTAACATATCTTAGTGTCTGTCTGTCTGTCTGTGTGTGTGTGTGTGTAACGTCTGTCACGTTTTTGAAAAATCGCTATAACTCGGCTCAAACTGATCGTACAAGGCCAAACTCGACCAATCGAGGCGTACTTAGGCTCAAACGAACCGGCAAGTGTAGCGCCATTAAATTTTGAATGAATTTCATCATCCTTACGCAATATGACGTCATCCTTACGCAATGACCCTCATTTTCGCGCGTAACTCATCGCAAACTCGACCAATCGAGGCGTACTTAGGCTCAAACGAACCGGCAAGTGTAGCGCCATTAAATTTTGAATGAATTTCATCATCCTTACGCAATATGACGTCATCCTTACGCAATGACCCTCATTTTCGCGCGTAACTCATCGCAAACTCGACCAATCGAGGCGTACTTAGGCTCAAACGAACCGGCAAGTGTAGCGCCATTAAATTTTGAATGAATTTCATCATCCTTACGCAATATGACGTCATCCTTACGCAATGACCCTCATTTTCGCGCGTAACTCATCGCAAACTCGACCAATCGAGGCGTACTTAGGCTCAAACGAACCGGCAAGTGTAGCGCCATTAAATTTTGAATGAATTTCATCATCCTTACGCAATATGACGTCATCCTTACGCAATGACCCTCATTTTCGCGCGTAACTCATCGCAAACTCGACCAATCGAGGCGTACTTAGGCTCAAACGAACCGGCAAGTGTAGCGCCATTAAATTTTGAATGAATTTCATCATCCTTACGCAATATGACGTCATCCTTACGCAATGACCCTCATTTTCGCGCGTAACTCATCGCAAACTCGACCAATCGAGGCGTACTTAGGCTCAAACGAACCGGCAAGTGTAGCGCCATTAAATTTTGAATGAATTTCATCATCCTTACGCAATATGACGTCATCCTTACGCAATGACCCTCATTTTCGCGCGTAACTCATCGCAAACTCGACCAATCGAGGCGTACTTAGGCTCAAACGAACCGGCAAGTGTAGCGCCATTAAATTTTGAATGAATTTCATCATCCTTACGCAATATGACGTCATCCTTACGCAATGACCCTCATTTTCGCGCGTAACTCATCGCAAACTCGACCAATCGAGGCGTACTTAGGCTCAAACGAACCGGCAAGTGTAGCGCCATTAAATTTTGAATGAATTTCATCATCCTTACGCAATATGACGTCATCCTTACGCAATGACCCTCATTTTCGCGCGTAACTCATCGCAAACTCGACCAATCGAGGCGTACTTAGGCTCAAACGAACCGGCAAGTGTAGCGCCATTAAATTTTGAATGAATTTCATCATCCTTACGCAATATGACGTCATCCTTACGCAATGACCCTCATTTTCGCGCGTAACTCATCGCAAACTCGACCAATCGAGGCGTACTTAGGCTCAAACGAACCGGCAAGTGTAGCGCCATTAAATTTTGAATGAATTTCATCATCCTTACGCAATATGACGTCATCCTTACGCAATGACCCTCATTTTCGCGCGTAACTCATCGCAAACTCGACCAATCGAGGCGTACTTAGGCTCAAACGAACCGGCAAGTGTAGCGCCATTAAATTTTGAATGAATTTCATCATCCTTACGCAATATGACGTCATCCTTACGCAATGACCCTCATTTTCGCGCGTAACTCATCGCAAACTCGACCAATCGAGGCGTACTTAGGCTCAAACGAACCGGCAAGTGTAGCGCCATTAAATTTTGAATGAATTTCATCATCCTTACGCAATATGACGTCATCCTTACGCAATGACCCTCATTTTCGCGCGTAACTCATCGCAAACTCGACCAATCGAGGCGTACTTAGGCTCAAACGAACCGGCAAGTGTAGCGCCATTAAATTTTGAATGAATTTCATCATCCTTACGCAATATGACGTCATCCTTACGCAATGACCCTCATTTTCGCGCGTAACTCATCGCAAACTCGACCAATCGAGGCGTACTTAGGCTCAAACGAACCGGCAAGTGTAGCGCCATTAAATTTTGAATGAATTTCATCATCCTTACGCAATATGACGTCATCCTTACGCAATGACCCTCATTTTCGCGCGTAACTCATCGCAAACTCGACCAATCGAGGCGTACTTAGGCTCAAACGAACCGGCAAGTGTAGCGCCATTAAATTTTGAATGAATTTCATCATCCTTACGCAATATGACGTCATCCTTACGCAATGACCCTCATTTTCGCGCGTAACTCATCGCAAACTCGACCAATCGAGGCGTACTTAGGCTCAAACGAACCGGCAAGTGTTGCGCAATGAAAATTTAAATGAATTTGTCATCATTTCGCAATGTGGTGTGATACTTAACCATCACTATAGCACCCGGCGTTTGAAAGCCTAACCTGCGATGCTCTTGCGGAAGGCCGAGAGCGATCCGACAAAAAGTTGCGATGGAGCCACGAAGTCGCCTAATAATACTATGTAATTGCTTGACCTCGCCTCCTAGGCGATCTCAGCCATTTCCCTATTTCTTTCTGACCATGAGAACTCCATCCCTCCTCTTACTTCTTTAGTACTTTCTCTTTGGTGGTCGCGGAAGGTTGCCTACGCTTGAGAGCGTTGGGCATTAGTCCGTCTAATGTCATTATTGTTGGGTCCCACCTAGTCTTACATAGTAAATTCGCTTGGTGTGGATACACCTTTATAATTGTCGTCAAGTTGCCTGACCGTTCTAAGCATTTCATTTTCCCTCACTTCTACCACCCGCATTGGTTCATCGTGTTTTCTACCCTTTTGTTGTATCTTTTCTAACCATAAACAAATATATTCTCAGAGACCTACATTCTCTCGTCGATCGCTGTTTTGCGTCAACACAAAAATTTTCATTTATCTACAATCCTGAGGTAAGGCATGATACGTATTGTATGGTGGCAGTCTTCATTACTGTAAATAGTGTTCATTACAACGTTCGAAGATGCTAACAATGCTTCGAATTGTGCTAAACCCTCTGCTTATCTTCGTGAAGTAACCAAATGATTTCAGTTCCCTTGCATCAATCCTTGGCGGATGTGATAATTACATTCCATCTCAAGGACGACACATTCGTGAGTAATGTTTATTGTTTCCGTGGGTTGCCTCAAGTTTCTATTTGTTGGTAACACGGAGATTCAGTGGGTGAGCTATCTCTATCTTAGATAAGATGGCTTAAATACCCCACCTTACAAGAGAAATAGAGAGAAAAGGAAAGATAGATGTAATCAAGTGAAAACACGACATGAGTCAACGGGAATCGATCTAAGAGCAAAGAGACCAGTGGCACTATTTATATCGCATTAAATTCCTTGGTTTAAAGGAATTCTTACAAAACAAGAACTACTGAGAATGGAAACGGGAGGACCAAACGGATGCAGCAATTGGATCTACATAGCTGAACTCCAGGAAAAGGAGTGACCTGCCTCGAGAAGAATGGATCTACAATGATATCTCGAATAACATCTGCAATATACCGATAACCAACGTTGTCTGCATTGCCTAATTGTACAATCGTCAATAAAAGTCATTAATTTATTTGGCTTTTATGTTCGGAGCGAGCCTCACATACTCAATAAAATTGCAATGATTGCGTGAATTTATAATGAGAAAGAATGTGAATCTTCAGCTCTCCCACTTATTCTTGTCGTGAGCTGAAGTGCCTTATTTTTAAAGTTACAAAACTACAGTAAATTTATTTCCGAATTAACGGCGTAGTTGCAAAAGAATTGCATCGGCCGGGAATCGAACCCGGGCCGCCCGCGTGGCAGGCGAGCATTCTACCACTGAACCACCGATGCTACGGAGGATTGCTCTCACGCTCCCTATGTGAAGAGGGAAAGTGCCTGCTAGCAAACGGAAACGTTTCGTCTTTTCGAGAAGATTGCGCTGTTTTCCCTTATGGTTTGATTTAAATGTTAAAAGAAAACCTATGAAGAATTCAGACCTATCCTCATCTGAACATTACTGCCCGATATGACGAAATTATTATTATTATTATTATTATTATTATCATTCTTATTA
>LS485442.1:30912-52355 GCA_900490705.1 Pristionchus arcanus
ATTATTATCATTCTTATTATTATTATTATTAAAAGTCTGCATTGATGAAATGTAGATGCTCGAAATTCTAGTGTGCAGCCAAAGTAAATTCCCCCGACCCCTTTGTTGATGAAAAACACGCAAAAAATATAATTATTTATTAAATAAGGAATTGCACAATGCAAAACAATACGGAAAAAATTTAAGATCACAAAAAATAGCGGACAAGAGCTGCAATGAATTTGTGGGGGCAGGAAAATATCACAAGAAATCAACATTCAGTAAGAAATGTACAGTTTTTTTTTTGTTTTTTTTTAGACCGGGCGAGATTGCTGCTGTTGAAGGATGATATGATAATTACTTGCGAATCTTGCAGCAATTGATGATCAAAACGCCCGCATTGCCAGCCATTTCCTCGCATCTGGAAATGCATTTTTTAAAATATTTTTTTGTTTTTTTTGATTTTCTTTGTTTTTTAAAACTCACTCGAACTTCATCGTATTCGCAATTCCCTCAACGCATCTCTTGATCACGGGATGGTTGCCGTCCGAGTGCGTGCCGCAGCCTGCAGAAACAAAAGCATTTATTTGAATAATAAAAATTATTGAACCAAAAACTTATTAAATATGACAATAAGTATAAATTTGCTCACCGGTCACCACGTAGAACACTTTCGGACGCTTGCCGTCTGAAATTTTAGATAAATTACTTTTTTTTTAAATTAAAATAACTCACCTTTAATTTCAGCAAGCCTCACGCAGAATTTTTCTTTGGCCAGACCGCACGGGAGATAATGCAGGTCCATCACGTCTCGATCCAAAAAGCGATTGTATCTGAAATAATCAATAATTTAATTAATTGAAATAATTTTAATTATTTCGTAAACTCACTGTTCGTGAAGGGCCAGCATTTTCTCGACTGCAAATCGCCTTCTGCCGTTGAACTTCTGCATTTTCGTACTGAATTCAGCGTGTATCTGAAATGTAGTAATTTACATATTGTTTCTAATTTCTTAGAAAATACCATTTTTCCGCCGTTCTTCTTCGTCATTTTATCGAGGTCGATTTTCTCACGCTTCTTAGCGTTTTCCGGTTTTGACGCTTCTGGAAATGGGACATTTTGGTCATATTTCGAATTTTTTAGCTTACCTTTCGCAGTTCCCGTGACGTTGCGCTTGATGACATTGGCGGGGCTGGCGGTCGGCTTTGGAGAAGGCGGTTTGGCAGCTGCCGCAGAATAACTGAGCGGGCTCTTCGGGGACTGGCCAAGGGGCTGGGGAAGGGGTACAGGCCGGGTAGGAGAGATGGGGTGTACAGGGGAAGTGGATGGCGCCGAGTTTGTCGGGGTCTGGGGAAGCGATTTGGGGGCGTGGTGGGCATTACAGTGATTTCTGGTGGGTTGAGAAGGGGTGGATCGGGACTTCTGGAACGATTGGGAACGCGAGTTGGGAGGGGACGGAGGGGAGTACACGGGTAATCGCTGGTGGTAAGAATGAGGATGAGAATTAGGAGGAGATGTGGGCTTGTAATACCAATTATTAATGAAGTTATTAGAAGGAACGCGAAACTGTCCGAGAGACTGCACATTCTCAAATGAATTAGAAGGAGAGATAGGAGGCGAGCATGAGGAATGCTGAGGTAGACCGTAGACAGGAGGTGAAGAGGGACCAGCAGATTGATAGGGATAAGAAGGGAATGGACAATGATAATCGACTGGGCGACTGGTGAAGGCGAATAGTACATAGTTATACTTGGTAGAGTAAGGCTAGTGAATATTATTACGATAATTTAATAATATTATCTAATGCGAAGGGAGCAGTGAGCAAAGTACGATAACTGATCAGAGGACAGAGGGGCTAGGATGAAGCTGTGAAGTGAGCTTCATGGTTCCTTTTATACCAGGCATCTTCCGATCAATTGAAAGAGGGTAGCCAGAGGGGGTGAACTCGTGAACTGCACTTCCGAAGTTGGTCGTATTTGGATAAGAGTCCAGACAGATCCAAAGATCGGAAGGGTACCATCGCCAGTGGGTTGATACAAGTGATTGTAAAGGGATCCGAGGAAGCAATGAAGTTTTTAGCTTGATATTAATGAAAAATCATTCTAATGCCATTGAGAGTAGGTACTGTAGAAAAGGAGGTCTTTGTAGTTGACACGACTGCGACAAAAAATTGAAAAAAATACAATTTATCAATCAAAAACGGAATATTGATCTCCTCGAGCAGGGCCTCTATCTCTTCCTCAAATGTGACCGCTTCACCTGTCGGGTTTAATAGAACGGGATCAGGAAGAAATATAGAGGGGGCGAGGAGAGGGGCACTCGTGATTGGGTAGATCCACCGTCTGTCTGTGCAAACGGCCGAGGCGCGGGCCCTCCCTTTTGTCTGATGGAAGCAAATCGTCTGCCTTCAATCATCTGAAAGCGAGCAAGTAATCACCGGAAGAGAAATACGAAATATCATTGGGCGATTGAATATTACATCAATCATCTTCTTCTGCACTTCGTTTGCCAGCTCGTTCCTGAGGGAGGGCGATGAGCGCGTGCTTCGTCAGCCCTTGCTCGATGGTCTGATGCCCTTTCCTCCTGAATATGACGATCATGATGGCAATGAAGAGTCGATTTTCAGTCATTTTTTTTGGGGGGGGGGAGATCGGTCTGATAATAAAACGTTTACTTACCAAATAAACTTTTTTTCTGGCAATTATAGACTGAAGGAGCATTGAGGAAGAGTAGTTTCCTGGAAAAATATCAAATCAGAAAATTAAACCGGTCTCAAAAAAGGAACCCATTAGAGAGGAAGAAACGGCAATGCTACACGTGTATGTGTGTGAGATAATATACCAATGTATAGCGGAAAGGGAAAGCAAGGACATTCGGGGTCAAGATAAGATCTTCTCTAACTTGATTATGGGCAATGAGATATCGAGAAAAGGAAGCATTGCAAGAATTATATATTCTCGCTTGCTCTTCAATGATCACCAATGATGACGGAATTAAGCACTTATTCGGTGTTAGAAACAAGTTGTCTGGTTTGCGGATTTTTTGGTTTGCGGACGAAGTATGAAATATGTGTTATAATGATGAAGCTTCTTTATTACGCACACTATGGTAGTGAACGAGCGAATGAAAAAAAGGGATACAAACAAAAGAGAAGTTCTTCCAAATAATCGAATTGAGTTTGAAAATGTGAGGAGAACAAATCGATAAGTGAGACGTATGGAACAATTCGGAGGAATATTTTCAGTATGAGATCCGATGAGAGTGGAGATACGAGGTGATGGTAAGAGATGTCACGAGGAGGAGGAAATATTATTAAGATTATAAATATCATGAAGATCTAAGAATAATAAACTCAAAAATGACGAAAAGTATGAGTAGAAGAGATGTCACGAGGAGGAGGAAATATTATTAAGATTATAAATATCATGAAGATCTAAGAATAATAAACTCAAAAATGACGAAAAGTATGAGTAGAATGAATTAGGAGGGAGATACGAGGTTATGGTAAGAGATGTCACGAGGATGGAGAAGACTTGAAGAGGGATAATGGAAGTATGAAGATCTAAGTACAAAAAGGAAATGATATAATAACGAAATAAGTGATTAGAATGTGGAGGAAGATACGAGGAGGGGCTAAGAGATGTCACGATGAGGAGGGAACATTATCAAAGACATAAAGATTATAAATAGCATGAAGTTCTAAATATAAGGAACTATGTTGAAATCAATGAAAGGAGGTTGAGATGTCACGAGGAGGAGGAGGGTGTACCGTCAATGACTCACAGAGGGTCTAAGTAATGGCATACATACGATAATGATGAGATAATTGAGGAGGAAGATGCAAGGAGATGCTTTGATTACGAAATTGGTTGCATTACTGGATACACAAGCAATGGAAAACGATAGCACTTACGATCACAACGCACATTTAGTGAATAGGGAATCTAAAAAAATATTTTTAGCTCACTATGAATTGAGATGTCTATTATGGGGGAGGTGAGGGCAATGATTCGGTTCAAAATATAAACAAGTGAGTAACGAATGTAGTCGAAACTCATCTCGAAGAGGATGCATAACTGTAGATACATTACGGAAATAGTGAAACAAGGGCGAGACAAAGGGCCATTTAGAACAAAACATATCGCACGTAAAAGGAAAAACTCATAACGGAAGAAGCAACTAATTGTATAGAATGAGGTATTGCGAAGAACATAGTGCATGGCAAAGTGCCCGCCTATTTCCTATTCAGTCTCGGATCCAGCCTCCGTCTCTTCTGCGCTCTCGTCTCCGGACCATTCGTGTACATCTGATTGTGAGGAATGCTTCCGGAACGGCACATCGGATACTGTATCGATCCAACTGAGAACGAAGTTGACGGCGGGAAGTCGGCTTCCGACTTCTGGTTGAGCGCCCGCTCAAACGTGGCCTCGAACCGTGCCAGTGGCCAGCAATCGGCCACGGATGGAGGCGGGAGTGGGATGCTGAAAAAGTAACCATTCTCGCGATTTCTATAGTAAACTGACAACACTATAGTTGGGTTAAAACGCGGTCTGCGTAAGAGCGGAGGTGTGGGTGGCACAGTAGCTCAAAATAGTCTCCGGGGGTTCATACTTGGGGGTTAGACTCCCTAGGGGTGGGATACACTTCAGCCAAAAAATTGGCGCCAAAAGTTGATCTTTGATCTTTGATCTCGGAAAATTTCATCTTCATTTTACACTGTCATGTTATATACCATTCGATAGAGCATCAAAAGTTGTGTAAGAACCTGAGTTTTCGTAGACCTAGCACTTTCGGTTTTCGAAAAAATCGATAAAATGTCGAATTTTGGTGTTTTTATTTTTTTCAAAAAAATTTTTCGTAATGTTCCAACGGTTTGCAGGTCCTGAAAAGTTGGCATAGTATGTAAACTTATATGAAGATTCCAATAAAAAATATGCCGACTCGATACGAGGTACCCGGACATCATCTTTTTTCGAAAAACCCAGCACGCAATCGTCGACGAGGGTTCGAATCCCGCCGACGACTTATCTTTTGCCGGATTATATTTTGACCAAAAATGATGTTTTTTTCGACATGAAATCGTTTTTGATATGTTATTGGGATATATTAACGTTGTTTTTCCACTTTTCAAGGGAAATTGTGATCATTCCTCTTATCGACTTTTTTCACATAAGGGTCCCCCCTTACGTGAAAAATGAAGGTTGGAGGTCATGTGTAAAATGAACCCCAAAGCGAAATACTATAGGTTTATGAAGTAAAAATAGCTTACGTGTTAGTGTAATTATCATCAGTCATTGTTTTTGGGTCAATGTCGGCATGACGCCCAACCTTCATTTTTCACGTAAGGGGGGACCCTTATGTGAAAAAAGTCGATAAGAGGAATGATCACAATTTCCCTTGAAAAGTGGAAAAACAACGTTAATATAACCCAATAACATATCAAAAGTGATTTCATGTCGAAAAAACATCATTTTTGGTCAAAATAAAATCCGGCAAAAGATAAGTCGTCGGCGGGATTCGAACCCTCGTCGACGATTGCGTGCTAGGTTTTTCGAAAAAAGATGATGTCCGGGTACCTCGTATCGAGTCGGCATATTTTTTATTGGAATCTTCATATAAGTTTACATACTATGCCAACTTTTCAGGACCTGCAAACCGTTGGAACATTACGAAAAAAATTTTTGAAAAAAATAAAAACACCAAAAATCGGCATTTTATCGATTTTTTCGAAAACCGAAAGTGTTAGGTTTACGAAAACTCAGGTTCTTACATAACTTTTGATGCTCTATCGAATGGTATATAACATGACGGGGTAAAATGAAGATGAAATTTTCCGAGATCAAAGATCAAAGATCAACTTTTGGCGCCAATTTTTTGGCTGAAGTGTATCCCACCCCTAGGGTGTCTAACCCCCAAGTATGAACCCCCGGAGACCATTTTGAGCTACTGTGCCACATCCCCTCCGGATCCCGACGCTCTTAGACGGACCGCGTTTTAAGTGTTAGCACCCGATTGGATACTATGAAAAGTATGGAAATGAGAACGTTAGGAAGGTTGCTTGGGTTCAAGATAAATCTCTCGACAGGTAGCTGAATCTCTCACTCACGAATCGCAAGTCAGAACTTGTGAAAGTGCTGCTTCCCGAGCTGTTCTTACCTCGTCACATCAATTATTTCATCATCATCGTCATCATCGTCGTCTATATCGTACACGATTTGATTGACCGATTCGGAAGAGTCGATGGGCGACTTGGGGTCACTGAATGAATTGAATAGTAAAATGGCACTGTGCTCTAAAACATAATATAATTTGTTCGTGCGATCATGTGGTCAGGTCAAAACAGAATTTGTGAGAGATAATTGGTGCCGCAAACAGAATCACGATTCATGCAAGCT
This sequence comes from Pristionchus arcanus, assembly GCA_900490705.1. NCBI lineage: Eukaryota > Metazoa > Nematoda > Chromadorea > Rhabditida > Neodiplogasteridae > Pristionchus > Pristionchus arcanus. Next base: position 37,287 of record LS485442.1, read on the forward strand.
AAAGTGCGCAATGCGGTTCTCCGACTATTCATTTTACATGCTATCTCGCTCGAGCGGACGAGAGAGTGTGTGAAACGAAGAGACGACGGTTCATTTCTCGAGCTAAAATACAAACTCACCCCTCTGATTGTTCAGGAATCATCGTTTTAGCAGAGTGCCTGATGGAAAAGCAAATAAGCTTGATGTATTATACTTTCCCGAAAGGCTAGACCCATGGGCGAACAATGCCTCACTCACCTCTCCAATTCTTCTTTTAGCTCCTCTGTATCCATATTCTCAATGCCATGCAAGACAAGACGGCTGAACGAGTAATTTCAAGTATCTTTGAAATTAGATTAAAAAATAACTCAAAATAGTCTCTCCAGTAGCTCCCGTTCCGTTCTTCATACCCCGTTTTAAAGTTTACAAGAATATCGCTCACTTGCCGGCCGGTTGAAAGTGATCATCATCATCCAAGGTCGCAAGGTAAGCTTGCTCCTCCTCATCTGGCCCCTGAAGTGTATTGATGCTGATTATTGATAGAATCAAATTGGTGTTTCCTAATCAGGGCTGGGCAAAAATTTTACGGTCTCTCATTTCACAATGCTCTCTCGCCGGTTAGAGAAAGCGAGAGAGTATTGCGAAATGGGAGATCCGTAAAATTTTTGCCCAGGCCTGGTCCTAATACCGGGCAATGCTAACAATAAGAACAAAACCAGAATCCCATGATATGACAAGATTTTTTTAGATAATTTCTAATCCAATCACCTTTCACGAAAGTGACCCCAATATTTTCACTGACAACAAAAAAGATGACATGCCTAACCTCTCCAATTGTCAAATGAGGATGTGAAGATTCATTTCCCTCCTGTGGGTTCTCCATGAATGAAGAAGAGCCATTCGGAAAAGACATAGATCCGCCGGTACTTTCCTCCTTCTTCTCTCCGTCGTCCGTTGCGTAGGACGATGAGGGATCAGATGGAGTGTAGGAGGTCTCCACTTCTTCTACTATAGAATCTTCTTCCATCCCTTCAATGTGTGAAGGACCTTGCGGATCGGAGACTCCAACAACGGGACCTTCGCTATCTTCGTCCATTCTTTCACCCAGAGGATCTTGAGGAGTGGGGCCTCCTGTTTGCGACTCGTTGTTGTCTTTCATTCCCTCCGCAGGTGGAAGAACTCGGGAGGAGACTCCAAGATGCGGGAACATTGCATAGACGGAGAAATCCGAGACCGTCTCTACGTCCACTTCTTCTTCCATAGCATCCTGTTGTTGGACAAAGAAAGGAGCGAGAAGGAGGGCGGCCCTTACATCTACATCTTTCCTTTCGTTGGCATCATCCATCCCTGCGGCTGGAGAAACGCCTTGGAAATCAAGGACGGGATCAGGGGCCATTCTATTGCAGGCAACGAGATGGAGTGCGGATGGAGAAGCGCCTTGGGGGACGGTGACTGCATCAGGAGGGGCTTGCCCATCTTCATATCTCTTCAGGCGAGACTTCTTATTCTCTGCAGGTGGGATAAGAGGACCATCATAGGTGATCACACAGTCATCGTCTTCCAGCACCTCCTTTTTGACGCGGGAGAGATCGAAGTGGGAACTGAAATGACTTTGTTCTGCACTCAACAGTTCCTTCATCCTACCACAATGTCCCTTGGATCGCAACATCTCCGACACACAGCGTGTCAAAGAGAGTAAATGGCGTCCAAGAGTGATTCCTTGAGTCTTTTCCTCTCCCCCTCATTCCTCTCCACTCCGCGCGCATTGCGCGGTCATCGCAGAATGAGAGGGGAGAATGAATTGTGAAATTGAAGAGAAATTCAATGTATAATTACATGTGTTTTTGAAACATATTTGGTTTACGCAAATAAAATTTCGAATATTTCAGAAAAGATATCAATACTCACCTTAGTTTTCCCACGAGCTCGTAAATGGAAACCCCCACACCCGCATTATTTTCGGAACCGTCGGGAAATTCCCGAAAAAATTGTACGATTCGATTTTTAACGATAAGGTAATTTTTTCGAGAATTTTGTAATTTGAGGTGAAAAATACGTTTTTCTCGAAAACATTCCACTATCGTTAAAAATCGAATCGTACAATTTTCTAGGAAACCTCCCAAGGATTCCGAAAATATTGCGGGTGTGGGGGTTTCCATTTACGTGCTCGTGCGAAAACTTAGGTGAACGTAAAGAAATGTAAAAAATATTTTAAATAATAGAATTAAACTGATCAGCGCGAAACTGAAGTGGTGACACTAGATGACATAGACGAATATATCGTGATTATCAAAGTCTGATAATTTGGCCTTATCACTAAGATATGGGATATGTTTCACAATTATTATTTAACCATTGTCTCCCTGTGCCCATGGACAATGAGTGGACGCGGAGAACAAAGGAATTTCCTCTCTCTGACACGCTGTGCGACAGCACAAACCCCGATTTTTTTTTGTTCTACAAACATTGATCTTCAGTTGTCAGGTAAAAGGAAAAAAAGGTAAAGGTAGTTTGGCATTTTCCTCGCAAATAGGCGATAGCCACACCGTCCTCAAATAGCAACGTCAGCATCAAACGCCGGTGCTATTTCCCAACAGTCTCACCTCGTCTGGATCCTCTCATCATCATCCTCATCATATTCTCCGAGTGCCGCGACTACAGTATTCCTCTGCTCTCTGTCCCTTGCCGCTTTCTCCTTCTTCTCCCTCTTCTCCACTTCCTGTAATGTAGATCGATCTTGAATGTAGATAAAGTAATCCCGTACTGAAGCCACGGCTGGGTCGGCACAATACAAATGGAAATTGGTGCTGCACATTCAACATTAATGCCGTCGCACAGAAGCAGAAGGATTTTTTTTTTGCGAAGAACGTTTTCATTTGAATTAAATTCTAACTGAAAATGTAATAAATGACCCACTTCAATGCGTTCCTTTATTTTCTCAAGACAGTTCTTGGACACGGTTCCCAGTAGCTCGTCCTTGTAGAGCCTGGAAGAGTCAATGAATTAAAACGTTGATTCGAAATAGATATTTAACATCAGAAGTATTATGTGGAATAATTGCAAAGATAAAGTAAGGTCGGTTTGTTTCAATGAGAAGAATAACTCACTCTGGAAGCTTGACCAGATTCTTCTCCATGTCTCTCAGATCGTCTAGTGTTGCATCAGCTATCCCTCCGTTGTTCACCTTATCCATTATGTCGACACACGTCTTTTCGTGGCTGAAACGAAACCTTCTTTGAACGCATGGCATAAATTTCAGAAATGCGGGCGAAGAACGAACCCCGGATATGTTTCATCCAGGGAACAAAAATGAAGCAACCTTCTAGCGGTGATGAATGGTGCATAATTTGAGGAATACCAAACCATTTCTTCTCCTCGGAATCATACAGGGACTTGTTGTTGTTCATCTGCTGCTCGGGATAGGTTCTGAATGTAACGCGTCGCTAAATCATCAACGTTCATGCCCTTACTTGATCGGGGCAGGTTGAAGAGCTTCCAGCCGCGTTCGTTCTGCGCCCATCGCTGACGTTCCGGATGTATCTGCAGAAAAGAAGTAGACAATTTTTCCAACTAATTAGGTATCCTAACCATGACTCTCAGCCCGTGGAGGATTCCAGTCAAGGCAGAATACCGGTGGACTTGCGGCTCGGCTCGGGCGAAACTGTTGGACGGGAGCAGTCGATGAACTGGAACGAGTATTGTTTCAGAATTGACCAATTTCAAATGATCCAGAAACGCTACTAATCAGAAGCACACCTGGTCGAGGGCTCATGCATCCACGATGGAGGTTGGTAGCCCGGCGGCCATGTGAGATTGGATGGATCGACCGAGTAACTGCAATGGAGCATTATCAGAGGTCTCCTGAGAGATTGCGTGAAATTTGAAACCCCCATTGACAAAACTGTTCAAAGTACGCCGATTTGTCCCAAACTTTGAAAGATTGATCAAAGGAGGGAGGAGTATACCTTGTCGAGGGCATCTCGTTCGACGAATAGTGATTACTTTCAAGAGGATAGGGTGGATTCAGAGGATTGTTCGGTGCGGATTGATGTGTCAGTGAACTGAAATGGAATAAACTTGTTCTCCAGACACTATTATACTGCACTGCTCAATCAATCACAATTGATTACGCCGTGCATCAGCTTCCTCAGACTCAATTTCCATTCTCCCATCCATGTTAAAGAAGAGAATTTGGAGCTCATGCACGGCATAAGCAATTGTGACTGATTTCGCAGTGAAGCATAATAAATATTATACGTCAACAAACTTCGTTTGTCTAGCATACTATTGTTTGCAGAAATCAGAACGATCGAGTGAGGATTTTCTTATGAAAAACTAGAAACTATTTGCTTGTCCCAGTCATACCCGGTTGAAGGCGCCATCATCAGAAGCGAAGAGGAGGATTCATTAGAATGATTTGTCGAATTCGTTGACGTCACAATCCTGATCGGTGCCAGTGGATTGGTTGGAGAGCTGTAATGATATTCCTTTCTAGTTTATCAAGCAAAACCAACAGTCGCTAAATAAAAGTAGTTACTCACTTGAAAGACGGCGTGCCTTGAACACTTGAAATGGAGGAGCTGCAATAATACTTTATTTGGATGGTATTTACTTAGAGCTTCCTTGTCTTTTTCATGCCTCGCTGTTTCAAATCAAGACAAGGTATTTGATTCCTAGTTATGAGAAACGATAGAAGTAGATAGAAATACCGATCCGAACCTGGTAGAACACCTCTCTGATCCGTCGTCATCGGTTGAGCCGTTTCTGAAATGTATTTGAAATTAACACATTAGGGAACTGTTATCAGACCTCTTTTGTAGGGCCTCCTCTTGAGCTTTCCTGGCAACCTCCATCATCAGTTCTTTCATCATCTGCACTTGTTCCGGATCGAAATGCTTTTGGTTGAGCAACTTTCGAAGAGCGGCAGCGCTGCAACGCGGACATTCAATATGTCAATCAATACATAGATGAAGGACGAAAACTAGATATAGCAAATTGGCACGTGCCTCTCTCATGCTCTCTCGTCGACCGGACAGATGCGAAAACGATAAATGAGGAGAGAAACATGTCCAATTTGCTTCACTAATGAATACCTGCCCTCCGGAAGAATTGACTCCTCCACTGGGTTCAGTGCCACGGATGACGAGCTGAATTGAAGGTGATAATAAAAGTCTATTCATCCGTCTTACTGTCAATAACAATGAATGATTGCAGGTTGACTTCCGACATCGCTATTCAAATACTCACTCGAACTGTCTCGCACTCGGATCAGGCGTGTCGGATCTTCTCCTCTTTGTCTCTCCTGTCTCTCCTCCATCTTCCCTCCTTCTCTCATCACTGCTCCGTCTTTTGACAATATTGTACGTCTTTCCATCGGGGAGTATCATGAGGGAAATGGGCTGGACGGGTCTGAAATACTACTTATTGTTAGTACCTTGTCGAATCCACGGATGGCTTTACAAGTAAAAATTCCTAAGAGAAGACGGTATTCATTGCGAAGAAAACAATAGCTCGGATTCAGATGCCCTACTCACTCTTTCTCCAGCTCGATCGTATTTCCCTGATCATTTGGAGATGGTGAATTTCGTCTCGAGCGAGTAGGAGCCATAAATGAGATTGATCTCAAGGTGCAGCGCGGCATCACACTGTTTCTGGAATATAATTTTATTTATCATCAACAAAATGTGAGGGACATTCCAAGCTTCTTCGGTACACTCTAATTTACAATTGCTCTTGCAAGCGTAGTAGGTAGGGGCCACAAGCTCCGCCCACTTTGTGCGGACACGAATTCGCCAAAAAAGAGACTATTACTCGTAGAGCAGGCAAGCATGAGCCACGAGAAACCTCTCCATATTCTATTTCTCACCTCTCCATCTCCCTCTCCGGCGTGAGGGCGCTCCTTCTCGGACGGCTGAATGGGCCGACGGTCTTTCGTGGAGAATCATCAGAAGTGGAGGAAGAGGAAGACTCGGGTGGAGTAATACTGAAATTGGATTGGACCATAGGAAGAGTATAACGAGGTGGTCTCACCTCTCGATAAGAGGAGTAGCGAGAACCTTCTCAATGTCGTCATCATTGACGATCGTTGCCAGATATTCGATCGGGATTCTGAAAGCAAAAAATTGATTCTCACAACGAAGAATACGCACGCAACTTAGATATACTCTATGCACAGAAAGACGAACTAACTCTACATAAGTGACGTAATCTAGACCTCGTCAAGAATAGTATAAACCCATTTCACCTATCATCATCGGCAGGAGACATCATCAGCACGGGAGGAGGCGGGGCGGGAGTAGGAATCTCCTTCGAGGATTCCATCGAATACTGGAAGCATCATACTTATGACAACAACACCAGCAACAACAACAACAATACCTTTCTCGGCGCCGGATCATCCTTGTGGAAAATCTCCATGATGTACGGCATCTCTTTTGGGTCCTACAACGATACTTTCGAGATGCTTCGGAAGGAATAGTCAAGTCACCTGGTGCGCTCCCCAATCCACCAGGTGGTCCTGCCTCCGGCCACCACCATTTATCGCCTTCTTCCACTGGTAGAAGTCGTACGTACTGGAATATATTGCAATTATTTCAACCAAAAGTGTTGGCCGCCGTGCACAATTGCTTGGAATCTTTGTGTTGCCCATGAATAATCGAAAAGGTCATAATTCTCACGTTAGCTTGTTTGCAATCTTCTGAATACAGATCTTGGCCTTCTTCACAATCGATGAAGGTATGTGCTCATCAAAGTGCCAGGCAAGAAGGTCCAACTTCCGATCGAAGTACTCTTCCTATACAAATTTCTTACCATTACTGAATATATAAATCAAATTGAGGGAATTTAGATGTCTTTCATTTCCAAAAAACAGATTCTTTAGCTCTGGGAAGAAGTTGATTGTATAGATAACTTTATAACGATAAGCTCACGTTGGCTGATACAACCGCAGGGTCGGTGATGAATTTGCGGATTTGCGCCCTTGCCTGAAGAGGTTGAGGCTACAGGGTCAAACAATATTGATGTTTTTGCTTCGGGAACATCGTGAAATAGGAGGAAACGAGAACAAATGCGGTAAAAAGGCTCCCTACCCAAGCCGCAGTCTCGAAGTGTTTCTCGAAATACCAGAGGCTCGCTCGAAGGAGTCGCTGAAATGTTTGCGATTATTCTTGTTTAACCTTTTTTTTCTAAATTTATAAAGCTAACCAAGTGAGCAATCTCCTGAATCACGGGACGCGATGGACGACCGGGCTTGGGAACCGGAGTATAATGCGCCTCTAGTAAGTTCAGATCATCCGCGTCGAACGGCACCGTTTTCGGATCGGTCGGTGTGTAGTTCTGCAGAATGGAAGCATTAATGGATTTGTCTTCGCCTGCTATGGTTTCTTTCTGGTATTCTAAGAGCCTTTCAAGGGCATCTCAAGGGAGCTGTCAGGATGAAGTATCCGTCTCTTCATTTTGAGTGTTCTATCTATACTCTAACCAGGGGAGATTGCGAGAAATGAAGAGATGATTCGTGAAATAAAATTCACAGGTAAGGAGCCCATTTCGCTCTACTTTATGTGTGTCCTACTCTGCAACGTAGTCACTGAATGGATTGAGAGTCTCACCTCCGTCCACAGCGCCCTCATCAAGTCATTGTGGTGCTTCTCCAGCTGCTCATGATAGTGAACAGTGCTAACGTCGAGGAGGCTCTTGTCGATGTGGTCCATCCATTCCGGGGATTGGTCTTGATCCATTCGCTCTTCAACTCTTTCATCCACTTCACCGTCCTCTCGATCGGCCATTCCTGAAGTTTAGATGAGATAGTGCGATAATACAAATATGCGGACGATTGTGAGTGAGATATCACTTGAAACCCAGGGGAAAATGTGTTCCTCGGCGTTTTACGCGCTCCAGCTCTTTTCGCGAGAAAATGACAGGGATATAGCCCATGACACTCTACTTTATGCGTACTCTGCAATTTAGGAGCTAAATGGAAGCAGAATCTGTCTCGAGGGTCTCGAGAAAATCACTAAAGCAAGAGTTTAAAGTTAGTGAGCGCTCATTGCCAGGCTCTACTTGAAGCTCGGAGAGAAAGGAAAAGGAAGAGAAAGCGGTTCGACTGGTGTGCATTTCCACATCTTTTTTCTACCTATCTCCCAATTTGACCAAAAAAATCCCGAAAAAACTGCGTTTATTCTATATCAAGTGCACTATGAATGAAGCTCAATCCGAATCCCCCAAAAAAACGGAAATTGGCCCTTTTCCTTCTGGGATTGGAGACTGTGATTTATGCTTGGCAGACGACTCTGCAGTACTCGAGCAAAATAAGTACTATCGACAATGCAAATAGGTAATCTTGCTTCCACAATCAAGGCAATTTTCCAAACCAAGCCTGGTGGTGTACACAGGTAAGGCCAGGAACGGAGCCAATGAAATGCACAGAGGTGCTGCACGAATCTACTTGCGGTAGTTCTCCTATTAGCGGCGAAACATGTAGAGGACCGAGGGTAATTCGAGAGCATCATAGGAGGCGCAAAACGAGGCTACTCAACACTTTTTCTCAGAAGAAAAGAGCCTCCTGCCAATTAGAATCCGCCTAATGGTCAAGTTTCAGATTCCGTTCCCAAATCGAACATGAAACGTAGCGAAATCTCATATTTCCTGAGACGAGCGCTCAAGAGAAAGGCATATCTGATCAAGCCCCATTTTTCTCAGAAAAAAAGAGCGAGAGAATTCGAAGAAAAAGCGCACTACTATGCATTTCTTGCATAACTTCACTTGAGAGAGGCTTGAGTGGAACAAAAGAGGAAAAGGGAGGAGAAACGAATGGTCTGACTCTCTCACTTTCCCATGATCTCTCGCCTCTCTGACGGGGTAGATAGCATGAAGAAATGAAAGAGTCATAGGATAATTCTGAGGGGAAGTCGTTCGACTGATCTCAACGAAATCTGACAGAGCTAACTAGCCAGCTACGCTCGCTGCGCTCGCTCGCTGGCTAGGTGTCGCCGGGTTATCCCAGTCATCTGCAAACGCTTCGCAACGCCGGGATATCCCGGTAAAATGCAAACGCTTCGCAAACTCTTACCCAGTCATTTGCAAACGCACTTCGTGGCTCCATCCCTACTTTTTTCGTGGTTCCATCCCTACACTTCGTGGCTCCATCGCAACTTTTTGTCGGATCGCTCTCTGCCCATGAACCTTACGCAAGAGCATCGCCGGTTAGGCTTTCAAACGCCGGCCAATGCGCTCTATGGTTACTGTATATTGTGGGGTTTGGTTTTATAAAAGTAATAAACTAAAGTAACAGTTGAGATACATCAACAGTCGCAGACCGAGTTGGCATCCTCTCTTGCGAAAGGCTCGTGAGGCCGAGAGCGATCCGAAAAAAGTTGCGATGGAGCCACTTCGTGGCTCCATCGCAACTTTTTGTCGGATCGCTCTCGGCCTCACGAGCCTTCCACAAGAGCATCGCAGGTTAGGCTTTCAAACGCCGGGTACTATAGTGATGGTTAAGTATCACACCACATTGCGAAATGATGACGAAATTCGTTTAAATTTTCATTGCGCAACACTTGCCTGTTCGTTTGTGCCTAAGTATGTCTCGATAGGTCGAGTTTGCGCTGAGTTACGCGCGAAAAAAACGAGTTATTGCTTAAGGATTACGTCATATTGCGTAAGGATGATGAAATTCATTCAAAATTTAATGGCGCTACACTTGCCTGTTCGTTTGAGCCTAAGTACGTCTCGATTGGTCGAGTTTGCGCAGAGTTACGCGCGAAAAACGAGTTATTGCCTAAGGATTACGTCATATTACGTAAGGATGATGAAATTCTTGTGAAAAGTGGAAGCGCACTTCATGACGAGTCGTTTGGTGTATTGCACGCCCGCATTGATTGAGTTCTCAGCGAAAAAGGCGCGAAAAACGGTGTAGAAGTGAATTTCGTCATATTGCATAATGATGACGAAATTTGTTTTTCAGAAAATTTGTTTTTCCATGAGGAGTCCAATGGTACCGGAGATAGACGCGCACGATCAGTTTGAGCCGAGTTATAGCGATTTTTCAAAAGCGTGACACACGTTACAGACAAACAGACAGACAAACAGACAGACAGACACTACGATATATTACTTCTCAAGTAACGAGTTGGAGTGGCACAAATTGTTATTCGTTATTATTAGCGTTGCTCATCATAGCACGAATCCCGCTGTCTATTTTGCATAGCATTCACACCCCAGACGTGGCACGATCATGTGAGTTAATAAAAGAAAAAAGGTCCCTTTCAAGAATAGTGAAGATCAATAGAACGGAAGGATCAGTAAGAAAATCTGCGAAAATTTACGCACAGTTTCAAAGGCCTGAAAGTGAAAACACAACGGATTTTATCCGTCGAGTCGATCATACAGATGGAAGACATGAGCCTCACTATCTCCCGTCCCTCTTCTCTCGCATCGCGAGAGTCCATGCAGAATTATCGACCATCAATCTCCGATGCGTCCACATGTTATTACCGTGGGAGCCTCTTCTATTCTTATTCTCACGCCCAGTAACCTACTGACAGCCGGGCAGGGGTGCGTTAGAAGGAAAGATTATGGTCTATTTCATCCTCTCTTTCATTCACAGCTGACGAGTAAGAGATTACGTGAAATGAAGCGACGACTAGCTTGACGCTACAGTATACCGCAAATGTACATCGGCTAGTACTCCACACATTTCGATCCCGAGGTTCATTATACACAGCAAAATCCCCCTATTCGAACCCCTTTGCTCCATACGGTCGGACTAGAAGAGGCCGAAATGGGATGAGGAGAAGAAGAAGGAGATGGAATGGGTATGGAAAGGAGGTTACGGCGAGAGCGATGAAATGGCTGGGATAAGAAGGGTAATAGGGGTAAGAAACGAAGAAACGCCGTAATATACACCATTAGATGATGAGATTTCCCGCAGACAGAAGGGATTTTAGGGTGGAAATAGAGGAGAAAAAGACGTCTAACTCTCTTCATTTCGCGTGATCTCTCGCTCTGTCTGACCTGCGAGAGAGCAGGTGAAAATGAGAGAGTAAGCCTCAATAAGGAAGGATGTAGAGGGAAATGAGGGAGGAAGTTGACTACTGATAGTGGGCTTTGCTACGGATAGATACGAGAAGAGATCTCCACATCTCAAGGATCGACTACAAACCCAGTAATGAGGTGGTGCTTGCAGATTTTGGAAGATATCAAGGATTAGGCTTATATCCGAATGTCTTAGGCCAACATTTTATCGACATGAATAATCTCAAGGAAGTGATCTCTTGCGAATCTAATTGCTGGAGATAAAGATCAAAGATCAGCAAGTATCCGAGCACATGATTAAGCGCGAGTAAGCAAAGAACTAAGGAAGTCCATCAACTACAAGTGAGAAAAAGCAAGGAGAGGAGGAACAAGGGGAGTGAACATGGGTTGAGGATGAGGGGGGACCATCTGCTTGAACATACCACATTGTGATTTCTCCTCTGCCGTACAGATCGGAGAAATGTAGGCGAAGTGAACAAATTCCTAGCTAAAGCACGTTTATTGATACCCGATGACTACTCAATGCTACACAAAACATAGCCCTCGCCTAAAATATTGCACAAATCGGGAAGTGATTCATCAACAAGTGAGAAGAAAATATGAGGGAAGGGAAGGAGCGAGAAAAAGAAAGGATCCATCTGCGCGAAGAAAACACAATCATTGGGCACCTCTCTCGATCCCCACTATGTCGTGTCAGTTTGACGGAACTCAGAGCAGTGAAGAGAGGGGTGCCATCCATATGGGGCGAGTGGAATGAGAGAAAAGAAAGGTGAGAAGCAATGACCCTTCGCTCGTCAGAAACAATAACAACCAGACTGTCGGGTAAAATTATAAACACCCCTGCTGTGTAGTTAGGTGCGCTTCGGATAGAGGATAGACTTTCCAAAAATGAGCAAGGAAGACTAATGATGAGGAACAAAGACCCTTTGGAATAAGTCAACTCGAAATTATAATGCAATGGTTATGGGAGAATATAGCCGGGTTGAGTATGTGATCCGAAGCAGAGGAGAGACCCATTGTCCTCAGGAAACAAAAACAATCCATCTACTTCTAGAATAGCATCAGATCTCTCTGACGATGTAGTCGCAGTGAACCTCAATACGTTTCGATACATAAATACCCCTTTGGTCCCGGAACTTGGGCGAGACGTATAATTTGGTCTATACTCTGTAAAAAATCGAACGAAATCAAGATGAGCAGAAAAAGATTGATAATTGTTAGATATCGCTTACAGATTCAACGATTAGAGATCAAAGATCAAAGATCAAAGATTGCAAGAAGGCAGGGGATTATCCATATCAATTGGCGTGCGAGCTCAGCAGGTGGCTAAAAGCGGCTATTGACAGTCGGCAACGCTTCTCTACTCCTTCCAAGGCGACCCTTATTGTTCCTTTGATCCATTTATGATCTGATTTCAGCGCTGGTTCTAGAGAATGAACAGACGGATTCTGCCCTCTGGCATCCCTAATCAGAGGCGAGAATCGATGAAAGAGACGCGTCTCCCCTCCAAGTTTCTATCTAGCAACAGGTGTGGAAGACGGTCGAAACATAAACACTCCAAGAGGCGACTCGGCCTGACACAGAGAGCGATAGAAAAAGAGAGAGAGAGATCGGACAAAGGATACTCTAAACACAGAGAGGCGATGGGGAAGAAATTGTGACGTGGAAAGATGAGTAAGCTTTCATCTTCCGATGTTTATGATCAATGCAACATGGAAATAGATGAGGACATTATTCCATACATGGACACAAGATATTGATGATAAAGTACTGTTGTAGAGTTTGCGAAAAATGTTATTGAAAGGTGATGTGATGTTGTTGGGCTTGATGAGATGAAACAAAATACCACCTACCGCTTCACGATTACTCGCTGTGGTTGGAAAGGACGGAAGAATTATTTGTTGACGTTGCCAATTGATGTTGGCCTGATCAGATCGTACTATTCATGAAATGTTGATCTCGTCTTTATCATGAGTCGATGAAACTCACTTCAATGTTCGAAGGAATAACTGCCTGTTGAACTCGAAGAAAACATACAGAGATCAAGATTGAGGTGGGCCTACAAAAAGTGATCAGTGAAAATATGCCAATTCTAGAATAATTAATTGCGCCCAACAAATTCGAGCCCATTTTGCGTGAAAACGAATAACTAAAGAGGAGTCGCTCAATCAAATCAATGATGGTCTTCCTCTTTAACGGGGAGAATCAGATTGCAGTCATAAAAAAGGTATCAAACATCAAATGTATCTGTATAGAGAGGGATGGGGACATCAATGATGTGATGTACCAACATGTAAAAAATATCGTAAGCGGGAATCTTTTCCGTGCGCAAAGGAGGTCAATTTGCTTCTCCATCTCATCAATCTCAGAAGGGGAAGCGTACATCCAATGGGGGAAAGGATAGGCATGGGTCCAGGAAATGAGATGTGGTGGGGCTACGAGAGCAAAAAGAGGCTGGCAGAGGGCAGAGGGGTGAGGATAAAGCATTATCTACCCGAGAATCTGGAGCATCTAAGAGTTACTATACATCTCCAGTTTGGTTGACATTCATGAATCATATGAAGTTTATTGAGATGAAAAGCTGACAGGAAGGCAAAGTCGTGAGGGTGGGGGGATGAGATGATAACGCGATATAGGACGGAAATTAGCTTCCGTTGGGGCCAAAAATCAAGAGTGTAAATTGGAGGAGGAGAAAATGTGAGGCCCCTGCCATCAAGATTAATGTGTTGGCACTTCCGAACTACTGTCTAGCATAGGTGTCCTAGCCGCCGGCTGACCCCATGTATAGGGATACATGGTTGCGCAACGTTGTCGTAGGGGTCATGGGTAAAATTTTTTTAGTGATCGATCGATTATTGGTACCATACCCAATCACACCTACAGTAACCACAATTACCGTATATGGCTACCGTATCCCAGTAGCATCGCGAACTGGCTTTTTATAAATACCCTGTCCGACAACGTTGCGCAACCACGTATAGGGGGTCATGGTCCAAAATGGGTTGGTAGGTCAGGGTGGAACATGTCTCTGAAACATATCCCAATGTGTTCTACAGTATGCCTTTATCGATTTTTGGCTACCGTAATCCTACCGTAACCCGGTTCGGTGTGTCAACCATTTTAGCCTTGGGGCACACTTTTGCTAAAGTGTCTAGAATCGATCGGGAAAATATTCTACCGTAATCTACAGTATGCTACCGTACCCCTGACTACGGTATCGCGGTTGGGCATCGTGAACTGACTTTGTTGCTGTTTTTCGTTGTAAAAATTCGTTCTTTGTTCCTACATGTCTAGTTCATCGACGAAATTTTTTTTGGGTACCGCACTGTACCCTACCGTAATCCTACCGTACCCCGGTTCGGCGTGTCAACTATTTTAGCCTTGGGGCACACTTTTGCCAAAATGTCTCAAATCGATCTGAAAATTTTTCTACCGCAATCTATCGTATCCCTGACTACGGTAATCGCAGTTGGGTATCGGGAAATGACTTTCTTCAAAGTGTGTTTAAAAAATCGGTTCTTTGCATATTTATGGGTAACTCCTCGAGCAATTTTTTTAGAAAATATTTTCAACCCAAAATCATGGCCCTGTAGCTAAAGCGAGGCCTTATAGAATAAAACATTTTCGTACGTCTGGATATCCATAACAGTTTGACGTCTGGATATCCATAACAGTTTGAAAAACTTGACAAACATTGATGTAAGCTTGCGTTGGGCTACGGTGGGAACATACCATACCTCCAGGATGTCTTCCCTGAACTCGACAAATTTTTGCAAAAATTATTTGACACCCTCGGGATTCGAACCCCCCCCCAACCTTCGTATTACCAGCCTATCGCATTAGCCACTAGGCAATGATTTTGGGTTAAAAATAATTTCTAAAAAAATTGCTCGAGGAGTTACCCATAAATATGCAAAGAACCGATTTTTTAAACACACTTTGAAGAAAGTCATTTTCCCGATACCCAACTGCGATTACCGTAGTCAGGGATACGATAGATTACGGTAGAAAATTTTTCAGATCGATTTTAGACATTTTGGCAAAAGTGTGCCCCAAGGC
>LS485442.1:52606-63700 GCA_900490705.1 Pristionchus arcanus
ATTTTCCCGATCGATTCTAGACACTTTAGCAAAAGTGTGCCCCAAGGCTAAAATGGTTGACACACCGAACCGGGTTACGGTAGGATTACGGTAGCCAAAAATCGATAAAGGCATACTGTAGAACACTTTGGGATATGTTTCAGGGACATGCTCCACCATGACCTACCACCCCATTTTGGACCATGACCCCCTATACGTGGTTGCGCAACGTTGTCGGACAGGGTATTTATAAAAAGCCAGTTCGCGATGCTACTGGGATACGGTAGCCATATACGGTAATTGTGGTTACTGTAGGTGTGATTGGGTATGGTACCAATAATCGATCGATCACTAAAAAAATTTTACCCATGACCCCTACGACAACGTTGCGCAACCATGTATCCCTATACATGGGGTCAGCCGCCAGTGCTGGACAGCTATGCTGTCTAGTGTGTTCGCGCAATTGTTAACGCTGTGATAAAATTATTACATAGAGGGGCGAATCAGAAGACCAAGAGGTTCGCTCTTTTTTCGTCCACTATGGGTGGAGGGGAGATATGGACCCAGGCCAGTTCAAATAGCGAAAAGGAGAGGGAGGCGTGGCAATGTCAGGATGAGGCGCAAGGGGGGGGGTGAGAAGAAGAGGAGGGGCTGGCGACAAAAAAGGGGGCGGAGCTACGGAGGGGTAGGGCACTGGCGATAAAGGGCGGGCGTAACACGTCAGCGAGAGTCATAGGGAATTATTTCTGGAAAGGGATTGAATGGTGTAAATTCGGTCCAATTTAAAATTTCATTTCACAGATATGCGTGGAATTTGATATATATGCATAGACCTAGCATACGGTAGCTCCCAAAATAACAACCGGGTCAGCTGCCAGCAAACTATCAGTCCGTTTTGTTCTTGAGGTTGAATAATTATAGATACGGATGAGGCACTTTCTTCGACATTTGACAACAAAATCAACTAGGAAACCGACAAGAAATAAATTTGTTTACAATTTGTTAGACCAAGGAAGTTGATGCTTCAAGTATACGGATTAGAAATAGAGGCTACTGAGTGTTTGCTCTTTTCAACTCAACGCTCTCTGATTATGAAACAATATACGTGATACGTCTATTCATCTCGTTTTCAAATCTAAATGTCACAGGGTATTATGAGAGGCGTCATGAAAAGAGTAGCAACTATAGGCACTCACGGAGTTCAAAGATCAGAGGGATAGAAAGATGTCTGAATAGTCAGTCCATCTTCATTCGGTCCGAGTTATCTCCCAATATTTATCGCCGGTCAGACAGAGCGAGAGAGCATTGGAAAATGAGAGAGCACGATTATTGTTACAGTTTTCGGATGACAGTAGAACGGTAACCTGCAATGAGTCATCGAGTCACTGGTGGTCCTGAAGTAAATGGTCGCTTTTCTCAATTCGAATACTCTTTATGATCAAGCGTGTATACTTATTGCAAATGTCGACCGATTTTGTCAACAAGTCCCCAAGGAAGACTCGCTCCATAAGAATTATAAGTACACCATCATCTCTTCTCTTTCCTTCCCCTCCTCCTCTCTGACCACCCTCACCCTATCTTTCTTCTCTTGTTTCCCAGCAGATGGAAAGTGCAAGAAAGGCATGATGGAAGAGAGTAAAGAAGGGTGCGAAAATAGGGATGGACGAACACATGACCCACGCATCCTTTCTAACAATAAGGAGCAAGAGTGCGTAAATCATTTGCACGGGGGACTTTTTTCACCCATATTGATAGATTATCAAGAGTGTATGTATTCCCATTTTTAATCAAAAATAGAAGAATATAATCCGACGACTTATATTAGTCCTTCCCATTGATGATAATGGAAAGGGCAAGGCTATGGAAGAGGGAAAAAGAGGGATTGGAGAGAGGAGAAGAGGGACACATGATTTTCGAGCCCCTCTTTTTCCTCTTTTTACTAGAGAGCGAACGCATAGAGGAGGGGTCAAAATTGGATAAAATTCACGATTGTTGAATTTTATAGTTACTTCAAATTTTTGTTCTGCAATGGGCCTGTATACCAAAGTCAATTCATTTCAATATTTCCTGATCAAGATTAATTATGAAATGAACCTTGACCCGAATCATGCAGAAAAAGAAATCGTGAAGAAGTTTTCAGTCGTGCCTAAATAAGAAAGTTTAGGCCTCATTTTTTCAAGTGGGTTCGTGTTGGGAAATCAAACTGTTGATCTTGCAGAAAATATGACAGTTATTGATGAGGTCTTCGATCCTTGCTAAATTCAAATGTTTACGCCTCATTCCCAGTAATCACAAGTTGCGATATCAAGTAGTGCTTGAGATTGTTTGCCTCTCTACGTATTACAACTAATGATTACATCTCGAGAATTGAAACCGCCGTCTCTTCATTTTGCATACTCTCTCGCCCGCTCGGTCGACATGAGAGAGTGTGAAGGAGACGGCGGTATCATCTCTCGAGCTCTACTAATGATCAGTCATTGTGACTTCGTACTCTCTCTCCTAGGCCAGAGAGGTGATAGAACGCAGCAAACGAAGAGACATTTTAGGCAGGCCGTCACTAATCCATCGTGATATCCATCCTCTCCACTTTTCTTTGACATCTTCATTAGACCTCGGAATACGTGCAGCTATCTCTTCGTTTTCCACACTATCTCGACCACTCGACAGCTCGAGAAAGTGTAGAGAATGAAGAGAAGTCAGTCGGTATTTCGAGCTCTTCTCCTTATCTCATCTAGGCAATGTCCCCATGGTGATTGGCTAATCTCTGTGGAAAGGAGAGGGGAAACTGAGCCTCACAGATTGCAATTAATGGATGCAAGGGCTGAAAAATTGGGGGGAGGGGGATCCAAAAAAATACTGCTGCCCTGACTTGAAAAGAAAATTGATGTTCCTGAAGGGACCATTCTCAGACATGATTTCCCGAGGGCGCAGTTTTGTGAATGGAACATACCTTTGAAAAGAGTTTTACGACTTTGTTCTTTCTCCTTAACCGATTACCAAACAGTTTTTTTTCTGAAAATGCATGTGATACGAAATCAAATTAGCATTTCGATTAACTATCCAAAAAAATATTTAAATATTCATCAAAAATATCGATTGTACTGCTCGGCACGCATCTAAGAATGCGCCTGCAAAAATTCAAAAAAATTATCCTCGGAAACATGTGATTTTTATCATTCAAATTCCAAGTGTGAGTGTGTGTATTGTAGCACACGAAAGATCAGAGCGAAGCTGTCATTCTAGCATTTCTAATCGTATCTACTAGAAGAGAGATCAATCTCCTCTTCTCACTCCTCTTGCTTCACTCTGACTTTTTGATCATTCTCTTACTCTCGAACTGTCTCTTCACCCCACCTCCATGAGTAAAACGCTCCAACTACACTCTCGCATCAATCTCTTTCCTCCGTCTCTCCTTCCCCTCCCTTCACCTCTTTCGCCTATTCGATCTCGCATTAACTGAAGAGAACTGCAGCCCTGTTTTATCTTTGTTGGTGCCGAACCGCTTCTTCCCTTTTTTGCTTCTCCTCATTCTTAACCGTGGTTGTTTCGATTATGCACTCTTATGCGCTGATTCATACCCTCTTACTCCGATAAGCTGCGTGAAATTCCTGTTTATTATTCCCGATAATTATGAAAAAAATGAAATTCATCAATTTCGAAAACTGAGATTTTACTAGATTTTTTTAGAATTTTAATGAGCCGCGTTTCGAAACGAGAGTCGAACAAAGGCCGATTTCGTATCAAATGCACTGTTCGAATGGTAATGAGAAATATCGGTGAGTGACGGAATTACTGTTGGAAATGATCGAATTCGAATCAACTCGCGGGAATGAAGGGGTAATTTGACTGTGTTTCGAAATGTGAATCGAGCATTACGTATCGATTTTGTTTCGAAAATGGAATCGTTTCGAAATGCCGCTCATTTTGAATCAATTTCGAATGCGATTTCGTGATAGTAAACTTTCAAGCCTCATTTCTCGCTTTTGCAGTTCGATTTTAAAAATACTCCGTTTTCGAACAATTCTTCACTTTTGTTTCAAACAACTATTTCAAGCTGTTGATTTTGAGGGAGAGTTTACGAGATGAACGCAAGCGAGTCAGAAGCTCAACTGGATACGTGGTGGCAGGTAGGATAAATTCATAAAAATCAACTACTGTATCACTATTTCACGCAAATTTATCGATAGATCGACTCAAAAATGAGCTAAAGGGGAAGTAAGCCGAACTCGTTTAGAGAGTGCGTGGAATGAAGAGACGATTTCTTCATTATTCGCATTCTTTTTTTTTAATTCATATCCAGCATGTTCTCGACGTTCTTTCTCTTTTTAAATAATATTCTCGATATTTGAGTGTTTTTAAAAATAATATTCTCGATATTTGAGGCTGGCCCCTTACAGGAGATCGAGACGGGCCTTGAAGATGTCATGCGGGGTCGCAATCTACCCCCTGCACGGTACATGAAATTGTACACGTGAGTACACGTAATAGTTTAGGAATAGGGATGTCAGGATGAAGAATCTGTCTCCGCTTTCCACCTGCTATCACGTAAGAGTACATGGAAGAGACGAATTCTTCACCCTGACAGTCCTATTTAATAAACTCCCAAAACATCCATTAATCGTTTAGGCTTGTCTGGGAATACACCCTGATGTGCGCATCTTTACCCACCAACGTGAGCCCACCATTCAACTATTTGAAATAATAATATGCTTCTGTATTCAGCCAACTGCGAAATTATACTCAAATCTCTCAACTTTTCTCAAAATCCATGTCCAACGTGCTCTTGCGGTTCGTTTTTAATGTTTGCTATATTTGAGAATATTTTTAAAATTCTAACATTAATTTATTTTAACTATTTGACACAAAATGGTACTCTCTGTAAAATAGCCATCTTTACCTTGTTAGATAATGATCTGCTATTTAGGAATGCGAGTCCCGCACGGGAGATGGCCAATTCATGGTCTTTGCCGAGCAATGGAATCACTTCAAATTCTGCTCCGAGGTAAGAATAAGATTATAATGAACGCGCGCATTTTTGGAGCACATCTCTAAATAATTCTTAAATTTTATGAAAAATTGGGCGTGAATCTGACTGTGCATTCAGAGGATCAACGGCATATTCGCGTATTTGAATCGTCATTGGGTCAGAGCGCAAATGGATAGTGGAAACAATGATGTGCAAGAAGTATACAAGGTAAGCGAAGCAATCTAAATATAAATCGTCTCCACAACAGATACCTTCTAACAATCGCACAGCATGGTTTCACAATATTCTCTCGTCGGTCACAGATAATTAGAAATCATTGCGAAATGAGGAAATGCTAAAAAATGTCCCTGCTGTATTAGATGCTGTGTTTGCAAAGTACTGCGAAAATTATTCATGAATATCGTTGCAGCTCGCAATTAGCACCTGGAAGGAAGTGACGAAGCAATTCATGGTGGACATCGTCGCTGATGGAGTCAAAGAGATGATCGAGAAGCAGACACAAGGCGTCGTTATCGATGAAGCACTGCTCAAAGGAGTCGTCGATTGCTTTGGTTTGTTAAAGAAGGCGTCCCACGAATCGCGCGGGCGGCTATGCAAAGTGAGGAGTGAGAGGGCGCGCTCTCCTCATTTCGCACGCTCTCTCGCTCGTTGCCTGCGCGCGCAAGGTCACTTCGAACGCGGCCAAGTGCTCATATTTCAGTTCAAACGAATATTGAAAACATGGGAGTTTCGAAAGTGTTATCGGGTAGCCACGACCCACCATCTCACATCGAGAACTCAGTTACAATTAGTCAGAGATTCATGGGACACCTCCTTTAACTGAACGTTGATTGGAAAGAGGCTGAATGTGTACGTGAAATGTATAAATAGACGCAATTTCAGAGAATCTCGGAATGGGCGAAATTTCGCAGACAACTGGAAGCTTCACTCTTAAAATCTTCAAATAATCTAATCTCACAACATATGGCATTGCTTCAACTTCTCTAAATGATCTTCGCTTTTCCCACATTGTCACTCAATATCAATGACGAATAAAATCACTTCATGATCAAAAATTCAAAAAAATATCAACAGTGAAACTGGTTAAAACTGGATAATATCTATTATTTCGATATCCCGACATTCTCTTCAAAACGCAAATTTCGACACCCAGTTTCTCACGTCAACAACACTTCAAAGGAGAATTTTGAAATCAGCCGAGAAGAGGGTTTATCACTACGTTATCATACCGAGAGAGCTCAGATCATCGATTATTTCCTTCTTCCTTTCTCTACTCGCTTTCGCTTTATGACACGTGTTTTCTTGTATTTTTCGCTTCACTTGCGGTAATTCACTACCGTGAACCAAAAAAGCCATCGACACGCCTCTCTCATTCCGAATGTTTTTTTCCTCGGGTATCCAGAGCAGTCAAATAGAGACGAGGCGCGGGCCTGTTATCACTATCAGATGATTGATTTGAGTGTGCATCCAAAAAATGTGGTTCAGATGGGAAGTCGCAGAAGAACTGGACCCACTCGAGAACTTGCGAAGCCCGGAACCCGTGCTGAACTGTGGCGCAAGTTAGAGGGATGGACCTGGCAAATATTAAGATCGGAGCGGGATGTCAATTTCGAAGAATCGTGCAGGTTTCTTTTTTTTTCGATACACGTTAAGCACTTGTCTGTTAATTATCGCACCCCTCCATCAATGATACGTACTAGTGACGACAAATCAAGTAAATCAGCTCGCATAAACCTATTTTGATTGACTATCAGAATATAAATAAATAATGAAAACTAATATTCAGATCCGCCTACATGTATTGTATTGTTGCAGAAGAGGGCACGGTGAGATTCTTTTATTTTCTAAGAAAAAGTATTTTATAATAAAATTATCATCTCCCATTGGAATACGAAAAAATACATGATATCTTCATTTTTCATATATAATTCAAACTTCAGCACCCATCCGACCTCTACTATAAACTTGCCGATCTATTCAACGCGCATGTCAAGAATATTCTAGAGGTCGTATTTTAACTAACAATCAATCAGATCAATTTATACCTTACAGAAAATCAAAAATACATCTGGCGAGGACCAACTGAAGCTCTTCCAATCGGAATGGAAGCAGTTCGAAATGGCCTCGAAGGTTGCGTTCGTGCTATTTCATGATAACAGTTTAGCAACATTTCAGCATGTCAACACCGTTTTCTTTTATCTGAATCGCGTTTGGATCATGTCGGAAATCTATGCAGGCAATAAAGACATCCACGAAATCGATAAGGTGGGTCTTTTTCTGCAAATTTGCTTTGAGAAAATACATTTCATTTGAAATGCAATAAACTTACCCAAAACAATGCAATTTCTTCAGCTGGCAATACTCACTTGGAAGCAAGTAATGGGAGAATTCATGTCCACAACCATCGCTGATGCAGTCAGAGAGATGATGGAGAGGAGGAGACAAGGAATATATGCGTATAGATATAGGCAAAGAGATGTGTCTATCGATGCAGCGCTGCTCAGAGGAGTTGCCGATTGCTTTGGTTTGTGAGCTTCTTACGACTAAAATTGGGTGAAATTTTTTCAATTTCAGAACAACTCGGAATCGCCGAAATTTCGCAGACAACTGGAAGTTTCACCCTTCGTTCCATATAATCTCACTTGTTTGTTCGTGTATCCGTTCCTATTGCCAGGATTAATAGTCCATTTTTCTTTGTTCCTCGTACCGCTCAGAGTACGGGGAATGAAGAGGTGAACTTTTCAAACCCACATTGCTACTTCCTATCCTCTTCTTTGTTCTCACCATAAAAATATATTATGGAAACAATTTTGAAATACTACCAAAACGCAGTTCTTGAAAGTGAGCAAAGGTCGGAAATATCAGAAGTAAACGGACAACGAGCTACCATTCCCTTGAGCTCGTGATATCAGCCGGATCATTCGCAATTGCGCCGTATCGGGCGCGCCTTTGTCCCTCTTCACGTGGGGAACGGGAGGGAAACTTTTCGTAGCATCGGTGGTTCAGTGGTAGAATGCTCGCCTGCCACGCGGGCGGCCCGGGTTCGATTCCCGGCCGATGCAATCTTTTTGCTACTCTCACACCCTTTCTGCTCTTTGATCTCTAGTTTACTAATGCCACCCAGGCACTCTTCAGGCATAATATCACTAATATTTTGCATTCCGAAACATATTTATCCTCTCTTTCCTCGAATGCTTATTTTATTATATATATATCTTCGGACATATCTTCGGACAATAAATATTCACAGAATTTATCCACAGAATCCGATACAATGCCGAGTGAGCGAGTGTTAGCAGTTAGAAGACGGATAAACATGTAGATAACAGGGGAGATCAAAGTTCAAAGATCAAACAGGGGAGAGATCAAAGTTCAAAGATCAATAGGTCGCGAGATCAAAGATCAACGCTCGAACTTCACAGATCACAATTCAAAGTTAGCAATATGATTACACCTTACAATGGACACTTACAAAGACATGTGAAATATAATAATATGGATACGGTAACAAGGTAGGGGTAGCGAGAAAAGGTAGTACAATTTACAGATTGAGTAACTTCTGAGGGGTACGGTAGCAGCTCCGGATCTACCGTAATCTCCTCACGATTTGTATGTTCTGATGACATCTTTGATCGGCTCGCGACAGAGAGGGCAGATACCCGTCTGGACCTGTAATCCATTCGATGATACAGTAACCTACAGTAACCCAAAACCACCCCATCTGTAACACTAATGTAATGCACAAATGAAAAAAGTATCGTTAACCAAGCAACATTTCGCGCACCGAATGAACATTGTATTGCAAAGAAGACTGAAGCTAGTATCAGAAATATCCGTTAATTGATACACCGGTAATTGAGCTAGGACTGTTGCACAAGATCACCGTCTCCATAAATACATGTATTCCTGCTATTTCTACTACCTGCTCGTCCAACCATCCCCCACACTTATAGCATTACCCACAATACACAATTCAATCATACACTCCTACCGCACCTTGACCTAAATATCCAATTACTGTAATCCGCTACCGTACTCCCACCACCGCACCTTTATCTTGAGTGCGCACTCGTAGCACATACACATGTGACCGCACGTGTAGATCACCGCATTGACGCCCGCCTGAATTACATCGATAAATCAATAAATCAATAATCAATCGATAAATCGGTAATAATTAATCATATTTTTATACATCGTGTGACTTGGCTCTATTGACAAACCAATGAAAACTCTAGCATGGCTATCGCAGCTGATACTCGAATCCTGCATGAACTGATGTATCCACATAAGCAATAGATCACTTCCAATCTCTCAATCCCTAATCGATCCCCCTCACCTCCATGAAGATTTACCATTCACTCAACTTTTGTACTAATAACACCTAGTCAGTCGATCGGAGACGTAGACTACCGTAACCTTCCCTTCTATTTCGTAAAACAATCAATATCTAACCTCCATGCAGATGGAGCAGTCGCCCGCGTAGTCGCCCTTGCGTGCGGTCGACGACGACGACGATGGCTTCTGGAATGCACAGCTGCTTTAGGATACTTTATTTTTAAATCTGACCGTTCAATCATTTCAAGACCGTTTCAATCATTTTTTTACGCGGACTTCGTGCACCCAACACTCGCTTCTTTTTAACTCAAAATATTACCTATTAGTGCACTACGAAATCACCAAGTGGCAAAATAATGTGCTTCTGATCCACTCTGATCAAATTGTTTATTTTTATAAACATGAAGAAGCATTGAGCAGTCAACTCAGTGTCCTATAAGCTATGAGATAACACTGCAGCGCGCGTTCACCAAGTCATCGATATAGCAGATTCAATTTTCCGCTACTTTGATTGACTACCTCAGATTGCTCAAATGTTTTTAACAACACAAAGTCGAGAATTGATCATCCCAGTCAGTCCTTTACTCACTTTGAGCAACCACTGTCACCTAGTCGCCACATAACCGTTCCGCTATTTTAGGAGCAGACGGTTAATACAAATTAAGATCAAAGATCAAAAATCAAACCCGTACCTGCACTGCGTCCCTCGTCGCAGACGACGTCTTGTTCTGAAATGAAACGACTTTGAATTTATAAGAGATAATAGCGATAAATTTATTTTACGTGGTGCAAGATCTGTTGAGAGAAATCAATGCTCCACTTTTCTCACTGATGTTGAACCTCCAGCGATACTCGTGATCACCGGGTCAGCAAATTTACAAACATAAATCATAATAATAATAAATATAATACCTGCACACTCATCGCGGCGAGCGGGCTTCGACGACGTGCCGCGTCGCCGCTCCTTCTCGAAGATGACGACGACGACGCCTGAATCAGTGATGAGCACCATCCTCGGGCAATCGTACAAAATCGGAAATTCGCCAAGAAATCTGTCGAAAATCGAGGGGGTTCGCTTCCCAAATCTTGGGGTAATGGCGTAAAAAAAGGTCAAAATCGGTGGTATGGTCCGATATCCGACCTCGTGCTCATCCCTGGCCTGAATTTCGTACGCCATGTGCATCTGCTCTCTATCTTAACTTCACATATGATACTCCCTCTGACATTGAGAGGGACCCTCTCTCCCTCTTGTTCATATCTACGAGTGAACTTTCGTGTCGCTCGGGGGCAATAGTTTCGATTTATACAGGTGACGGACGATAAAGGAATTATCTAAACAAATTTATCACTACATTTGACCAACCCCTGTTGCGCAAGACCACCGGGTATACCACTTAATGATTTTCTCTCAATCTAAAATGATTTGCACATTTCTACTTTTTTAAGATAATTATTTTTAATTAAACACCGAACGATAATACAATTGTCATGTCCCCATCCTCACTGCACCTTACACACCCCCGCTACACAACATCACCAAGTTGTCTCCAGTACCCATTTCTGATCTACGCACACCAAGTCAACGGGGGGAAAAGAGTTGAATTTCGCGGCGCCGCGCGCCGAGTCATTCCGCGCCGAGCGAGAGAGAAAAGCGGTGTGAAATGAGAGTTTTCACAAGGGTTTTCGAGCAAATATGCATGCTACTATTGACTGAGGAAGAAATTTGAAAATCGGCTCTCGTCAGAAGTTGCGCAAAGGGTTTAGGAAGCGACCTGCACAAACCGCATGTC
>LS485442.1:78616-89710 GCA_900490705.1 Pristionchus arcanus
GCAACGTTGCAACGAGAGAAGGGAAGACCCTCTCATTTTCGCACGCTCTCTCGCCTATCCCTGCCCTTCCCTAGAGGGGTAGCAACGTTGCTACGAGTCCCATGCGAGGTTGCAACGTTGCTACCCTCCCCCTACCGTTGCAACGTTGCAATGTCGTAATCGTTTAGCCAACCCTACTTTAAACGCCCCGCGGAGCAAGAGAATTCGCAGCTGATCGAATCTGAGAGATACTAGTTGCAATCGGTTGCAACACCATTCACTGGCAATCGATCAGTAATCTAAAAGTTCAGAGACAACACCGATTCAAAGGAAGTCACCATTGAGAACGGTGAAAAAGTGTCACCTGTTTGATTGTCAAAGATAGATCGTTCGCGAGTTGCTGACCATGTACTCTGGATACGAATGAATTGGAGTGGTAACATTGCTCGAACAGATAACTCTGAAATTGATAATTTTCACGATATACCACTTTTTTTTCTAGGAAGGTTTACATGCCTAGTCTCTTCTTAATTGTAAGCAGCATCCCTAATTTTTTTAAGAAAAACCACATTTATGGGTTAACCGTGGACGCAGATCGTGCATCATTGCAAAAAAAACACTTTAGTCCACGTTTTATGTTTAAAGCATGACTATTAAATTTAGAAACGAACATGGCCAGAAGTAGAGGTAGTATTGGACGATCGGAGCATCATTGTCTTCATCTCAGGCAACGTCGTCGACGGAGGCGTCTAAGGAACGATATATTGCTAACTACAATCTTATTTATATCGGAAACCGCGAGAAGCAGACTGTATGCTTTCAGGTCGTAGTCTTTAGATATCTAATGTTCCCCCCAAAAATGAAGCATGCACAACAGAATTTGCGGCCAAATTGAACTAAAATTAGATGCAATTATCAGCACAAAATGGCATATCGCAAGATTTAATGGCTCGAGTATCTCTTTTTTTACCCCTGAGCACGAATATGACGCGCCGTCACCAACCTGGAGGGGAGCAGAGGGGCGAGTCGGCGCATGTTCGAACTCGAACGGATCGAACGGAACTCGAACGGCGCCCATCGAAGTCGTCTCTCGCACGCGGGTCCTCGCTCGGTTGCGCGCACGCGACTCTCCACGACTACCTCCCGAAGCGACCGGTCTTCCCGTTGACTCCTAAATGTAATTGAATTTCGAGGAGACTCACTGGAACATGTACTCAAATGTAAGGAAATTGGATTTATGATTTTAGGTTTTTTTCTATGATTTATGTATTAGAAAAAAACACAAACTCGAAATGATCCCCAAACATTTATCTTTAATTGTAATTGTTTTTTTTTAATATACAATAAATATACTTAAAAGTAAGAACAAAAGTGCACATGCCTGTCCAGTCCTGTTATAGATCATGTCCCACATTTCGATGTTCGCTTGGTTTTGCATCGAGAGGAATCGAGAGAAGTCCATATTCGAAACTGCGTAGAAGATTATTATGTTTTGATGTAATCAATAGAAGCGCCAAAAACACTGATTTTTTTCGCATCTCAACTCTTTTTGAATGACTGATTCACAACGTCCGAGTAATGTTGGCAAGATAAATTTTAAAAATATTTCAAATATTACAAAAAGCATACGAACTCACCAAACTCAATGGTCTTCGTAGAGCCGTACGCTCCAAAGACCACCCACAGTCGTGAGTTGGTGTCTATACCGGTCAAAAAAGTGCTCTGAATGTCACGTACAGTACTTCGTACAGTCCATTTAAGAATAACGATAAGGATTTTCTGAGTTAGACAATAAAACCCACACTAAATTGGTGGAGTATAAATTGGTGGAGAAAATTTTGCACCGCTTTTTTCTATAATTTTCAAAATTTGATACACTTTGGCACTAGTGCAAGGTGAATAATAATCCTCTGAATTAGTTTTTTTTTGAAAATGGCGGAGGGTGGTCTAACTTTAAAAGTGGCACATTAGCATCATTACTCCAACGGACCTTCTCACTTCGAATTTTAAGGCGGAATTTACGTTCTCTGTCAGCACTAATTTTTATTGTGAATAAATTGCTAATAATCATACCTCGGTCTCGCCATTCATGCTGTAGACGATTTTGCCCCCACGAGTGACGGAGAACTGCACGAGAGCGCTTTCCGAAACGCGTCTGAAAATGAAAAAGAAATAATAATTCACATAAAAAAGTGAAACTAGCTTCAATCGCTGAACTGAACCCATAAGATAATATGGTTTAAATGATTACCTCAATGGCCAAGCATTGATCCATACGCGTGGATCCTCTCTGAGATACTCGTACGAGTTACTGCAATGAAACTTTTGTTTTTAAATAAAATCGCAATTAAAAAGATTCCACGGCAAGTTTTTGCTTGTTTTTTTATAATCGTACTTACTGTTTCATTCTCCATTCATAAACCAGAAAGATAAAATGAAAATCAACAAAACAACAAAACAACAGTGACTCACGGCCCGAGAAACTTCGATTCGTGCCATTTAAGCGTGGAGGGATCGATAGATACGACGCCGAAATGGACGTCCAATCCGTCGCGACACTTGTTTGGGACTTGCCGGAAATTCACCGTCTCATCGATCGAAATGGGTCTGGAAAATATGTTTGCACTTGTTTAGAGGTTCGTGACCTGCCTAGAATATCAAACACACAGAGATCCGTGCTTTATATGAAGCCGTCTTCGTAAGAATCGAGTGCGGGCCGGCACAGCAAAAAATGTTCGATTTTCTCAAACTTTGTGAACCGGGGTTCTTGAGGGTGCTGATGACGATAGGCATATTCATTTTTCATATTGGACTCCCATTGGCTCCAGATGACGTCGCGTCGAAATCGGTTTTTGTGGAATTTCTCGACTACCGAAATCGCTAAAATTAAGCCAGTATGGAACCCCGGGTAGTTTTTGATGCTGATAACGCCTGTCCACTTTATTTTGCATGAATATCAAAAATAAAATTTAGAAAGTGAAATTTTCGTAGAGGCCCGTGCAGGCAAAACGACCTACATAGATCGGATCGGCTTGACGAGAGGATTCCAAATCTATATTTTGAGCCAAATCGTTGGTCAGACTTTTTTGTAAGACAAAAGATAGTCTTCGGATTTGTAAGTAAAATTGAAGAGAATCTCCCCTGTTTGCGCCGAGAGACTTCCGATCTCCCCTCTCCTCTCCTCTTCCTCTCTGTGCTCTCTCGTTTCCCCACACTCTCTCGTCTGTCTGGGTCAAGGAAGTAAGAGACGGGGAAAGATCGGAAGTCTCTCGGCTCAAACAAGACAGAGATTCGTCAATTTTACTTACCAATCCGAAGACTATCTTTTGTCTTACAAAAAAGTCTGACCAACGATTTGGCTCAAAATATAGATTTGGAATCCTCTCGTCAAGCCGATCCGATCTATGTAGGTCGTTTTGCCTGCACGGGCCTCTACGAAAATTTCACTTTCTAAATTTTATTTTTGATATTCATGAAAAATAAAGTGGACAGGCGTTATCAGCATCAAAAACTACCCAGGGTTCCATACTGGCTTAATTTTAGCGATTTTGGTAGTCGAGAAATTCCACAAAAACCGATTTCGACGCGACGTCATCTGGAGCCAATGGGAGTCCAATATGAAAAATGAATATGCCTATCGTCATCAGCACCCTCAAGAACCCCGATTCACAAAGTTTGAGAAAATCGAACATTTTTTGCTGTGCCGGAACCTTCCTGAACTGCTCGATTCTTACGCAGACGGCTTCATATATAGTAGATTTTACCTGTGACTGAACGCTATGCCATCAGCGTTTGATACTTCCCTGACAGCGCGGCGTCCGTTCAGATCAAGCGTGACGTTCCCGCAAACCGAATGGAATGCCTATAAATAGTCAGGTTACAACAAGAATGGTAAGATAATCGTGCAATTATGCCTAAAACAGGCCTAACGACAGCAATAAATAGGATAAAATCGTAAGGGAAGTTTTCAAATAGTCGAAACTCACTAGCTGTTTCTTCTCCGCTTCTCGATGGAACTCGACCCGAGGCATTACGGGAATATCTAGTAAAGTTTTATAGATCGTTTTATGAAGTTATGATAGTTTTACGCGCAATTCAACAAATTAAAATATTAAGAAATATAAGTGATATTGATAAAATCTCACATTATCTAATAATTATTGCATATTACAGAAGGCAAACAACAATTAATTGTAATGAGAACCACGAGATATCTTGGCATAATTACGAGTCTCATAACTACAGAAGGGAAACAAATAACTAGAAGCATCTAGAATATAAAAAAGTTGAGTACGAGGAAAGGCACGATATTTATAGTGAATTCGGGATTTTAAGGAGTGTTAATCAGTTACGTTTCAACTAAATGTGCCTTTTCTCACATAAGAAGCACTAACCGGCATGTCTGCCGAGGAAGTTGCTGCGAGATCGCGGGTGGCGGGACAATGAGCGCTGGCCCGCCACCTTGATAGATGAATAATTCTTTTAAAATCATTATTTAAAACAGCAAATTAGATTTATTGTGGTGCGACGAATGTAATAGAGTAAAAAAGTAAGTATAAATAAAGTGGACCACCTGTCTCGAACTGTCTCTCGTACGACTCCGACTGCCTCGCCAATCGGCCTTCCCTCCCCATCCGATCTCCGATTGAATCTGCTCCGAGAGGCGTCGAGTGAAGTCATACGGTGGTACTAAGAAAGGAGATTTGCATTTTACATTTTTGATTTGCATTTTACACCCTCAATTTTTGGTTAAGATCGGGATATGTGAGTTGAGATCATTCCCATGTTAGTTGTTAACAGATTAAATCCTAATTTTCAATACATCTAAAAAAAAAAATAATTACGCACTCACCTAACTCGACGGCCCTCGCTGAATCGTAGACGAAGACGAACGCCCACAATTTAATGCTTGTATCGACGTCACGAAGGAACGTGTTCTGAATGTGATGTATAGTAATAACTTTCGTTTAATTTATGAATAACAAGTAAGAGAGAGCGAGAGAGAGAGATCTTAAATCAGTGAAAAAATATGTCATTATAAATAAATTAACTGTCAATTTGTTTTTTTGATTCGTGAGTGGACAACCACAATAACTATACTCCATGCATACCATTCGCGCACCGACAGATTTAGGTTGAAATCTCACATTGACTATTTCACGTTTTCGACAGTATATTGTGAACAGACTCAAAGATATCGATCTTGAATATTGTGATGAACCACTATAAATCGAACCTCGTTCCATCCGTTTATCCTGTAGGCAATGTTGCCCTCGAGAGAGACGTTGAATTGCACCAGCGCACCTTCCGGAACGAGTCTGAAGACAAAATATCTTTATACGCATTTTTTTAAATTTAGTATTTTAAAGTTTTGCCTTGATAACTATGATATGATAATTTAGAAATAGTCTAAGTTTCGTCAACAAAGTTTCTAACCTACGTGAATCGCTGTACTGAGACATTGTAAGTTATTGCAAAGAATACCGCGATGAAAGAGTGTTGATCCAGAAGCGCCGATCCTCTACGAGTGACTCGAATGACTCGCTGTTAGAACAATTTGATCGGAAATATACAGAAGCAATAATTTATTTTAGAAATTAGATGCCACCGCCCGCGTATGCAATTGGTTTACTAAATGATCTGCATGGTTTCTTATCAATCAAATGCAGTGAAATGACAAATTGTTTTACCAAAAATAAATAAACCTGCATTAACCCACTATCGGAGAATCTTCGATGCAGCAAGCGAGGCTGGATCCAAGGATGAAAATCCAAAGTGCATATCCGATCCGTCGTAATTGATTGAAGTCTGTCGGATGCACACGATCTCATCGATTGATACAGGACTGTAAAAAATAATACTTTTTTTTCTTCTGCGACAAACGATGCATGGTAAAGTATGTTGAAAACAAGCTACTGAACATGAAATGTCCTGTTCATATCTAGACTTGTCACAATGGAAGTGAAACAATTGCAAAAAAATAAATAAATAAGTATTCTGACCGATTTGAGAAGACTACTCCATCGGCGTGCGGTGACTTCTTTACTGCAAGAGATCCACTATGCTCGAGGCGGATATTCTCTCCACAGGCCAAGTGAAAGGACTGTAAAAAATTTTTCAGATTATAACAATAATAATGATAATGAAAAGATATATTTGCGCCTCAATAATTGATGCCTGATAACAGTAGGAGCAAAAAGAACGGGCAGGAAATATGAAATAATGAAGTATTAATGAATTTATGGAGAACCATTAATGAAATAGCAAGCGAAGAAAGAATGCTGTATATTATTGAGAAAACTGACGAGATCAGTCCGCTTCTCCGTTCCTCGAGCGAATTCGTTGTCAATCGTCTCTGGAACAACGAGTTAGTTAGACAAGAAGTTAGGTAAGTATAGAAGAAGAGTTAGGGAACAAGAGGAGATAGTATTGACTTCATGTAGGTTGAAAAATACGATTTAACAAGATTAAATTATTAAAAATTACTCCACCTCTACTTTCTGCCATGAGCCACTCTTCCGGCTGGCTCTGCAGCACATCTGGATGAGAGACTCTCGCCCATACTGAGAACAGAGAATAATTGCATTATGACGACTCGTACAGGCGAAATAAATTGTGAGCATAAGCATAGTTAGAAATATTCATTTGAAGAGAATCCGTACTCTAGCTTTTCAGTGCAGCTAATAAGCTCATTTGAAGTGTTTTCCGAACTTCACAAAATTTATAGAATTATTGGTCTTTATTACATAAAAAAAGGTACTTTGACTGAGAGCATTATTACCAATATTCAATCCAGAAAAGGCAATCATTTGATGTACAACCTACCGTCCCTTCACTCACCGAAATCGATCGACTGCACCGCTCCGCCAAAACAAAAGATCGCCCACAGCGGACCTTGCGTAGAAACTTCGTTCAGGATGACGCCCTGAGGTAGCGTGCGTATGGCAATATTTAATTCCCGAATATTTAATTTTAAACACTTTACTCGCCTACTTAAATAATTCAGATTCATATTTTTTAATAATATATACATGAGCGATTGATAATATTATTATATTGGGTGGATTTGAAACAGTAAGCAATAAAGGAATTTAACTGTTTTAAACTGTGTGGGTGTTGCCACTAATAAAAGTATGTCTATTTAAGAGTTGCTAGCTCACCTTGTCTATTCCGTCGATGCTGTAGTTCACGTTTCCGTTAGTAGTCACGGAATATTTCACTATGCTTCCCTGGCGAATGAACCTGAACATTTATTGCAAGATCAAATGAGGGCAGCATATCGCGTAACACTATTATTCACGTTTTTAGCAGTAATTACGAAATTCTGTAGGTGTTCTACAGTTACATGCGATAATGTTGGAAAATATTGATTTGACAAATTGTATCAATAATACCCACTCCTGAGGCAGATCCGCTAACCAGATCCGATCCGCTAACCAGACAGATCCGTTCCTGCAAACGTATAATCATCATTTCAACAAAATTCAACAGGGCAAAATCGGACGGCACGAAAGGTGAAATACAAATAACCCACTCGTCGCAATTATTAGCATTAAAATTCACAGGGTCAACTGCAATAAACCCGAAGGAGAGAGTGCCCTCGTGGCCAAGCATGACAGCGCTTTGTCGGATGATCACTCGCTCATCGATCGAGACCGGGCTGCAAACAAATAGGCCAATATATTTTCAACATTTTCTGATTAAAAGGAGTCTGGCTGATTTGTGTAATATCTGGAAATTATGTGATGCGATACCCACTAACCGATCACCAAAGGCGAGTCCGTTGTGTGTGGGAGAACTCGTGACGGCACGGATTCCGTCGCTCTCGAGGATGATATCCGCTTTAAGCCAGTGGAATTTCTGCAATAACAAATCAGCTTTTTTCATGAGGAAATTTCGAAAATAGTGAAGATTATCGCATAGGGAACGAGTTCCAACTCGTTCGCTATGCGTAAACGTGACATGAACGAATTTGACCAGCAAAGGAATATTTTGTAAAGCAACAAAGATAAGCTGATTATTTTATATTTTGTTTTTACTTACGAGAGGCTGCCTGGCCGCTTCTCCGTTGCGAATCATTCCTACTGAAATATGATATAATCATCATTTTTATCCTAAGTTAAGACAGAATTGTTGTTTTCAAAAAATAATATACCAATTTTGACTCTGAATATATTTCTGCAGATACAGTAGCGCCGGAAAGTTTTGGCCCACTTGTTCTTTTTTACGTAACTTTTTAACCAGGCAAGGAATCTGGCTAATTTTTGGACTGGAGATAGTAAATCCATCGTGCAACACAACCCTGATTTGAGTACTCATGAAAAATCGAATGTATTGCGTAGTGATGACGTAATCAAAGTGCACTTTTTTGAAAATTCATATAAAATCGGAGAAATTTTTCGAGCATGCCAAACTTACTGTTTTTGAAGAACCTACCTAGGACTACTCAGAAAAAAAATTTCAGGCGGCTGCGATTTTTTTCAGCTGCAGCAGCCTACTCCACAGGCCAAGTGAAAGGACTGTAAAAAATTTTTCAGATTATAACAATAATAATGATAATGAAAAGATATATTTGCGCCTCAATAATTGATGCCTGATAACAGTAGGAGCAAAAAGAACGGGCAGGAAATATGAAATAATGAAGTATTAATGAATTTATGGAGAACCATTAATGAAATAGCAAGCGAAGAAAGAATGCTGTATATTATTGAGAAAACTGACGAGATCAGTCCGCTTCTCCGTTCCTCGAGCGAATTCGTTGTCAATCGTCTCTGGAACAACGAGTTAGTTAGACAAGAAGTTAGGTAAGTATAGAAGAAGAGTTAGGGAACAAGAGGAGATAGTATTGACTTCATGTAGGTTGAAAAATACGATTTAACAAGATTAAATTATTAAAAATTACTCCACCTCTACTTTCTGCCATGAGCCACTCTTCCGGCTGGCTCTGCAGCACATCTGGATGAGAGACTCTCGCCCATACTGAGAACAGAGAATAATTGCATTATGACGACTCGTACAGGCGAAATAAATTGTGAGCATAAGCATAGTTAGAAATATTCATTTGAAGAGAATCCGTACTCTAGCTTTTCAGTGCAGCTAATAAGCTCATTTGAAGTGTTTTCCGAACTTCACAAAATTTATAGAATTATTGGTCTTTATTACATAAAAAAGGTACTTTGACTGAGAGCATTATTACCAATATTCAATCCAGAAAAGGCAATCATTTGATGTACAACCTACCGTCCCTTCACTCACCGAAATCGATCGACTGCACCGCTCCGCCAAAACAAAAGATCGCCCACAGCGGACCTTGCGTAGAAACTTCGTTCAGGATGACGCCCTGAGGTAGCGTGCGTATGGCAATATTTAATTCCCGAATATTTAATTTTAAACACTTTACTCGCCTACTTAAATAATTCAGATTCATATTTTTTAATAATATATACATGAGCGATTGATAATATTATTATATTGGGTGGATTTGAAACAGTAAGCAATAAAGGAATTTAACTGTTTTAAACTGTGTGGGTGTTGCCACTAATAAAAGTATGTCTATTTAAGAGTTACTAGCTCACCTTGTCTATTCCGTCGATGCTGTAGTTCACGTTTCCGTTAGTAGTCACGGAATATTTCACTATGCTTCCCTGGCGAATGAACCTGAACATTTATTGCAAGATCAAATGAGGGCAGCATATCGCGTAACACTATTATTCACGTTTTTAGCAGTAATTACGAAATTCTGTAGGTGTTCTACAGTTACATGCGATAATGTTGGAAAATATTGATTTGACAAATTGTATCAATAATACCCACTCCTGAGGCAGATCCGCTAACCAGATCCGATCCGCTAACCAGACAGATCCGTTCCTGCAAACGTATAATCATCATTTCAACAAAATTCAACAGGGCAAAATCGGACGGCACGAAAGGTGAAATACAAATAACCCACTCGTCGCAATTATTAGCATTAAAATTCACAGGGTCAACTGCAATAAACCCGAAGGAGAGAGTGCCCTCGTGGCCAAGCATGACAGCGCTTTGTCGGATGATCACTCGCTCATCGATCGAGACCGGGCTGCAAACAAATAGGCCAATAGACTTTCAACATTTTCTGATTAAAAGGAGTCTGGCTGATTTGTGTAATATCTGGAAATTATGTGATGCGATACCCACTAACCGATCACCAAAGGCGAGTCCGTTGTGTGTGGGAGAACTCGTGACGGCACGGATTCCGTCGCTCTCGAGGATGATATCCGCTTTAAGCCAGTGGAATTTCTGCAATAACAAATCAGCTTTTTTCATGAGGAAATTTCGAAAATAGTGAAGATTGTCGCATAGGGAACGAGTTCCAAAGTAAATGTGACATGAACGAATTTGACAAGCAAAGGAATATTTTGTAAAGCAACAAAGATAAGCTGATTATTTTATATTTTGTTTTTACTTACGAGAGGCTGCCTGGCCGCTTCTCCGTTGCGAATCATTCCTACTGAAATATGATATAATCATCATTTTTATCCTAAGTTAAGACAGAATTGTTGTTTTCAAAAAATAATATACCAATTTTGACTCTGAATATATTTCTGCAGATACAGTAGCGCCGGAAAGTTTTGGCCCACTTGTTCTTTTTTACGTAACTTTTTAACCAGGCAAGGAATCTGGCTAATTTTTGGACTGGAGATAGTAAATCCATCGTGCAACACAACCCTGATTTGAGTACTCATGAAAAATCGAATGTATTGCGTAGTGATGACGTAATCAAAGTGCACTTTTTTGAAAATTCATATAAAATCGGAGAAATTTTTCGAGCATGCCAAACTTACTGTTTTTGAAGAACCTACCTAGGACTACTCAGAAAAAAAATTTCAGGCGGCTGCGATTTTTTTCAGCTGCAGCAGCCTAGTCGCAAGTTTTATGCTGCAAAAATCATAACTCAGCTTACAGACAAGCTAGAGACCCGTTCTAAGTCGCAAAATAATCCTCAATGTGTCCCCCATGTACCCTGAAAGTTTGGTAGAGATCGGCCGAAAACTTTTTGTTTGAGCCAAATAAGTCACTTTTTCGCATTAGTCAACTTTGAAGGCTTACAATTCCAAAGGAGAATTTTCTAAAAATATC
>LS485442.1:90262-134504 GCA_900490705.1 Pristionchus arcanus
CGATTTTATATGAATTTTCAAAAAAGTGCACTTTGATTACGTCATCACTACGCAATACATTCAATTTTTCATGAGTACTCAAATCAGGGTTGTGTTGCACGATGGATTTACTATCTCCAGTCCAAAAATTAGCCAGATTCCTTGCCTGGTTAAAAAGTTACGTCAAAAAGAACAAGTGGGCCAAAACTTTCCGGCGCTACTGTATGTTTTGAGAGATGAATAACTCGGAAACAGGGGTCAAATACACATGTCATGCAACTAAAAATGTGGTGTGCTTTTCCGAAATTTTCAGATTTTTGGGCTTGATGAGGTTAGGTTTCGGGTATTCTACCCTGACTTCGTGAAATGGTGACATGCTTTTCTCTAATTTCCGTTCAAATTGGCTTAAAAATGTGGCATGTATCCTTTCGGGAGGGGCATGTGACCTCTGCTCGGAAATCATAGGCATTAAAACGACTCAATTTAGCAACCGATTTTATTCGATACATCATTTTAGAATCTCGCGGATGAGAAGTCAACGTAAGCAAGAAATTTAAGGTAGAAAATGAAGGGATAATAAATCTGGGAATACGATTCTTTCAGTCTACATAAATTATTAAAGCAAACGGAGAGTGAAAACGGTAGATCTAGAAATCTAACACTAACAGTGCAATAAAGATCGAAGATTAAGAAAACAGAGAACACATCAAACAACAAAAAATATGACCTAAAAAGAGTCACGGTGACGAGAAAATACGGAAGATTTCACAGTCATTTTTTGGCTACCGCATTCTCCTTCCATCTCAGACCTTGAAAATCTCGATCGAATCGTTGATTTTCGCACGACAGCAAGGGCAGACACCGAGAGCTGGATTTTTCTGAAATTCAAATATTGATTGAAATATAAATATATTTGTAACGACTAAAAAAAAGGAAAATTACTACCATACCTTGACTTTATCAGCACACTTCACGCACATGCAAAGGTGCTTGCACGGCAGGAGTACGGTAACGGCCGTAGCGTTGAAGCACACTACGCAATCGTCGCCGTCTCTCGTCGATGACGCCGATTGCATCTGCTTATTCTTCTGAAATTACAAAAATCTATTACCGATTGAATTTTATCCGCTAGTTAGTAGGGTCACCGCAGAAATTGCATTTACTATGTGCTACTAGGGGACTCCGCCGATCGTAGGCAATTTTTCTTAGAATTAGGAAGCTCCAGAACATCAGTAAAAGTGACAATATACAAACACAACTCTGATTTTCGTGGCAAATCGCAATTTCCCGCCCCTCCTCCCAATATCTCACCTTGAACCCATCAGACGACGCAGTCTTTGAGCGACCGCCGATCGACAATGAAGCCATCTGAATGAACCATAAGGACAAGGTCATGTTATTTCGGCAACTATTCATGATTCGCCTCTACGATGCGACATAATTATAATTGGAGATTTTCAGCGCTTAATTCTACCACCCCTTCTATATTTCCAATGCCTTTCAAAAAAAATTAGAAGACTCTACCGAACGTCATCAAAAGATATCCCTGTATTTTCTTCAACTTCACAGCATGAATAATATTTTATTTTATGAATGAACCTGGAGGGAATCAGACTGACGACGGCCGTACTGAACCGGAGGAAGGCGACCACGTCTATCGCGCAACGAAGGGCGAGGGACGGTCGGATCCACTGCGAATGATTAGTATATTATTCATCATTAAGGATGCTCAACCAATTACAATACCCAATAAATTGACTTTTATTTTTCTTACGCATTGAAACATGCACTGACCAAATTCGACGGCGGTAGCCCTTTCACGCAAACCGATAACCACCCACAACGGAACTGCTGTGCTGACACCACTCCTAATGGTATTCTGAAGAAAAAACATGTTCTGAAGAATAGGTGCGGGGTTAAAATTTGCACAAGTTATAAAAAAATTTTTATACAACTGTGAAGCCAACGAAAATCGTACCTCCCTTCCTCCGTCGATACTGTAGACAATGTTGAACTCTTGTGAGACGAAGAATTGCACTTGGGAGCCTTGCGATGCGAATCTGAATCAAGTTGTATGAAAAATTAAAAATAGGCTCATTGTACAGCCGAAAATGCTTTGATGTACAATGAATATATAAATTGAGATTACCTCTTTGGCAGAGCCCTCAGAGCAGCGAACGAATCACTGCAAAAAAAAAATATTCTACAGTACCAGAATTAGGGACAATTTTTGAGGAACTCATTTCCGTTTCTATTTCAAATTATACCCGAACAAAATGTTGCATACATACGTTCATTATACAAAATTAATTCGGTGTTTTTTCTAAAGAATCTCTCAAATTCATGCAAAATGGTGATTTAGACCCCTACATTTCGAGCATCTTGGAGCCTGCGAGTGAGGCGGGATCGATGGAAGTCACGCCGAAATGCACATCTGCCCATTGTCGACCGTCTACCGCAACCAGTCGGAAGCAAATGTGCTCGTCAATCGAGATTGATCTAGAGCCAATTTACCGATATTTATCATTAAGAAACATATGAATTATCGCATACTTTAAAATATTAAAATATTAGAGCAAACCTGCTACTGAAACAGATTCCCTCATTGTCCGGTGATTTCTTGACAGCACGATGCCCACTCAGCTCGAGCCGCACGTTGTCACCACAAACGAGGTGAAATGTCTGCAAAAATATGCAAGTGAGGTCAATATACTTTTTTGGGAACTTTGTTTGACTCGGAATGTCCATTACCAGCAAATAAAATACGGAAGAAAGGACCAAAAATATAAATTTTGCAGCGAGGATTAACGGTTAATTCTTACTAATCAATTTCAATGAATAACCTGGATGGGAGCAGAGGGACGAGGCATCGATTGGAATTCATCGAATGACATTGAAGCCTTCATATCAGATACAGTCAACGGCGGGGGCGTCTAAATCACGGAATATATTTTAGAAAAATCACATTTAATTTGGTTTTATCCTTTTCTGATGATTAAGTTTAACAAAATCCCCGTTTGTGGTACATTTGACTTTTATAGCATGACTAATATATTGTGAAACGAACCTGTGCGGGAGCAGAGGGACGAGAAGACGACCGGAATGCATCAGGCACTCTCGTCGCCATCTCAAGCAACGAAGGCGGTATAGCCATCTAAAGATCGAAATATAGCTAACCACACCCCCAAAAACTATACGATGTCCTCTACGCCTCTACACCTGATAGAAACACCACACCAAATCTGTGTACTAGTGTCTAATTTTCAATTTGTAGACTTTAGCGAACAATTGTGGCATCATGTCATTATCTCAACAAAATATCTCCCTGTATTTCCTCTCAACTATGCCCTCGTGAAAATGCTAGAATGTAAGAACTCGTGAGAAATATTTCCATTCACTTGATATTTACTCCTAATTTCATATCATGAGTATCCCGTCGTCACCAACCTGGAGGGAAGCAAAGGGGCGAGACAAAGGAGCCTGGCCGTACTGAACCGAAGAGGGACGCGCACGCGACTCTCCACGACTACCTCTAGAAGCGACTGGTCTTCCTATCGACTCCTCAATGACATTTAAATAGCATTTTGTTGAATAGCATCTGAAAAGGGAATATGTACTCAAATGTAAGAAAGCCGCATTGATGACTGTTGAGCATTGATAATTATATTTTTTATTATTATTTATTGATAATATTGACAAGTAATTATTTTTAACAATTGTCCAGATCATATAAAATTATAAAGTACACTTACCTGCTTCAAACTATTTTTGGTCTTGTCCCGCAATTCTGTATTCGATTTATTCTTGTCCAAGAGTAGTGGCGAGTCGTCATCAGTCGGTACTGGGATAAGAGATTATTAGTTGTGATTAATCAATCGAATTATTCTGAATATTTTGCGAAACCTTTTTTTAATTTATTTTTTAAAAATCTTGCAGATCACGAAATAGTGAAACTGGTGTTTCACAACATCCGCGTATTTTTGGAAATTGATTTTTTAGAATAGTAGTTCGAAACCCTACACACTCACCCAATTCAATACTGCTCGTCGATCCATAAAAGCAAAACACTGCCCACAGCCGTGAATTGGAATGGACACCTCCCAAAAGCGTTCTCTGAATGTGATGTACAGCATAAAAATGTACCACTTATGAACAACAATGAATTTCTGACACAAAGAACAAATGCCACCATAAATTGGTGAGGAGAACAACGGCATAAATTTAGCACCGTTCTTCGAGAATATCGGCAGAATCTTTTTCAGCTCTGCTAGTTGAATAACTAATCACTAGATCATTCATTTTAAAATGGTCCGAACTATTTTAATGTACTTAGACCACTTTACTTCGGGCGTCCTACTCACATAGCAAATAATGGCGATATTTTCCTAATTATCTCCTGTAATTATTGAGTCTACATGTTGCCCCTTGACATCGTAACAATTATAAATCGAACCCTGGCGCCACCGTTGATTGAATAGAACACATAGCCCTCTTTTGAGACGCAAAACTGCACCAGAACACTTTCCGAAACGAGTCTGAAAATCAAAAGTAATATTATGGATTTTTTAAAAAAAAATGTAATTTGCTCCACAAGTGAAAAAACGACCCGATTTTTTAAGGGACTGACCGCTCTGGCCATTCGTTGATCCAGAAGCTTGGATCCTGTACGAGATACTCGTATGAATCACTGCAAAAATTGTTTTAAAACAGAAAAAAATGTTTAAAGATTTCACGTCAATAGACAAAAAATATAATTGGCGGACTCTATTAGAACCATGCTAACACGGGGATTATAAGCGTACTACCTTCATTTGTCTTGTCCATTCAAAAAAGGAGATAAAGACAAATGGTTATCAGCAAACCAACAATGACTCACGGTTTGAGAAACTTCGATCTTGCAAGCGTGGAGGGATCGATAGTTGTAACCCCGAAATGGACATCCGATTCTCGCTTTTTCTTGATTGGAACTTGAATAAAACTCACTACCTCATCGATCGCAATGGGACTGGAAAATATTTGTTAAACTATACGGATACAACTATTTTGGAGTATACTCATTGTTCATCAAGGTGATCATAGCGATTACCAATTATTCAAGGTCTTTAAACAGCCATATCACAACTTGTGGGGTGAGCCAAGAAATAATAATTTAACCGGCTGCTGAAAGCGACTCCGTCAGTGAGCTGAATATCCGTGACAGCGCGGCGTCCGTCCAACTCAAGACTGACGTTTCCGCAAACCGAATGGAATGTCTATAAATAGTCAGATTAGATATAATAATGGCAAGAACATAATGTAATTTTCCCTGAAACTTATTGTAACGATATCAATAAGTTTCAGATGAGATCGTAGCGTAGTGAAACATTAGAAACCCACCAGAGGTTTCGTCTCTGCTTCTCGATCGACCCCGGCACGAGTCATTACTGTAATATCTAGTAAAGTATTAACGACCGGTTTACATAATTCTACTTAAAAATAAGAATGTTAAGAATAATTATTAAAAATGTTTCAAATTATGCGTATGTTACTTAATACGATTAACAATTGGTACCACAAATCTAGAGAGAATAAGGCACGGCAGAACCACAAAAAGAAAAATCCCAAGAAACGTCCATCTAAAAGCCTGTTAACCGACGCGACGAGTAAAAACACGTTTTCTATCAGAAAAAATGTCGATAATTTTGAAACTACCGTATCATTTGCCTACCGTAGGAATGTAGAGTTTAGTCAGACGCGTGTTTTTTTTCTGTAATGGACTGTTTTCTCTGTCTTCATCTTTGAGCCGTTTTATATTTACATTTTACATTATTTTTGAATTATCGTTGTTTGCAGGCATGAGTCAAACCTTCAGGACGATCGAGCGTCGTCATGCACTCCGATTGGACCATTACACGACCGCCCCTCGCAGCTCTGACCTCGTGAGTTTCTGGTTGACCCGTGTTGCTCGATGTTGTCAAAATAAAGCAACTTGGGTGTTCATTCTTAGTTGACCGTCATCGTATTTATTTTTAATAGGTTTTTTGTTCTAGGGTTTCCACGCTATCCATGGGCCTGGTGTCGCACTCGAACAAGGCGATCGTCGCGCGGTGAGAACGGCTTCCCGTGGCAGACTCGCCTTCAGTAATCGGTTGAACTTTCATTTATTCATTTATTTTTATTTTTAGCAAAATATTCACAAACCACAACAAAGAGTAGCTTGAGATTTCCAACAGGATTATCAATTACACGAGACGTTTTGAGAGTCATTTAGAGCTCGTGGCACGTTTGTACGTTTGTTTGTCCAAATTTCCATTTATCTTTGTGTGTGTTCACATGATAATAATCATGGAGTCTTTAATACTGATTTTTTTTCTTTCCAGTCCCATCCTGCTTTCCGAGACGGTGGTCATCAGCGTCGAGAGTCTCGATCTGAAGAAGGACGAGGGTAGACTACACTTCGGTTTGTTAGCTCACATTTGTCAAATGTTCAGTTTAAATCCTTCGCGGAGGTAAAGGGTTCCGCCTATCAATAGTCTCGCCCAACTGGTATGATGTCGACCATTCCAGGCCTGATGACCATTGACCCTGCCCATCTTAATCCGGAGATTCCAGACGTCGGCTTGCTGCGACAGTGTGTTTAATTTTTTATATTTATTTTTTTAAATTAATTATAATAATATCGTTTCAATATTAATCAAGTCTCATTCAGAATCAATAATCGAATCGCTCGTGAGAAGGAGGAGGGATACGATCAATTCTGCTGGTTCAAAGAGCTACCGGTTCTGTGAGTACCTTCCTATTTTATTATCAGTGTTGAGGGGTCTCCGAAATGTTAAACTGTACCATCGAAACTGGATCCCCGGAATTTACTCACCTCCGTGAATTGGTGTGCTGTCTTGCACTGGCACTGCACTCATGGTTGACAATCGGGATAGTCCACTAATGTACCTATTAAAATGTGCACAGGGACGTATCGCAAGGAGATGACGTTGAGTTCGTCGTT
Source organism: Pristionchus arcanus (assembly GCA_900490705.1). NCBI lineage: Eukaryota > Metazoa > Nematoda > Chromadorea > Rhabditida > Neodiplogasteridae > Pristionchus > Pristionchus arcanus. The sequence continues at coordinate 97,224 of LS485442.1, forward strand.
TCACCCAATGGCTCGGTCAACTACACTATCAACGATACTAATGGTGTCTGTATTTATCTTATTCTTATTTATCGATTAAAATTCTACCGTACCCGATGCTACAGTACCTTCAGGGCGAGTTGTTCCGTGGTGCGCTCACCGATCTGGCGCGGCCTCTCTGGGTGGTCGTAGACGTGGGCAACGGCGTGCGCGCAATCGATATCGGTGAGCTGAATACGGTAGGTTTGGAGCCAGGACGTATTATTAATTTCCAGCGATTCGTGAGGCACGTCCACTACCGCGCCAGCATGCGGTCCCGACTACGGTACCGAGTGTGGCTCCGGTTGAGGCTCCCAAGGTAGCAAAGTTTTGCTTTCTTTCTTAGATTAACTTTGTATTTTCATTCACAAAATAGAGCACCATTTGTCCTTGGGCATGGTTTTATGTGAATAATTCCAGCCAGATAAACAAAAGATAATGGCATCAGATAGATCCAGGCGAGAGCTCTAACCGAAACAATTGCAGAGCCCCTCGACTCTCAGTGACTGCTGCGAAGAACCTCCGAAGACCCAATACCCGACCTCGACCTACACGCCTCGCCCGACCTACAGCGGCTACTATTACAGGGTAAGATCATGGCCGAACAGCTCTATTCTCTTTGATAGTTCTAAAGAGTGATCGCTTCCCAATAGTATGGGCAAAAAATATTCAGATGGCCTAAACAGGCCACGACGAAGATGTCGCACAGTAAGCATAATCAGATTAAAGATATAGGTGCCATTTCGTAGTGGTGGGCATTGCTTCGGAATTAGAAATATACGACCGCTCTAAAAGGCCGTTCTTCCAGAGACGCCGTGGTTGCTGCTACAGCTGCTTTGCGGTGGTCCGCGAGGTGTGTAGGTGCCTCTGCTGCCCTCTGAGGTGTATCTGCAATGTATTCTGCCGATAAGAAGATGGTTACGGTATTTCACAAGCTACCGTACTCCCGCACTAATCATGTTTCTATTTCTGTTACGTTCCTGTTGCAAATTTGTAATTCTAAAATTACTGTTGTCTTCTTCCAACTCCTTGCTAACTTTATTATTGTTTCATCAACTGTTAAATCTACCGTAATCACTAAATGTACTTTCTAATTGTGATAACAATTTTTGTCTGTTACTCTTCTGTTATCATGCTAACTTTGTTATCGTTTGATCACCGCATTGCGTGAGGTTAATGAACTGAATAAAAGATTCCTCTAAATTTTGTTGAAGAGATTATCGAGTTATCAGACTCTCAAGGAATATTTGCAACACGTATCCGTACATCAGGATCATTTATTGTACTTATTTGTGACTTTTTAGTATTTTTATTATGACAAAAAAAAACAGTTAGAGAATAATTAAAATTTCCCTGTTTCACAGAAATAATGATTCGCAACGGATCCAATCGAGAAGCGGAGACGAAACCTCTAGTGAGTTTCAACCTTGCAAAGACTTCGCTTGATTCATTTTATCATTTTGAGAAATGCTTCAAAATTCAGTTTTTACTTTCTCCGTTTTTTATCCGCCTCCATTTTCTTCTAATCATTACTTTTTTTACAGTCATTCCACTGGAATTGTAAGGGCGTTAGCCTCGAGATGGGCAATCTCCGCGCCGTCAGGGACTTCCCGACCGACCCCGGATTCGTCGTGAGCAATCGGTAAGCTAGATTTGAAAATATGAAACCAACCTCTACCTTCTATTTTTTAAAGTTGAAAATATAAAATTGTAGGCATCGCTTTTTGACTCTAATTGAGCCACATTTGCCTTTTTAACGCCATAATTTCTTTCTGTGTGTCCTCTGTCAGCGACATGAAATTTTTAACAAAGATAACGAGCATAATATTCCCATTTTTTCAAGTTTTCGAATGTAGCAGATAGATAATGGCGGTAGATTTGATCCTATTTGGTTCCAGCCCAATTTCGATCAATGAGCGAGTGATCATCCGACAAACCGCCGTGACTCTTGGCTACGAGGGTACTCTTTTCTTCGGAGTTACGTCCGTCGATCCGGCGACATTGAAAATATCTACTAAGTATGTGTTTGCAAACGTTTGATTTCCATTGTTTTCACCTATTCGAGGCGATATTTGTGAAGCCATTCTTCGTTGGCTTATTTGTGATACAACGAGTGAAAAAGTAGGCGAAAAAATATGTGCAACGAAATTGAATTAATCTTGGAATAATTTTTTTTTTACAGTCGCGGGGACGCATGGGGCGACTGTTTGCCAAAACGGTATGTTTCTTGCGAATGGTATTTACTTATGATCGTGTGAAAATATACATTGCTGTGTATGCACGTTCTTTACGACTAATTAAACATTTTAAATTGTCAGATGAATAATTTTATACCGCAGATTCGTATACCAGGGAGGTCTGGTGCAATTCTCGATCACACATGACGGCAATATGACCTACAGCATCAACGAAGTAGACAAAGTAGTCAATCTTTCTCGCCGTCCACAATTTATTTTTCAAAGAAATCAACATTTTCTGATAACTGAGATTCAGGGCATCTTCCTAAGTGGCGTCTCTACTGGAGGTCCGTTGTGGGCGATATTTGGTTTGAATGGTACGGCGCAGTCGATTGAATTCGGTGAGTATATTGATGTATTTGACCAAGACGATCGTGTCGATAATATCATTTTGTTTTTACCGTTTTTCAATTGGTTTATTGCAGTAAACCCAGCGCTTCTAACGCGTGTCGTAGTCGCGCCGTCTGTTCGGTGAGTAGTGCGGATACATTATTTTTAATTATTCCATTGTTTTTTAAATCAAAATTTCTTAAACCATCTCACAATGACAGTACCATCCGATACCGTATTACAGTAAGTTGATGCCATTTCAGTCTCGATGCTTCCCAAGCAGCGAATCCGGAAGCGACCAGTCCCGCCGTTGTGTCCAGGTTCGATGAATACGGTAACAATATAGTGGTATTCACAAACTGTGTTTGTATCTGTAATATAAATTGGTGCTATTGTAAAGGATATCAATTAACTATTGACTCAAAAAAGGAAACTAAATGTTGCAGTCGAGTGGCGCCCGTTCCCAAGCCGCGCACATCTCTCCCATCTCGCGGACTCGAGCCGACCGCGCCAGCACTCGCGTATCCTCGTCGGTATGTCAAAGGATTGAAGAGTCAATATCGAATATCAAATAACTCTCTTCGCAATTATGCTAAGCTATCCAGTTGTTCATTGGAGAAAACGTTCAATTTGAAATAAATATATAAAATGTTTGTAGCCTGGAACCCCCATCGCCGGCGCTAGCACTTTCTCGCCAGTCGCTCATGGTGCGAAGCGGTTCCGTACAGGTAGTCATTTATTCACTTGCATTATCTAACCCAGTAAATAGCATAGGGATGTAAATAGTTCGTGATGATTCAAATAAAAACGGTTTTATGTGACAACGATTAAATTCTAAAGGTATTGTAGCATGTATAAATAGACTTATTCCAGTCACTGGCTGCAACCTTCGAAAGTGCAAGGATGAGAGACGGTTAGAAATCACTCTAAAGTTTAATAATACTTTTTTTTTGGATTTCTTCAATCATGCACTATTGCTGTAGCGTGTTGTCGAAAAATTTATTCTAGAGAGCCCTCGTCCTGTTCTGCGTCCCATCGGTGGGAACAGAGTAGGCACGCCACCTCCGTCTCCTCGGTTAGTGGACTACGGTAGCTATTGATTCCGGGATACTGTAGAGTCGAAAATATCGACTGTAAATCTCGATTATTAAAAAGACAACATTATCTATCCTCTGTTCTAGCCGCTTCGTGCCCCCATCTCCTCCGACACCCGTGCCTTCCCGTCCGTCTCTTGCGGACCGCAGTGCGGCCTTTGGAGCATCATCTGTGAAGGTCGTGCCGACCAGAAGAGCCGGTCGGTATTTATAATTTTTATTTTATCGTAACAAAATAAGAAATTGTTTAATTATAAAAATTTATGAACAAATTGTTCCAGAGAGCCCTCCGCCTTCCCGTCCGTCCCTAGCAGACCGTAGCCCGGCCCTCGTGGCTTCACCTGCGAGAGTCACGCCTTGCAGAAGAGCCGGTCAGAAGTTTCTAAATTAACTTTTAAAAAAATACGTTAAAACTTTTTAAAAAAACAACATAATAATAATAATACCAGAGAGCCCTGCTCCGCCGCCCAGGTCTCCCCTCCCGTGCCTCACGATCAGAAGAGTCGGTCGGTAATTTACAATTATTTTAATTAAATATTTAAAGTTGTGGTCACTATATGTCAAAATGAAGCGTTAGTGAGATTTGGATAGCGATTCATTACTTACTTTTCTTTCTAAAATTCTAACATCGGCTCTCCAGAGAGCCCTGCTCCGACCCCTGTGTCTCCCCGTCAGTCCCTCGCTGACCGCAACGTGGCCTTTGGAGCGACAGCTCCGAGCAGAAGAGTCGGTAAGTATTTATTTTCGTTTAAATTAAATCGCGATTTTTATTGATGTAACATAATACTACAGAGATCCCTGCTCCGACGCCCGCGTCTTCCCGACTGTCCCTCGTTGACCGCAGCAGAGCATTAGGAGCAGCGAGTGCGCTGAGGAGAAGAGCTGGCAAGTGGTTTTAAATATTTCATCTAGAATTATGTTTTCCCAAATGTTTATGCAAAAATTTTAGAGAGCCCATCTATCGCTGACCGCATCTCGGCACTCGGGAGAGCCGGTCCGTATTCCATGAACATTTTATTCTAAATTTAAAATTTTTACTATATTTTTTGAATTTACTAGTGATTACGTTATCATTTTCCTTAAAAGAAAAGCTGAAATATCTCCTCCAGAGAGCCCTGCTCGGACCCCTGTGTCTCCCTGCCCATCCCTCGCTGACCGCAGTACGGCCTTCGAAGCAGCGAGAGTGGCGGCGAGCAGAAGAGCCGGCCAGTTTTTTACAAATATGAAAAAAATCTTTATAAATTATAATTTTAAATTTATAAACGAATATTTCCAGAGAGCCCTGCTCCGCCGCCCAGGTCTCCCCTCCCGTCCCTCGGTGCATCACCTGCGAGGCCAACAGTGAAGAGAGCAGGTTGAATATTCTTTTTTTTTTAAATTATACTAATATGTTATTTTTGGAAGTCATTACTTTATTCTGTGCTTTTCAAACTTAATTACGCCGAAAGCCCGATTATGTGTGCTATCCGAGGCGCATAACACTGATCCTTACAGAGAGCCATCGTTCCCTTCTCCCGCCCACTCCCACTCGTCCGCCTCCCCGGGCCTCTCTCACTGTGTCTGCGCGCAGCGTCGACTTCCGCGTGGCCGCGGCGAGGATCGGCACGAAGCTAAGGATGGGAGCTCTCTCCCCCGGCGGTTAGAACATTCGTTGTTTTATTTCGAAGAATTTATTCATGTTGCGCTTGTATTGTAATCATATTCGTTAATTTAAAAAAAAAAAAAAGAAATATTGTTATTTGAAAAATCTCAGGAAGAGCTCCGCTACCACGTGCGTGGACAGCTGCGGCTGCAAGGGAGGAATCGGCCCCGCTGACTCCGTGAGTGATATATATTTCCATCCCATTTTACGTTAAGCTAATTTTTAGCACTGTAGCTCCCACAGATTAGTGGTCAGATGGAATAAATTCAATTGCAGCCTTGCGACTGATTCCGGTGTGAGCGGATCCCCCGTGCCGCGTCTCTATCCAAGGTGGGCAGATTACGGTAGCATCTGAATATTGATTATGAAGACAGCCGTCTCTTCATTCCTCCCTGCTCTCTCTCTCCGGCCAGAGTGACGTACGAGTACGAGGAATAAAGGGACGCATTCTTCATTCTAACAACCCTAATTATGAAACGGTAGCAAAATAATGAATTGAAGTCTCGCCTTTGCTGCTGAGGAGCAGCAGCAGCTTGCGCAGCCCTTCCGTGTGCTTCCGACGGCGCCGTGAGTGGATTTTAATTATTTTTCTTTTTTTAATTTGTCGGAGAACGCAATAGAATTTTTTTACTTTGTTAATGAGTGGTCTATAGTCTATAGTGTGCAGCAGCGTGTTGCAAACTGCCTATAATTAGTGCAATGTTCTCGTCTCATCATTTCGCCTTCAATCAGAGAAACGAGAGTATTGCGAGATAAGAGATACAGACCAATTTGTCAATTCAATTCAATTCAATGCATATTCCGTTACAATAATATAATCATGAGAGAATCGATATAATGGGTGAGCATAGATAAGGACAATTTTTGTCAGGCCCGAATCGCCGCACACGTCGCCTGAGGCGAGCGCTCGCTCGATTCCGACGCGCCCTGCGCCCGCTCGTCCTTTTGTGGCGCAATATGCACGCCTGGAGCGCTTCCTGGTCCGTTGTTTTTATTGTTTTCTAAAATTTGTCGTCGATATTCCACGAGCAAGTAATACTCATAACTTAAAAAAATTACATGAACAAATAAACAAAAATGTAGTGCATTTTCCCTCACTATTTTCCTTATTTTCCAGAACAAGCACATCTACGAAGAGCCCCCTGCTGTGCAGGATCACAACGGGAATTTCGCGGCCGTCGATCAGGTGGGGGATCATCATAATTAGATAAAAAAATGATCATATTTTGGAGTGAAAGCTCAGTGATTGTCTTCATGATGTTGATAACTTGAATAGTCTTTTTATGGTAAATGAGACGGAGTAGTTAAATATTCCATACTGTCATTTTACAATTTAATTCCTATAAAAATTGTGAATTTTACGACTCCTGTAATTGATTTCAGTACGAGTCCCAGAAGGAATGCTTGATCTGCCTCGGTGCGGCGCCCAATGGAGTGATGTACGAGTGCGGGCATCTCTACGCCTGCTACGAGTGCGCTGTGAAGATCAAGGTACCTGGGGGTACTTCGGCAGTGGTGTTTACGGTAATATAAAAACGGTCGAGGGCAAACGGAATTACATGAACGGTACAAAGCATGTAGGGCATGCGATATTGATTACAATGGTAGGGATTATTTCAACAGATTTTTTATAAACTCAGTAGTAAATAAAGACGAGAAGAATACGGTAGATCAATATCGGAAATAGTAGTGAATACAGTACTCTCAGGAAGAGAAGGGCGTCTGTTCCATCTGCCGCAAGCCGATCAAGGAGGTCATCAAGACTTATTGCTGTTAGGAATAATAGTATGACTCTCTTAATTTAGCATGCTCTCTCGCTCTGTCTAAACCTACCGTATCGAATCCCCAAATGTTGATCTTTGATCTACTTCCAACTCACATTTGTTTCTAATTTTTATTGTGCCATTAATATTACACTGTTAAATTTAGCGTTTACCCTCACTTCACTTTCGTTCATCATCTCTGTTACAAAATGTTGTCGTTTTATGTTAAGTTTGTCCATCGATGTTTTGCTGAAAAAATAAGCCGGATAAACTATTCTGGTAAGCATGAATTAATCACGATTGCTTGCGAGTTTTTATGCTCCCAACCCATACCTGAAGTGTTTGCTATTTTAGTCATAATATCAACTTACATTAAAAAAAAATATGCGCACTTTTTTGTTCATATTTCAATCATAATCCATTTCATAAGTTTTGCAGTGCATCAAATTTGGGAAAGAAATTAACACTTAGAATTACTTTCAGAACATTATTTCAAAAGTAAGTATTTCTGATGGTGTGTAAATAGCAAAAATCTGATTTTAATATAATGCATTTATTTTACTAGGAATGATTCGGAACGGAGAAGCGGCCAGGCAGCCTCTCGTGAGTTTCTTTTGAGATCTAAAATAATAGTTATTTCTTATTGATGTAGAAAAAATGCCTGTGCAGATTCAGGATTTTTTTCATATTGGGATATGCAGGTGTATGAAAAAATACGAAAGGTGATTAAATATGCAAATTGTGCATGTTTGGAAATTATTGATCGAGGATATTTAAATTAAAATACAATAAACAGTCAATCTCACTGTGATTCTCGCATTTTTTCGGGTCAGCTAAACGGAACATTGCAGAAGTTCCATGCGGTTCACGGCGATAGCATCACCCTTGACCGAGGAGGGCATCGTGCTCTATATAAGCTGCACGTCACTGGTGGATTCGTCTTCAGCAATCGGTTTGTTATTATTATTTTCTGTCGATTAGCAAATTTAGATATAATTTCTCTAACTTCGCTTAATAACGTAATGTGGTCTTCATTCATTAAACGACTATTCTATTTTTTTCCAGTTCAATCTCGATCGATGAGCGAGTGTGCATCCGCCAGTCTGATGCGCTAGGAAAGCAGTTTTCCGTGAGCGGCGCCCTGTACTTTGGAGTGACCACCGTCGATCCCGCCTCGTTCGATCTACGTACTCGTCCGGTGGATGTATTTCAGTTAGTTTTCCGTAGTATACAACCATGTGATGCCGTTTGCCTAATTGTAAGAATCGAGTAAATCGGGATGAGAGTGTCAAAAATGCCATTTCTCTGAAACAGTGCTTACTGGGATTGATGAGCGTGCTGATGACCATAGACATATCCTTTTTGGACGTAGTTCACCCGTTGGCTCCAGATGACGTTACTACCAAATAAATTTTTTTGGACTACCGAACAATAAGCAATCCCATTTCATGAACTTTGACATAGGATGTGTGATTGCAATGGAATTTTGTATGTGGTATGCTTACCAAGCTGCTACTCGATTCACTCGGTATTTATTTCGCAATCCAGAAATAGTGTGTTACATGATTGCACTTTCTCATTTTTGTGTCTACGTGACTTTTGGGCATGCACAATGATAGTATAGCAACTGCGCTTTGCAAGTAGTAGACGCCTACAAATATTTCTTCAGCAAGTCCTTATGGTCATACGATGGCAGCATCTGCTGGATCAAGGATCTTCCGACGCAGTACGTTTCCCTCACTTCAGTGATGAGCGTGGGGGTGACTAAAAGGCGGCCCGAGGGGTGACTAAAAGGCGGCCCGCGGCCCGCGGCCCACAAAATTTTCTTCTCGATCGATAAATCATATGGTACCCTATCACAATCGATGTTACAGTAACCCATGTTACCGTATCTGACTACCGTAACCCGAAATATTACGAACTGACTTTTTTTTTTACAGTGGACCCACAGTATATCAAAATGCGTAAATCGAACAGAATCGATTCTAGAGTGGCCCAGTTATGCTCCTCAGCGAATTCTAAGACATTTTTACTCGGGGACGTTTTTCGATAAAAGCTCATCGGAAGCTTAAAAATCGATAAATTCAACAATTTTGACTCATTTTAATTTTTTAAACTATTTTTTCCGTCGGACAAATTCATCTGGTCCAAGATAAAGTACATACGTCCACTTAACTGAATATGTGTTTTCATAACACGTATTAATTTAGCAAACAAAACAAACCCATGTCCGAAAAAAAAATATAAATGAGTTAAAATTCTCGAATTTATCGATTATCAGCTTCCGTTGAACTTTGATCGAAAAACGTCCGCGAGTAAAAATGTCTTAGAATTCGACGAGGAGCACAACTGGACCACTCCCGAATCGATTAGATTCGATTTACGCATTTTGATATACTGTGGGTCCACTGTAAAAAAAAAAGTCAGTTCGTAATATTTCGGGTTACGGTAGTCAGATACGGTAACATGGGTTACTGTAACATCGATTGTGATAGGGTACCATATGATTTATCGATCGAGAAGAAAATTTTGTGGGCCGCGGGCCGCGGGCCGCCTTTTAGTCACCCCCGATGAGCGTGCCCCTCCAACGCCACATCTTGCGGGGGTACAAGAGGAGGTTTTCCGGGGGTACAAAAGTGAAAAAAAATCTATATTTTTCGATTAATATACGCTTGTTTTCGGAGGGAAGGATCGCGGGGGTACACTCCAAAGTTGGAGGGGTGGCTCATCACTGTTTGGGCCGCTAATCAATGAACACTGCAGGGAGAACGAAGGGCGGGGTGTGCAATTCTCCGTGTCTCAACGCGGTGACATTGAGTACCGCATCGAAATGGACGGCGAGCCGACAATAAGAGTGAGAATGCTTTTCAATTATTGATTTTACTTACAGTCATGGGTTTCTATGATTTTATAATCATACTGCACTCCTTCAGGACACATTCCGATGCCGCGTTAACACGACCGTTCCATTGTGGGCCATCTTTAGTGTGAACTGTTCTGGCCAAGCTATCGAATTCGGTAAGGCTTTGGTAAATTTAGTCAATAATGCTTGGTGGGGAAATTTAGACAATAATGAACGGATTTAGTCAATAATGCTTGGTGTGTTCAGTGGATCTCCAAATTCTCCAAACACTGCTTCCAATGCAATATTAGCGCTGCGATATTTAAAAAATATTGGTTTTTGTACATGGGATTGTTTCAGAGATTTAACTGTTATGATTTTTTTCCTTTTTGTACGTACAATGTTATCTTGATTATTTATTGAATATATCTACATAATTATATATAAATTTTTCAGAGCATTCACCCGATTTCGCACCTGTCCAGATCAACGGGCAGACCTCAGGCATACAGAGGTGAACTAAATTAATTTGTAACAAGAATATTTTTTATTGACTGACTGCTTGTTTTTCACGTCCCATTTTTGAAGGATCAATCAACGCCGGGTTACGCCGTACCGCGTTCGGATCCCGACGTCTGCAGTGCTGAGAGTACGCCCGCCGAGCGCTGTTCAGGTATCGCAGCGGCTGTGGTCAGGGATATTTAGGTAATGAAACCCAAAGATGTGGCATGCCATTAAAAGTTTTGAAGGTTTTTGCACTTTGATTTGGTTTCAGATCATTTCCTACTTTTTTGCCGATCGGTGGTATGCTTTTCTCTAATTTTTGTTCTAATTTGTCAAAAAAGTGTGGCATGCATAGGTCCTTTCGGGAGGGGTATTTGACCTCTGGCTGTGGTTAAACTTCGAAAAATAAATGAGAAAATGAACAAGTAAACGCGCGATATTTCAGGCTAAGCAGCAGTCCGATCCCTCGTCTGTCGATAAGGCGGACGGTCCGAGTGACTGCTCGATTTGCATGGCTGCAGCTGCTGACACGGCGGTCATCGACTGCGGTCACCAGTGCATGTGCAACGGATGCTCTGTGATTATCAAGGTATGGTAGAGGCATACCGTAGGTGGAAAAGTAAATTGTGAATTCTAAGAATGGTTAAATTTACATTTTACTTTATTTGCCATACCTGGTGAGGTGCTAAATCGATTTATTGCAGAGATCGGGAGCGGGCTGTCCGATTTGCCGCAAGCCGATCAAGGATATCCTCAAGATTTTCAAGTCGTGAGATTACGGTATCTCCGAAATAGCTAGCATCTACCAGAATGTATATGTACCATATACAGCTTAATCGCTCACTGTACATACTCGTTGTTACTCGTTTTATAGCTTTGATCTTCTGTTAATTTTAAAGTCGTGAAACCACGGTATCTTCCAAAGAGCATCTACTGTAAAAACATGTTTTCGAACATTTCATCGATGTACATACTCGCAGTTACTCGTTTTTCTAACTTTGATCACTGTCGATCTCTTCTGTTAATTTTCAACGTTGACTATTTTTCATGTTGCTTGTTCCTCTTCTTTTGCCATGGAATTTAGCGAGAGAATAAATATAATGTATTGGAATTTCATTTTTCTTTTGTTAATAGCGAGTTTCTTGACTCATAATACATATCTGCAACATTGATTTAGGAATGACAATAAAAAAATGTTTCTTTCAGAGGTGGGATGGTTGTATAATATGAAATAAATAATCAAGTCGTACTAGGAATGATTCCCAACGGAGCTGCGGCCAGGCAGCCTCTCGTGAGTTCTTTCTCAAAATGTATTTTTTAAATTAATGTTGTTCTTCTGGTTATTTGAAGGACTTTCATGTCTGGAAATACGCATTTACTTTATACAAATACGTATCAAAGAGCTGAATTTTTTTAATATGAGAGATAAAAATTGCACACAATTCTTTAATCGTTTGATTACACTCGTTGTCGTATGGTTGTTTGTATTCCAATAAGTGGGAGCTATTCAAAAATTGCAGAAGTTCCACCCGATTCATGGAAGTGGCATCACCCTCGAGCAAAACGGATACCGTGCCGTATCGTCTAGTACAGCGTCCTTAACTGGATTCGCCTTCAGCAATCGGTTAGTAGATTGATATATTTATCCAATGTTTCACATGTGGGTTAATTGGAATTATTTCGCACGTTTTTTCTCATCCACCTGTGTAATGGTAGTTGATGAATATTTTATCAGAATAAACTCGCAACAATTAAATAGGAATTTTAACGTGTATTGTGTGTTCCCTGCAGAAAATTCATTAAAATATTTAACAGTGTCGATTTCTGTGCGCTGATCAATATGGGGTGTCAGAAGGCCTGCTTCTTTCACGATTCAACGTCAGAAATTTACAGTTCTTCTTTATTTCCAGTCCAATCTCGATCGATGAACGAGTGTGCATCCGCCAGTCAATGCAATCGAGTCACAAGGAGTACCACTCTCTGTACTTTGCCGTGACCACCAGCGATCCTGCCTTGTTCACTTCCTCTTCGATTTGCACATAGTGAGTTGCTACGTTTACTAACCTACGGTTGCTAAGCTACTAAGTCTATCAACTTTTATGAATTATTCGTTTTCAATACACTAATAGCCACGAATTCATACCTTTAAACAAGTATAAATAAGTAAACACTGCAGTGGAGGATGGAGTGGAAGACAGAGAGGTCTAGTTCAATTCTTCGTGTCTCAACGCGGTGACATTGAGTACCGTATCGAAATGGAAGGGGAGCCGACGAAAATTGTGAGAACTTTTTCGAATATTTAGATAATAATAATAATCTCATTCATTTAAAGTTTGTTTCATTGTACTCTTCATCTTCCCAATTCTACTAAATATAATATTATAATTATTATTACAGGGTACCTTACGATTCGGCATTAACACGCACATTCCGCTGTGGGCGATCTTCAAAGTGTATTCGGGTCAATCGATCGAATTCGGTCAGTTCGGATTTGTATGGTAGGCTACGGCCGTAGGTGGCCACGCCTTAAATGTGTTTTCCCGAAAATATATTTTGTTTAGATTATTCTCTTTATTCCTCATCGGTCCAGATCAACGAACAAGTCTTCGCAACACAGAGGTGAGCAAATGTTTTTAGGAAGGAAATATCGATAAAAGATTATCAATTATCGAGAAAAGATGGCCAACAGGGGAAGATGGCCATTCGAGTTTCATCTTTGTTTCATGTATACGTTCGATTTCTATGCAAACGTCCTCAATGACTCCTCATAGATGCCATTTTTCAAGGGTCTCTCATGGGCCGAATACGACGTCTGCAGTGGAGACGGTGCGCGCGAGGGGATTCGAGGAGATCTTCTTTGTGGTACCACACAGTACTTTATCAAATTGAATTATATCATATTATTTTAGGAGCTGAATGCACCCTCGATGAATCGCTCGACGGCGCTAGTTGACGAAGTGGCTTCGCTGTCGCTGTCGAGCGGAGATAAGGTATAACACACTCTGTTCGCTTCTATCCTCCTAATCATCGAGAACGATAGAATCTCTTTATTTTTTGCGAATTTAGTATTTTGAATGGGTAAATTTAAAGACGGTCGTTTTTTCACGCTAGGGTGGAGGGCTAAATGTGTAATAAATATATGTCAGTCTAAGCAGCAGCCCGGCTCCTCGACTGTTGTCAATGCCGACTGCCCGATTTGCTGGGCAGCTCCGGCTGAATTCGCCGTCTACCCTTGTGGCCACCAGTGCATGTGCAACGGATGCGCTGTGATTATCCAGGTACGGTGGTGGGCTACGGTAAGTAACTCGAAAAATTCACTGTATTTCATTTCAAAAATAAGCTGTATGCATGTGCTTTACACACGTAGATCATGTTATCAAGACTTTTTAAAATTACATACGCGGTAACTAAATAAATATGCATCGTGGCAGAAAGAAACGGTTATCTCTAGTACAGTAGTCACCGTATCTCGTGAGTTGAACATTCGATTTATTGAAGGGATCGGGAGATGGCTGTCCGATTTGCCGCGAGCCGATCATCGATATTCTCAAGATTTTCAAGTCGTGAGACTACGGTATCTTCCAAGGAACATCTACCGTATTCCTTCACTGTACATACTCGTTGTTATAATAATATTTATGCTATTTCAATGAAATAACGGTGAAAACAATATAAACGCTCGTTTGTTACTCGTTTTTTCTAGCTTTGTTCACTGTTTACCTCTTCTGTTAATTTTTATGTCGTAAAATTACGATATCTCCGGCAGAAAATATACCGCAATTCTTCACTGTACATACTCCATGTTACTCACTTTCCTAACTTCACTGTCCCCTTCTGTTAATTTTCAAGTCGTAAAATTACGATATCCTCAGAAGAACGTCTACCGTAATCCCTAACTGTACATACCTGTTGTTGTTCGTTTTCTGTACTTTTGTTCTTGCTAATTTTCAACGTTGACTATTTTTCCTGTTTTTCTTATGTTATCCTGGAAATTAAGAGAAGGAATAAATATGATTTTTTTTGGAATTTTTTTAGTCTTTTATTAGTAGATAACGAGTTAGTAGACTCAAAGGCATATCTACATCATCCATCTGTAAATGAGTATTTAATAGATTGAAAAATATTTGGTCAACAATTTTATGCTATTTTTTTATTTATCAAACACCGAATAAATATTTAAGCTTCGATAGGAATGATTCACAACGAAGAAGCGGCCGGGCAGCCTCTCGTGAGTTGAACTTCTAATTTAAAAAATATTTTTATTCAGACTGTCGTTGAAGTTACTATTCAGATTTTATAACAAAATGAATGCCCTCAAAAGTCTGTGTAAGCCGTTCGGCTCATTCCAATTTTTCCTGTTTCGCAACACATATGTTTTTACAATAAAAATATTATTGCAGACTTTCCATCTAATTTGCGGTGAGAACGTGAGGCTCGAGCTTAACGGACGCCGCGCCGTCAAGAAATCGCCCACCGCCGATGGAATCTGTTTCAGCCACAGGTTACTGTCTTCCTGGCTCTTATTTGTCTCGTTTATTAGAAACGTTATGTGTTTCGAACCATATTTTGAGGAAAGCATACAATTGTGTTCATGAATAACAAGGGAAATTGTACGTTTAAATAAAAATATCTTTCTAGACCGGTCTCGGTTGCCGAGCAAGTTTTCTTCCGATTGGCTGCGGTTGACGGTCGCCATGGGGCGGACATTCACTTCGGTTTCACCGGCACTGATCCCACCTCGCTGGCGGGCTCAAAGACGCTCAAATTGTTGGGTTTACTATAATTTTCTAGTGGATTAATTGTTTACGCGAAGAAAGAAAATGAGATTTTCCAAATTTCTAAATTATCGTGATATTATAGTGTTTGTTGCAGAGATGTGGTCGAATCTCTCCAGGTCCTGCCAAAGAGGTAACACTGAATTATATATATTTGTTTGTATCGAATTATTCCATTCGGGTACTTTACAATAAGCTTGTTGCAGATATCCGTATTCCATAGAACTCAATGAATGTATTTTCTGAAAATATATCCTGCCTATTTCAGGTTCGTATCGCAAGGCTCCCACGTGCAATTCTTCGTCTCACAAGAAGGCAAGATTATCTACAGTATCAACGGAGGGAGTGAGGTTCGAATTACGATTTCTTTTGCGCTACTTTTAACCGTGGAGTGTCGCTAACATTCGATGCATTTATTTCAGAGTAGCATCATGACCGGTGTCAGCACTGCGTCTCCGTTGTGGGCTGTCATCGGTTTGCGTCGAATGGCGACAGCCGTCGAGTTTGGTCAGTGCATGTTTTTACGGAACAATCTACTTCACTATTTTTTAAAACTTTCTAGCCACCCGATTCGTGGGGTTTCATTAGAGATAGCATAAGGGTTAGTATACAACCCTGGAGCCATAACCGGGGCTTCCGCTTACCGTTTAGGTGTTCTCAACAATGAATACACACATGAAAAAGCTAGTCGAAAACTACCAGGAATTTTTAAACATGCCCCACTTTAGAGGTTTCCGTTAACAAGGCATGTAACCTACGATTCGCAAACACATCCGGCTTTCATAGAACTTGTCAGCTTCCAAGGCCTTTTTCATAAACATACCCCGCTTTCGAAGGATTTGGTCACCTAACTTTTTCATGTATGAATGAATAAAGAAAACACACAGAACAAAGTTTTTTGTTTATCAGAAAAGCGCACAAGGTATACATATATAATGATGTATTATCAGTGGACTCGGCCGTTCCGTGCCCTTCACTACCATTCCGTCCGCATTCTCTACGCCCAATCTTCGATCGATCGGCAGGTCAGAAAACTTCAACTTGAAATGAATTGAGCGTTTCATAAATTTATATAATTTGAAAATATATAAATTTCTATATCCAAAATATTTGCTAACCCTCCCTATTCTAGGAGTGATGCACAATGACGAAATTGATCAAGAAGAGCGATCGAATCTCGTGCGTTTCATTTGCAAAATTATTATCTTTGAAATTCGCATTACTCACAACATAGAAAATAGTTTGTTCATTTAAATGCATTTATTGATTTATATTTCAGACTTTCCACTCCATGTATGGAAAGAACGTTTTCTTCGAACAGAATGGATCCCGAGCCGTCAGAAGTTCACTTTACGCCGACGGAATTGCCTTCAGCAGTCGGTCGGTTGATTGTCTTTCCTTCCTTGTAGTTCTTGTAAGTTCATTTAGGGGCTTGTGGCATTCTTGATGCCCATTTGGTGGGCTTTCTTGAACGTACGGGAAACATAACAAAGGAAAGGATCCCACAAAACGAGCATCTATTTTGTTATTTTGTTATTTTCAACTTACAGTCCAATCAAGATCGATGAGAGAGTGTGCTTCCGAATGTTTGCTGACAACACAGCGGATTTGTTGTTCGGAGTTACCTCTAAAAGGCCGGCCTCTCATGATGGATTGACGATTCGGAAGTAGTGAGTTCTTGCCATTTTACAAATTACTTCGCACTTATTCACACTTTATCCGTATTTATAGGAAATATTGTATTGGAAATATATTATATTTGTTGCAGTGAGTCGTTTGAGTATCTTGCGCACGATATTTCCTTCTGGATCAAGGCTCTGCCGATACGGTAATGATTTATCACTTTTAGAGAGTATATTTTTCACTTTGAAATATATTCTCAAAATGCTTCGGTTCGTTTTTGGGACAATGATGTTGATGAAAACTTTCGTAGAAATTTATTTATGTTGTTTCATATATTCATAGCATTTCCAGGTTCGCAGCGAGAGGTACTCTGGTGCAGTTTTACGTCTCGCGAGGAGGCAAGATCATTTACAATATTAATGATCTTTCATTCGAGATGAGTCACGAGGTTCGTATTATGCGAGTTATATCATTAATATGTGTAATTGCTACACTCATAAATTAATTTATTCCTTGCGTTTTGGTGGAGCAAGTTTACTGCTGACTTGTGATGTCTCTAGGTGGGGCCTACAAGTATGGCTAGATGAAGCGGTGCTTTCTAATTCTAAGGTAGGCTACTTTACCTTACCGTATGAATAATTTTATGAGTAATTCCCGCGCGTATTTTTTCTCAGTACACGCTCCTCCGCGGTGTCTCTATCAACAAGCCTCTATGGGTGGTCATCGGATTATTCGGTGCGTCGAAGTCCGCCGAATTTGGTGAGTATAGTCTTTTCGAGAAAAAATGACAATTTTTAACGACGAGCCCCTCACTCCAAGCACTCGAGCGAGAGAAAAAACACTATTGAGTAACAATACGTTAATTAGTAGCTTTGATATTGAGTATAAGCATATTCGCTATATTCACAACATTGACTATAATAAAATATTCTAAGATTATTCGAAATTATTAGACCAGAGAGAAATTGGTGGTTTTCATCACCAATCCCGCAATTGCAATCGCCTAGTATCGACAACGGAGTCGGGAAAAGTGAGGCAGCATGAGCCGGATTCGACGATCGAAAGACAGTTTGCTGAGGGATACAAAGGTGGGTTGATACTGGTGTTTAACCGCTATTACCCGTTAATACCCATTTCGCGTGCCCTTTTTCATGAGATGCTTCTTCGAATGATTATTTTTCTATTTTTTTTCGAGAATATCGAAGATGAGCATGAAAAGTTTACGCTGATAGATGCATGACCCCGTGGGACTGTCCACATAAAATATCAGCCCATTGAAAAAAATCATACCCAGATTGCCTGTCCCGTCCTCGTTTCTCTTCCGATGACAGTATAAGCTTAACAGACACAGACAGGATGAATGTTCTCGTGAGTTTTATCTCCAAATTTTGAATTCCTAAGCACTTTTTTTACTTTTATTTTTTTATACGTTTCTCCCCACTTGTGCACAAATTATTCGTTGCAGAGATTTCACTATGTTTATGGGGAGGACATTCGGATGGAGCAGAATTACTGTCGTGCCGTCAGCAAGGAGGGGGATAGGAACAAAGCATTCGCCTATAGTGATCGGTAAGAATTTTTTATTGCTGCATAAGGTTAAAATGGTTTTGTAATACTGTATTTAGCACATTTTCCCTTTCATCACTATAATGTCGACGATTCCTCCAATAAATTTAAAAACAAATTTTGACACCAGGATTAGACGCGCTAGGCCCGGCGAATCTATTGTATAGTCAACAATATCAAGTCCATAAATTGGAAACGTCTTGTATTTTTACGAAAGTCTGGACAATTATCCATGGTTTAATGTAATTGAATGTAATTTTTTTACGAAGAACAACGTGTATTCTCTTCATTTAACATCAAGAACAGTGTTCGAAAAGTCATGTCAACTGCACCTTATCTCGGCACCTAGGTGCCCGACACCGATTTGTAGAAAGGTGCCCGAACGCAATCGATTGACTTTGCGACAGGTTTTTTCGTACGTCTGGTAGGCTCAGATGCACGTAGGAAAAAAATTGGACCAATTGATAAAGAAACGACTGAGAAAACCACCTCGAAGCAGTTGACATTGGTTACATACTTTTCGAACACTAATCAAGAAGTGTTGCTTTTATTCGAAACAAAAAACGTGGTTCCAGAACGATTTCGATCGATGAGAAGGTGTCTATTCGAATGACAGCTCTCAGCACCAAGTATCGCAAGAGATTCGAAAGTCTTAGCTTCGGAGTAACTTGGACTGATTCTGAAATTGGAAGGTTCGTGATAGTTAGCTGCCTCGGTTGATTTCGCAGAATCCATTAAGTGAATACTGTTTACATATTTTTTTACAGTGGCTGCTACGATACATTCAAGCACAGCCCTGCCTACTGGATTGGTGAACTACCGAAGCGGTATGTTTAAACATATTTTGAACTCATTGGTTGCTGGAAAAACATAAATATTTTTCTTTTTTAAATGAACAATATTTGCATTCAGATACGAATCGCTAGGCGGAGTGATTCAGTTTTCCGTCTCAAAGGAGGGAAATCTCACCTACAGCATCAACGGTGTATACAAGGTACATAATACAACAAATATCGGGGACGATTTTATTATTTGCGCCGTACTTCAGGGTATCTTCCTAAGTGGCGTTAATACCGGCGAGCGGAGGGGGGTCTTTCGAAGTGGCGTTAAGACCAGTGATCGGATGGAATTGCGGGTGGTCGTCTGCTTGCGTGGCGACGTGACTGCTGTCGAGATTGGTGAGTTCTGAGAGGTTTTTTTTACCTTGTGTCGATTTCATGTGTCATTTCGAGAATCACCAGTTGAAATAATTCAAAGTGCCATAGCAAATTCTGCGCCTGCATTTTTTTTGAAGTATTGCAAGTTGATCGTTTTGCCCGAGCGCATAATGTAGGCATAAAATGGATGGGACAGATCTATATTTTTTTCAGTCAGAATGCTCATTGTTGTTGTCTTTAGAATCGGATAAGGACGCCCCTCACTTCACGGGGAAGATTCCGATGAAGGATTCGAAGGCGGTGGAGAAGCGTGGCGGTCGCCTTCCGTCGGCTCAATTCCGCCGCGAGTCTCGCCCTTCGTCTTCTCTACAGGTGCTGTGGGGTCATATAAGGGTTTGAATATTATGTGGAAAAAAGTTCAATCTTAGACGGTTCCAGCATTCAACGAAACCAATCTATATTTTCTATTTGTACTGTAGTTCCTAGGAAGCTTGGAAGATTTTTTAAACCTAAATAGTAGAACCCAGTACTCAGTACCTAGGAAATTTCAAAGAATTTGAAGGAATTCGGTCCGCCGCCGACCTGCCCGGTGGACGCGAGCCCGGCAATGAAACGGATCGTTGAGTCCATCTTCGGATCCATGGGAATGCCCTTCATCCACTCTGTAATTTTTTATTACGTTATATTAATAAATAAAGTATTTTACTTTTTCATTAATTGCAGGGCACGCAGCGCAAGGCCAACCCGGCCCTTCACACGGGGCGCAAATTCGGGGTAAGGATAGGGTTCGTGTCGAGCTCGAAATATTGTATCTTTATGTGTTTTTTTACCCGAAGTCTTTTCATTCTTCATCCTTTCGCTACGGCAAGAATAATCACTGTAAGAACAAAATAGATAATCGTGGCCATGCCGAATCCTCAAAACACCGATTAACTCGTTGAGTAGCTAATGATCTCGAATGAAGTCGATTTGCATCAGACGCATCTGCCGTTGACGTTGCCTGAGATGAAGACGATGAAGCCTGAGGCATTCCTGTCGTCCAATCGTTCCTCTACTTCTCTCCAGGTTCGCTATTCTAAAATAACTACGCTGTTGTTAACCCAGATTAAATGTAATTTTTCTTTCATATATTCCGTACTTTAGACGCCTCCGCCGTTGACGGTATCTGAGATGAAGGAGTCAATGACATTCGATGAATTCCAATCGATGCGTCGTCCCTCTGCTCCCGAGGTTGGTAATCACAAATGCCTAACCATAGTAAACCGTTAATCATCGGTGCAAAATTAGTATTCTTGATACTGGACCATTTTTCGCATTGTATTCGAAAAGTCGAAAGGCGTAAACACCCTTCTTATAATTCGATAAAATTCGCGCTGCAGACGCCTTCTCTGGCTGATCTGAAGACGGCATTGCTGAGAGATTCGATGCCACAGGTACGACCTTTTTTCTAGAAATACCAATAACGTGAGCGCAATTGTTAATTATGATAATCGAATATAAAAAAAGTAGTGAAAAAAATTCTACTAAAATAAAATTATAGAAATGTGTTCAGAAAGACTGACCAGTTCAGCAAAACAAAAAAAAAGATACAGATCTCTCACTCCATAAATATATTTTTATAGAAAGATGTTTAAGATGTTTTAATAATATGCATTGTGACCATCGTTCAGATGTCTTCATCCTCGATCGGTGGTCGCTCAAAGCCGGCGTTGTCTGATGGATACCAGGTTACGGAGCTACTTTTTCAAATATATTATCTCAACAAATCTTATGAGATCTATGAATGTATCTTCAATAGGAATCCGATAAATAATTACTAAGAGACTATAAAATTTTTGTGTCTGTCTGTCCGTCCGTGGGTATGTATGTATGTATGTATGTATGTGGGTATGTATGTATGTATGTATGTATGTATGTCACGCTCCTGAAATTGCTTGAAATCGCCCTTTTCGCTCGTTTCCAAGCCTAACTCCTTAAGCAAAAGTCTTGTAGTGGTGATTAGAAAAAAATCGAAAATAAATTTCATCATCACTATGCAATATGACGAAATAATTTGCAACGCCATTTTTTGCACTGTTTTCACCAGCAACTTGGCCATTTTTTTCCACACCGTTTTCACCAGCAACTTGACCAGCAAAATATTTGTAGTGAAAAATATTTCCAAAAAAATCGATAATTGATTTCGTCATCATTATGCAATAATCCGCCTTTCGCGTAGAACTCGTCTCAAACTAAACCAAATCGATCACGTAATGAACCAAATGACTCGTCATGAAATTCTCGAAAAAAATCAATAACTTATTTCATCATCACTATGCAATATTACGTAATGATGATGCAATAATTCGTTTTTTAAAGCCGTTTTCGCCGGAAACTCGACCAAATCGATAGTGCGTGCCACCACGACTGATAATCAAAAGTTTCAAAAAATCGATAATCTATTTCGTCATCACTATGCAATATGACGAAATACTTGTTTCAAAAGCGTTTTTCGCGCTGTTTTCAATTGAAATTCGGCTGAATTGCTAAAGCGAAGATCCAAATCTTTTTCGATTTATGACTTTTGTCATAAATCGATACCGTACCACTATCACCGTATACCAAAGTTGTCTACTAGGTTAAACTTAGTTCACTGGGTCATATTTATGACGTTTATTTTAAATCGATGTCCTACGTTAAGCGTAGTTCACTGGGTGAAATGAATGAATTATGTTGTTAATCGATTGTGAGGAAGAAAATGGTACTAAAAATACGCTTTCACGCTTGCGAAAGGCTCGTGAGGCCTCGAGCGACCCGAAAAAAGTTCGTGGCTCCATCCCAACTTTTTTCGGGTCGCTCGAGGCCTCACGAGCCTTTCGCAAGCGTTTGCAGATGACTGGGATAAAACCTTAATACGCTACCCGGCGACACCTAGCGAACGAGCGAGCGCATTCACCTAAAAAAATGAAACTTAAAAATACGCTTTCACGATCGCGGAATGCTCGTGAGAAATAGAGCGTTTGCAAATGACTGGTTAAGCGTTGCGAAGCGTTTGCAGATGACTGGGATAACCCGGCGACACCTAGCAAACGGAGCGAGCGCAGCGAGCGTAGTTTGCTAGTTATTCTGAGGCATTATTCTTACAATTTCCGATAGATAGGAAGTTCGTGTGTGTATCATGAAATTAATATGAAAAGTTTCCGAAATTGCAGATGCAAATGCAATCGGTGTCATCGACGAGGGACGTCGACGACTGTGTCGTGTGCTTCTCTGCTACTGCCGTTACCGTGCTTCTCCCGTGCAAGCACCTTTGCATGTGCGTGAAGTGTGCTGAGGAGGTCAAGGTACGGTAGTTTTCTGCCTTATATCGTTACACTAATTCAGACAATATTCAACATTTTTATTTCAGAGAGATCCAGCTCTCGGTGTCTGCCCCTGCTGCCGTGCAAAGATCAACGATTCTATGGAGATTTTCAAGGTCTGAGATGGGATGGGAATACGGTAGCCAACGAGTGACTGTCAAATCTACCGTATCACTTCACCAAACATCTGTGTTACTATTTTTTGTAGTGTGACGCACTCACTCTCTATGTTTTTTCTCGGCTTTAAATTGAATTGTCCTTAATTACCTTTTGTTCCATGTACAGTAAACTGTAAGATCTACCGAATTCACTACTGAATTCACTTTTTACTTCATTCATTTCTATTGTCTGATACAATCGTATTCCTAGAACTTATCTCGGTTCTTCTTCTAACTGAAATTAAATTTTCACGTAGTTTCAACCGCAATTTACTGGAACGATCATTATCCCATTCGGTTATTCAATAATAAACTGAATAAAAACGTTACCAGATATAATTGATTATTGCTTAATTGATTAATTGTAGCCTGTGATTATCGAGTTAGTAGACTCGCATAATATCTGAACGATATTTCGATAACATTAAATTAATAATGGAAAACTGCCTGTCAAATAATTCTGATATTTTTACTTAACTTTTAAAATCTGTTTTAATTTATATATATTTTTAAAAGATTAATTTATACCACGAGGAATGTTTCGCAACGTAGAAGCTGCAAGGCATCCTCTCGTGAGTTTCACTTGATATTAAATTATTTTTTTAATTAATATATTCCGCTCTTGATCGAGAAGACTTTCATACAAATTTTCTAGGGGAGGTTTCACTTTGAAAGAAAATATGCACACAATTTCGGAATGAAGTCGTTCGATTTAGTGCAAATAATCACCACTTGATTTTGGTATTCCTATTAAATAGAGTTAGATACATTTCAGAAGTTCCACGCGGTTCACGGGCATAACATCACCCTAGATGGAGACGAATGTCGGGCCGTTAACTATAGCAGCTCCTATGAGGGACTCGTCTTCAGCAATCGGTGAGCATTTCTATATTTTGCACCTTTGCCCATCCATCTATGCAAACTTAGTGAACACTAAAATAAAAATTTATTACATTCCGCTGCACAAATCCATGTGGCGTTCCTTCAGAAACCCACTATTCTATTGTATTTGCAGTCCAATCTTGGTCGGTGAGCTGGTGTGCATCCGCAAGCACATAAACTATTTCTGCGCGGAGAATCTTTACTTGGGCGTGACCACCATTGATCCCGCCTCGCTCACTCCTCGTTTGGCAGTTCTCTCATAGTTAGTTTGCTGGATTCATAGTTACTTTGATGGATGCTACACATGAAGCAATGGCAAATATCCTCTAAAATTAGCATTGTTCAATAACGAAAGAGTATATCACATCAGTTTAAAATTAGCCTATTGATTCAGCTTCAACACTGTCTACGGGCACCTCGGTAAACCTAACACCTACTGGATCGCGAAACCGGAGCTGTGGGTCATATTTCATGAATAGATATAGCGTGCATATCTCATGACAGAGCTGGTTTTAACCATAATCGACCATTTTTTTTCATTTTCTAGGAAATAATTAATTAATAAATGTGGGACTTCACCACCGCAGATCAGGCATCGGACGAGCCGGACGTCAGGTAGAATTCTCCCTGTCTCAAAATGGTAGCATTGAGTGCCGCGTCTTCTCGAACGGGGTTACGAAGGCTGCGGTAATATTTTACTTATTTTTTTAAATTGCCAATCCAGCTACGATCATTCAGGATACTTTCCGGTACCGCATTAACACAAGGGTTCCCTTATGGGTCATCTTCAATGTGTATTGTCGACAAACGATCGAATTTGGTGCGTGCCTGGTACGGGGAGGGAAGTTAAGGAATATCGATTAAATTAATAATATATGTTCTGGTGGATGGGATTAGCTTTGCTTGTTTGGAAACTTTAGTAATGATCTCCAAAATGAATGCAATTAAATCGTTGTCCATCAAATAACACTTCTGGATATAGTCTGTTTAATTATTTGCTTTTTGTGATTGGACTCTTATGGAATTCTTTTTTATCCGATAGAAGTAATTGATTTTGTAGACACATCATCATTGGTTATTCATTAAATCTGATTAATATTTCAGAGACCCCATCGTCCCTCCTTCGTTGGCCGGTTCAGGTACCGTACTCATTATGGTTAAGCTCCGATTTACGAATATTAATTTTAAAACGTTTTGTCCAAATTTAGAGGGAGATTCGCAGCTCTGACAGCAAGAGAGTAAGAGGAATGACCAGATCGTGGTACAGCAAGATATTGTTAAATCATGGTCAAAACTGTCAATTTTGAACTAATTTGCGCATATTGGATAGTGAAATAATTCAGATGACGTCATCGTCGATGAATTGTGGATCGACGTCGGTCACGAGCGGAATGGCCTCGCTGTCGCTGTCGAACGGAATCCAGGTATCCCACTGTTCTGTTCACTGTTAGGAGTAGGGCAGGCCACAAAAAAGGTTGAGCAGGCTACACAAACCATGAAGGATGATATAATTATCTATCTATGTTTTGTAAATGTCTAGTAAACGCAAATGCTAATTCGTAAATACATACGTGCGTTATTTCAGACTAAGCAGCAGCTTGGTCCTTCGACAGCCTATAAGACCGACGGCCCGAGTGACTGTTCGATCTGCTTGATCTCTGTAGCGGATACAGCTGTCATTGACTGCGGCCACATGTGCATGTGCAACGGATGCGCCGTGATTATAAAGGTACGATAGGGGTGTTATGGTTGAAAATTAGATCAAACAACCGTAGAACAGCTACATTGATAATGCACTCACCAAAAATACAATACTAAAGGTAACGAAGGAAAGTAGATTTGATCTTGTTAAATGTGAAGGCATTACGAGGACATTACGAGTACTGCGGTTCCAGTATCTGTATGTGACTATTCGATTTTTCAGAGATCGGGAGATGGCTGTCCGATTTGCCGCAAACCGATCAAGGATATCCTCAAGATTTTCTTCTCATGAGATTATGGTAGCTCCCAATGAACTAACGTCTGCAGTAATCCATACTTGACCGTCATTGCTCGTTTTCCCAACTTTTATCACTGTTGGCCTCTTCAGTTCTTGTTAATTAATTTTCAATGTTGCCTATTTTTCCTGTTGTTTTGGTGCTCTTCTGTGGCCCTCGAAATGTAATTAATGAATAAATTCGATTTGCTAAATTTGCTTGTTCTGGTGAGACTGTCGAGTATATTTTCTCGAAAATTATATCGGTAATAATCAAGCCGAGGTAACTAATTATTATTTAATAATATTAGAAATCGTATATTTAATTAAAATCATACTATTGTAGCTTAATTGCAATAATAATTTGGTGCTCTTCTGTGGCCCTCGAAATGTAATTAATGAATAAATTCGATTTGCTAAATTTGCTTGTTCTGGTGAGACTGTCGAGTATATTTTCTCGAAAATTATATCGGTAATAATCAAGCCGAGGTAACTAATTATTATTTAATAATATTAGAAATCGTATATTTAATTAAAATCATACTATTGTAGCTTAATTGCAATAATAATTTTTAAAAAGGACAAAACTACTTGTTTTGTTGAACAATACATATAATAGAAAATAATAATTAAATTTTAATAGTAATGATTCGTCCCGGGTTCAATCAAGAAGCGGACAACCAGCCTCTCGTAAGTTTCACTTGTTAGATATCTTCAAGCAAGTTGTAAAACGAAAAATTATTGTGCGAGTTAATATTAATTCTTTTGCAGAAATTCCACAGGGTCCATGGGAGTAACATTCGGCTCACGGATTTCGGATGCCGCGCCGTCAGGGATTGTCCATTCTCTGATGGACTCGTATTTAGCCATCGGTTGGTTACTCTAAATTTCCATAGGAATTGTTCATGTCACGGATGAGCAGGGCCCGTTCCGCTGATAGCATAGTTTCTGGGACGGAGTTCACTATATTTATTTTAAAATAATTTAATTTGAATTGATCTAATAATTGCGTTCAATCTTCATTTTCCAGTCCGATCTCGATCGATGAGGTTGTGTGCATCCGACAGACTGAGCTACAGCTTCGAGAGGGCGACCTGCATTTCGGCGTGACTCGCATCGATCCCGCGTCGCTCGTGGGCTCAGAGATGCTCGGATAGTGAGTTTTGCCAATAAATGCTAGGAATGGAATATAACGAATTCTTTATTGCAAATAAATTTTTCATGCTCCGAAAATGCAATTTATTTCGTATTTAATTCCAGTGACGCCTACGATTTATTCATCGAGGATCCCTGCTGCTGGATCAAGGCATTGCCGGAGAGGTGATATATCGTGTTTATGTTTATTTATCAATTAGTTCCACGACGGTTACAAAATGGGACGAACGGCTGGTTGGTTACAAAAGCGGTTTGAATTGGCGGTTTAAAATTGGCAGGCAATTCGCTGCGAGACCAAACTTTTCTTGGAACATGTGGTTTCCTAAAAGCCGGATGACAATTTGAAAAAAATCGTCCCGGGTTCAATCAAGAAGCGGACAACCAGCCTCTCGTAAGTTTCACTTGTTCGATATGTTCAAGCAACGAATTTTTTCCTATCTCCCTACGTACGCCCAGGTGGCATTTACTTGGGAATTGTTGTGCGAGTTAATATTAATTTTTTGCAGAAGTTCCACAGGGTCCATGGGAGTAACATTCGGCTCACGGATTTCGGATGCCGCGCCGTCAGGGATTTTCCATTCGCTGGTGGACTCGTATTTAGCCATCGGTTAGTAACCCTAAATTTCCATAGAAATTCTTCTTGTCATGGATCTGCAGTGTCCATTCTGCTCATTGCATAGCTTCTGGGACGGAGTTCACCTCAATTTATTTTAATATAATTAAATTTGAATTGTTCTAAAAATTGCGTTCAATCTCCATTTTCCAGTCCGGTCTCAATCGATGAGGTAGTATGCATCCGACAGAATGAGCCTCAGCTTCGAGAGGGCGACCTGCATTTCGGCGTGACTTGCATCGACCCCGAATCGCTCGTGGGCTCAGAGATGCTCGGATTGTGAGTTTTGCCAATAAATGCTAGGAATGGAATATAACGAATTCTTTATTGCAAATAAATTTTTCATGCTCCGAAAATGCAATTTATTTCGTATTTAATTCCAGTGACGCCTACGATTTATTCATCGAGGATCCCTGCTACTGGATCAAGGCATTGCCGGAGAGGTGATATATCGTGTTTATGTTTATTTATCAATTAGTTCGAAGTTACACAATTCAGTTGCGATAAAAAGGTAAAAGCAACTGAAATACTTCGGAAAATCATTTTATATATGCTTAGGTTCGTCGCTCATGGAGGTCTGGTGCAGTTCTCCGTCAATCGTCGCAGCTTCATTACCTACAGCGTAAACGGAGAGTATCAGGTGCGAATCGCATTCGCATATATCCTTCAACGTGTTTTTTTGATTGGCGGAGTAATTTTAAGAACAAAAACAGAGAGCGAAAGGAATTTACCAAACCATTGTGGAATAGTCTCTTACCCTAATACCTCAGGGAACTTTCCTGAAAGGCGTCTACACGCACTGTCCGCTGTGGGTGGTCGTCGACGTGTACGGTACGGCGAAATCGATTGAGTTTGGTGAGTACGGTAGATCTCGGTTTGCCGATTTCTTCATATTTTTTTCAACATGTAGAGATTGTTTCAAACTCTGACATAA
The DNA here is from genome assembly GCA_900490705.1 of Pristionchus arcanus. Lineage (NCBI taxonomy): Eukaryota > Metazoa > Nematoda > Chromadorea > Rhabditida > Neodiplogasteridae > Pristionchus > Pristionchus arcanus. Next base: position 125,833 of record LS485442.1, read on the forward strand.
TATTTGGATTCACCCGTGTAGAGTAAGAATTGACTATGTTAGTAGTGCGTTGGGATAGTTATTCTTGTTTTGGGTAGGGATGGGACTATGAAGAGGACTTCGAGATTCTGTATGAAATTTGATTTGAATTGTTTAGCCATATTTCCCGATCGATAAAAAATAATAGCCCGCGAAACTCTCCTCCCGCAGCACCCTCGCGGTCCCTCACCACGCAGAGCCAGCCGGGTAAGTGCTGGTTATGGTATGCAAATCGATTGCTCAATATCGTCTAGAGCGCCCGCAAGAGCTGCCTACGGTCCAGATCAATGGCCGAACCTACACCATACGGCAGGAGTACTTCAACTCGGCACTGTCAGCAGCCAATCGTGCTGCGTCAGCTGGACGGCGTCGGTGAGTGCGACTTCTCTGCTTTTGGTCCAGCGTGAGAATTCCCTCCCCTCCCTCTATCATTCTCATTCCATACCCCTTCACATTCGGAACGGTCATAGCCTGGGCCATAAAAAACAGAGAAGTTCCGAGTGCGGTATACGTGCATTTTCGTGCCTACCGAGCCGGTTATCAGACCAATTTAGTTTCTCAGACCATCAATATTTATCAGACCACGCCATATTTTTTGTTTTCGATTGAAGGTGAAAATGTATGGCGGAAGGGCAGTCTGCGCTTTCTTAGGTTACGGTAGCTAAATTATATCAACAAGCTGATACAGCCATGTCGTAATCACTCCAGTGAGATTGTAGCAATTATAAGGTGCTTCACAAATATGTGTGTGTTGCAGGCCTACTGTGCCTACGCAGCCGGCACCGCGGATGCCGCATCCGCCGTTCACTCCGTGAGTGTAATATGTATGCTAAACAACGATGAAAACAAATTAAAAAGAGTTAGAATGAAACGAGACGTTAGTATAAAAAATTGTTGGGTTGAAACGAAATGTTATCGCAATTTAGGCTCATTGATTACGGTACCAACACGATTCAGGCCCGAGTCGCCGCGACAGACTGGAGATGCGTACGTCGACCGTACGCTGGATTGGAACAGGATTATGTAAGTATTTAATTTTACGGATATTTGGGTGTTTAAGCATCAGGGTTGTATCAGTTTTGTTACATTAGTTTGACGATCCTTTTCTTAATCAAAACCAAAAATAGTTTTCGAAACTCTCCCATTGCTTGGCAGAATCGACCCCCTTGAGTCGAGTCCGTCGGCAATCTGACCTAGCGAACACATTGATTTCCATCTCTTAGGTTGTTTTCCTGCTAAATTTGCAGTGGTTTCACTAAATCGGGAGCGCTGAACAATCAGAAACCAATTGCAAAATTGTATTTGGAACAGTCTGAAAACTTGACCCCAAATGTAGTCAAAAACGCGACGCGTGCTACGGTAAACGCGACGCATGAAAACCTCTCGAGTGAACCAGCCGGGGTTACCGTCGTGAGTTCGAAGTTACACAATTCAGTTGCGATAAAAAGGTAAAAGCAACTGAAATACTTCGGAAAATCATTTTATATGCTTAGGTTCGTCGCTCAGGGAGGTCTGGTGCAGTTCTCCGTCAATCGTCGCGGCTTCATTACCTACAGCGTGAACGGAGAGAATCAGGTGCGAATCGCATTCGCATATATCGTTCAACGTGTTATTTGATTGGCGGAGTAATTTTAAGAACAAAAACAGAGAGCGGAATTTAAAAGGAATTTAACAAGCCCTTATGTGGAATAGTCTCTTACCCTAATACCTCAGGGAACTTTCCTGAAAGGCGTCTACACGCACTGCCCGCTGTGGGTGGTCGTCGACGTGTACGGTACGGCGAAATCGATTGAGTTTGGTGAGTACGGTAGATCTCGGTTATCGATTTTTTCATATTTTTTCAACATGTAGAGATTGTTTCAAACTCTGACATAATATTTGGATACACCCGTGCAGAGCAAGAATTGACTATGGTAGGTATGCGATTTTGAAGTGGGCTTCGAGATTTGTATTTTCAGGTATGCTCAGGTATTTTCAGAATTGTTTAGCCATATTTCCCGATCGATAAAAAATAATATCCAGAGAGCCCGCGACACTTTCCTCCAGCAGTCCCCTCGCGGTCCCTCACCCCGCAGAGCCAGACTGGTAAGTGTTCATTTACGGTATGCAAATCGAATGCTCAATATCGTCCAGAGCGCCCGCAAGAGCTGCCGACGGTCCAGATCAATGGCCGTACCTACACCATACGACAGGAGTTCTTCAACTCGGCGCGGCCAGCAGCCAATCGTGCTGCGTCCGCTGGAAGGCGTCGGTGAGAGTGGGGCATCGCAGAGTATTGCCTCACCTCCCTCTATCATTCTCATTCCCTACCCCTTCACATTCGGAACGATCATAGCCCATAAAAACAGAGAAGTTCCGAGTTCCGAGTGCGGTAGACGTGCATTTTCGTGCCTACCGAACCGGTTATTAGGCCAATGTAGTTTCTCAGACCATCAGTATTTATCAGACCACACCACATTTTTTTTGTTTTCGATTGAAGGTGAAAATGTAAGGCGGAAGGGCAGTCGGCGCTTTCTTAGGTTACGGTAGCTAAATTAGATCAACAAGCTGATACAGCCGTGTCGTCGCGACTACAGGACAACAATCACTCCAGTGAGATTGGAGCAATTATAAGTTGCTTCACAAAATATGTGTGTGTTGCAGGCCTACTGTGCCTACGCAGCCTGCACCGCAGATGCCGCATCCGCCGTTCACTCCGTGAGTGGAATATGTATGCTAAACAACGATGAAAGCAATTTTAAATGCGTTAGGATGAAACGTGACGTTATCATTTAAAAAAAACTGTTGAGATGAAACGAAATATTATCGCAATTTAGGCTGATTGATTACGGTACCAACACGATTCAGGCCCGAGTCTCCGCGACCGACTGCAGATGCGTACGTCGACCGTACGCTGGATTGGAACAGGATTATGTAAGTATTTAATTTTACGGATATTTGGGTGTTTAAGCATCACGGATGTATCAGTTTTGTCACATTAGTTTGACGATCCTTTCATTAGTCTACTGTTAAAAAATTGTTACAAATTCAGGATGCCTCCGCCGTCTATGCCTCCATTCATGTAAGTGATATTGTTGTAATTAGCGTAGATAAAAGAGTACTAGGGTAGCTGATTACGGTAGAACTCGATTCAGGACCGAATCGTACATGCCCTTCTTCGATCTGCACGCGCAGTGGTCGCTGTGAGTACAATTACCGTAATTTATTGGCAATAATATTGTGCATTCTGAATCTGGATACGGTAGAGTATCTGTTGGTGTAACTGTGCAAAAAATCTCGTTTTGAAAATGTATTCTCGCCGGTCAGATAGGCGATGGAGAAATGAAAAGTGCGTGAAAGAAATATAATCGATTCAGGCCCGTCGTGTCTGAGCCGACGCGTATGCTGAGGTCTCCGCCGCCTCCACAGTAAGTGTAGTATTCGAGCATATAGGTTACGGTAACCGATTACGGTATTGAGGTCCCAATTCGGGCACTCTGTTTTGACTCAGTCTTTTCTCGCAGAGTATCCCCTCCCTATCAATCACATTACCTACCCCCTTCACATTCAGAGCGGTCGTAGCCCGGGCCAAAAAACAGAGAGGTCCCCCAATTCGAGCGAAGCCGATTTCGCATATATTTACAGCTCCACTGTGGCCAATGTCCCGGCGGCGTTCCATGATCAGTCGGTTCCGGCATCGGCAGAACTTGCGACGAGCTCCGTTCAGGTACCGTACCGATTATTGTGGAAATTAAGAAATCATTAGATAAATCTTTATATTAACATTGATGACAAAGATTACTAAAAGTGAGGGCCCTCGACAGTGCTGATCATAATTGAATTTGCAATTTCGATTAAATTTTGATCTATTTCAGATGGCGTCATCGTCGATGAGTCTCGACTCGACGTCGCTAGTGGGCGGAGTGGCCTCGCTGTCGATCCAGGTAGTGAGTTCAATCGTAATCCTCAAAAGAACTTTCTTATTCATTCAAATGCGTCGCCAAAATAGCACGATATTACACGAATTTTTTCACATTTTTTATGCTGGAAATAACTTGGCTATCATTGAATATTTCAGACTAACCCGCGCCCCGATCTCCCTGCTGCTGCCAAGTGCGACTGCGCGAGTGACTGCTCCATCTGCTTGGTCACTGTGGCAGACACTGCCGTTTACACGTGCGGCCACATGTGTATGTGCCACGAGTGCGCTGTGAAGATCTTGGTACGTTGATGGGTTGTGGTAACTGAAAAAAGGAGGTTGACAAACGTTTTTGGGAAATTTTTTGTGCATAAAATTAAGTGTATTGTGCAGTATGAACAATGTAGCTATCTGGTGATTAATCAATTTTCACTTTTTTCTCAGCTTTCGGGAGATGTCTGTCCGATTTGCCGCAAGCCGATCACGGATATTCTCAAGATTTTCAAGTCGTGAGATTACGGTATCGCCGAATGAACCGTACCACCTACCGTAATCAATTGCTAGATATACTTGATTGTTGTTACTCGTTTTCCCAACTTTGATCACTGTCATTCCCTTTGACAAAAATTGACTAGAATAAATCCGTTTCGAGAGATTACGGTTTCTCCGAGTTAACAGTATAATATACCGTAATCCGTACTGTACTAAATTGTTGATACTCGTTTCCCAAACTTTGATCACGGTTAACCTCATCTGCACTTGTTAACTTTCAACGTTGATTATGTTTCCCATTATTTTCTCTCTGTTGTTGTTCTCTTGTCCGGGAAATTAAATGAACGAATAAAAACGATTTTTTTTTAAATTTAATTATTCTCTAGAGGCTACCGAGTTGAATGTCTCACAAATTATATCTGTAATATTAGTAGCGATGCAAATTGCTATTAGAAGTCATGCTAATCTAGTTTTCCTACTTTAATTAAATCTTAGATTGTATTACAGGAATGATTCGCAACGAGTTCAATCGAGAAGCGAACAACCAGTCTGATCTCGTAAGTTACATTTGTATGTTGAAAAACGTTGAAAAAAGTCTCCTATTTGAGATAATTACTTTATTCGCCTCAACCCAAGCTATGGACCTCATAGTTCATTATTGATCCATCATATTTATACTGGGAATTTATTATCGAATTATTGAGAAGCGAATTTATAATTTAAAGAATCGGTTTTGCAGAAATTCCACGCGGTTCATGGGAGAGACATCACTCTTAAAGTTACCCAACCAGGACAAATTATCGTTTGAATGCGCGCGAAAACCGGGACTGCAAAGCAGCGACCAAGCAACAAATGACTTTATTCTTCAATGAATTTAATAATTAATTGAATTTTGTTTATTGATTAATTTTTATGCCATTATTGAATCTGGAAAGACAAATGAACCGCAAATGAACCGCAGCAAGTGAAAGTGGGCGGAGTCACAGCGATAAACAATTAAGTCTCCGACCAAGCAACAAATGACTTTATTCTTCAATGAATTTAATAATTAATTGAATTTTGTTTATTGATTAATTTTTATGCCATTATTGAATCTGGAAAGACAAATGAACCGCAAATGAACCGCAGCAAGTGAAAGTGGGCGGAGTCACAGCGATAAACAATTAAGTCTCCCCATATTCGAGTTTGAATTGCGCGCGGTTGCCTGGATCAATCCCGGAACAGACCGGGTGTTCCAGGCCGCTTTTTAGGGGTATTATCGATTTTCTGATTTTTTTAATGCGCGAGCAATACTAATTCGACCATTCTCTATTCAATGAGCGAATAAAAATAGGGGGTCAAAATCGTCCTTGTTGGGTAACTTTAAGGATGGCGGATCCCGCGCTGTCAAGAATAGTCCATTCTCTGATGGACTCGTATTTAGCCATCGGTACCAGCCATATTCACTTTGCTTTTCAGTTATCTCGGATAGAAAAACTCATTTATTGGATAAACATTGTCAATAACCATGTATGAATTAGATATAACTACGTAAGAATTAGATATACATAACAACGAATGAATTAGATAAAATTGGTTCTTGTTAAGATAGAATCTATTGGGTTACAACTCCTTTACAGTCCGATCTCCATCGATGAGCTTGTGTGCGTACGGCCAACGAAGCGTAAAAGGATGAGCTTTCCGTGCCCGGTCATCTATTTTGGCGTGACTTCCATCGATCCTTACTCTCTTCTGCCGAGCTCGGGCATACTCGGAGAGTGCGTTGAACATTATTTGATTTGATTGATTTGATGATATTTGATTTGATTTATTTGACCGCATTAGTTTTTAATTAGCCAAGTGATCATGATTCATTACACTAGCCACGTGTATACAAATAATTAATGTAAGCTCAATGATTTTATTGCAGAGAGGATGATTTTATTGCAGAGAGATTATTGCATTTGTGTGAACAATAATCCATGCTTCTTCATCCATACATTGTCGAAGGAGTATGTTTTTTTTCAAATTTTTAAGATCTTAATATTAATTCCGCAAACATCAGTTTTAGGTTCGTCTCGCAGGGAGGTCTGCTGCAATTCTCGGGCTCTCAAATAGGCCAGCTAACCTTCTGGATCAACGGAATGAACCCGGTCAGATATACAGACTGTAATAGCATACGCTGGAAAAATGTCCCAGCGTGCTACTGTTGACGCACATCTCTAAAATCTCGTTCATTTTGTATTTTCAATCGTCACATTCATACCGTATCCATTACCGTATCTGTTCAGCGCGTGTTCACCAAAAAAATCAATATGGCGCTCCCGATGTGGGTGGTCATCGGCATGCGTGGAAAAGTGAAGTCGGTCGAATTCGGTGAGTGGATTACGATAGAAATAAGGGAGTGATTATGATATCATTATTTCTTCGCAGTAATTGCACGTCCTCGAGAAGTTCGGGCGCCCAATCTTTGCTTGGAATTTGAAAGGTGAGCTCTAGAAGTAGATTTGATTTGTTAACACATAAGATGATTTTTAACACATAAGAATCATTACAAAATCTCATCTATAAATACAGTGAAGCTATTAATTCTTCTCCCAAAAAATAAGAAAAAAACAAAAGTGAATTTCGAGAAATATTTGCAGACGTTTCGCTGCTGCAGAGCATCCGCCGCGTCAGATCGCGAAGCACTCGACCCCGTGAGTATTTAGCACTTATGATTAAACACAAGTCATATAAAAATAATAATAATTATTATTATTATGCTATGCCGATGAAATATCGGTGAAAACAATCGCTAGTCAGATACAGATTTCTTTTAAAGTGTGAAAAGGGAAGAAAGGCTTGCTACTCGAATCGATGTAGAAACTAATAATTCCACGCTCAATGCATAATTATCAAATAATAATTATCGAGATACGGGGGTGAAATAATTGTTTGTAGAATTGTTGCTCCTGCAGAGCGTCCGCCGCGTCAGATCCAGCAGCAGTCGACTCCGTGAGTATTTAGTAGAGCTCGAGAAATAATACCGCCGTCTCTACATTTCACACACTCTCTCGCCTCTCTGACCGGTGAGAGAGTGTGAGGAATGAAGAGACGGCGGTATCATTTCTCGAGCTCTAGTATTTAGCAATTTATCTTTAACCACAAGTCTTATAAAAATAATAATAATTATTATTATGCTATGTCAATGAAATAACGGTGAAAACAATCGGTATACAGATTTCTTTTAAAGTGTGAAAAGGGAAGAATGGCTTGCTACTCTAATCGATGTAGAAACTATTAATTCTACGCTCAATACATAATTATCAAATAATAATGATCGAGATTCGAGGGTGAAATAATTGTTTGTAGAATTGTTGCTCCTGCAGAGCGTCCGCCGCGTCAGATCCCGCAGCAGCCGTTTCCGTAAGTATTTGCCACTTGTTTGTTTGACAATGAGGTTTACGCAACCTGTCGGTAGTTAAAACGGTTCAGTAGTAATTCCCTCTTCTAACTCCTTGAATTTGAGCATATACATAATTGAAAGTAGAAACTTGTTTCTTACTCGTAATGCTTGACTGTTTCCGCAAAATTCCAAATGTGGAAATAAAAGTTTAAAATGTTCCGTTCACGGCTTTTTGGCTTGCGTGAGAATCGACCACTCTAATCGCATTAGTTGTAGTCCAGTGATTAGTGTGGTGGAAGAATCATAAATTATCGAGGTTACTGTTGCAGGTTGGTGGACTTTCTTCTCGCGGCAGTGCTCTGTTGGATGCTGTACTCGTTTTACCCACAGTATTTGCTCTGGTTCTCGTTTTCCTAATTTTGATCACTCACTTTACTCGTTAATTCTAGTTTATCAACGTATCCTTTTGGCAAGAATTTCTGTTGTTAAAATATTTTCGTTGTTAGAATGTAGTTTCGCAGAATTGACAGTTTCATCTATCATAATTCCTAGCTGCATCGTTGTTACTCTTTCTTTAATCACTGTTGACCTCATCTGTTCTTGTTAATTTTCAACGTTGACTATTTTCCCGATTTGTTGCTCTTTTGTTGTCCTGGAAATTTAGTGAACGAATAAATAAGAATTGTTAAATTTTCTTGATCTCGTGAGAATACCGAGTTGATTGTCTCGTAAATTATATCTGTAATATCCATGATTGGGTAATTTATAATTTGTGGTAAAATATCGATCAGGGATTGTAATTTCCTATCGCAGAAATGATTCGCAACGGGTTCGATCGAGAAGCGAATAGCCTGTCTGATCTCGTAAGCTACATTTGTAATTATATTTTGAAAAAAA
>LS485442.1:136558-155870 GCA_900490705.1 Pristionchus arcanus
TTTTAAAGTGTGAAAAGGGAAGAAAGGCTTGCTACTCGAATCGATGTAGAAACTAATAATTCCACGCTCAATGCATAATTATCAAATAATAATTATCGAGATACGGGGGTGAAATAATTGTTTGTAGAATTGTTGCTCCTGCAGAGCGTCCGCCGCGTCAGATCCCGCAGCAGTCGACCCCGTGAGTATTTAGCACTTATGTTTAAACACAAGTCTTATAAAAACAATAATAATAATTATTATTATGCTATGCCGATGAAATAACGGTGAAAACAATCTGTAAAGTGTGAAAAGGGAAGAAAGGCTTGCTACTCGAATCGATGTAGAAACTAGTAATTCTACGCTCAATACATAATTATCAAATAATATTGAGCCAGATTCGAGAGCGTTATAATTATTTGTAGAATTGTTGCTGCTGCAGAGCATCCGCCGCGTCAGATCCCGCAGCAGCCGTTTCCGTGAGTATTTGCCACTTGTTTGTTTGACAATGAGGTTTACGCAACCTGTCTAAAAAATAATGACCGTTTAGTGACAATTCCCGCTTCAAACTATGAGAATCTGAGCACATACCTAATTGAAAGAAGAAACTTGTTTCTTACTCGCAATGCTAATTCTTGCTTCCGCAAAAAATCCAAGTGTGGAAATAAAAGTTTAAAATGTTCCGTTCAAAGCTTTTTGACTTGCGTGAGAACACGTAATCGACCACTCTAATCGCATTAGTTGTAGTCCAGTGATTAGTGTGGTGGAAGAATCATAAATTAACGATGAGGTTACTGTTGCAGGTTAGTGGACTTTCTTCTCGCGGCAGTGTTCATTTGGATGCTGTACTCGTTTTACCCACAGTATTTGCTTTGGTTCTCGTTTTCCTACCTTTGATCACTCATTTTGTTAATGTTACTTGTTAATTATCAGCGTATCCTTTTGGCAAGAATTTATGTTGATCAAAATAATTTCCCAAGTCGTTAGAATGTGGGTTCTCAGAATTGACAGTATCATCTACCATAATTCCTAGCAGCATCGTTGTTACTCTTTCTTTAATCACTGTTGGCCTCATCTGTTCTTGTTAATTTTCAACGTTGACTATTTTCCCGTTTTGTTGCTCTTTTGTTGTCCTGGAAATTTAGTGAACGAATAAATAAGAATTGTTAAATTTTCTTGCTCTCGTGAGAATACCGAGTTGATTGTCTCGTAAATTATATCTGTAATATCCATGATTGGGTAATTTATAATTTGTGGTAAAATATCGATCAGGGATTGTAATTTCCTATCGCAGAAATGATTCGCAACGGGTTCGATCGAGAAGCGAATAGCCTGTCTGATCTCGTAAGCTACATTTGTAATTATATTTTGAAAAAAACAACAACTTGTTGTTTAATTTTTATCGCTTGAAATCAAGGTGTGGATGTGATAATCCATTCTCGACTCATTTTCAATTGGGTTTTTTAAACGTAATAATAAATTTCTTGAGATGCTGGTTTTGTTTTGCAGAAGTTCCACGCGGTTCATGGGAGAAACATCACCCTCACGAATGGCGGAACCCGCGCTGTCAGGGATTGTCCATTCTCTAATGGACTCGTATTTAGCCATCGGTTAGTCCAACTTGGTTGTCTTCTCGAACAGGAAGAAGTAATTATGGTTAAAAATGCACATTCCACCGCATGAACAAATTAAAATAATTATCTTTCTATCACTCTAAATGTTACTTTCAAGCCCGATCTCGATCGATGAGATTGTGTGCATCCGGCAGACGGAGATCGAGCATGGGCTCTGGGGACTTCGAAATCCCCTCCGTTTGGGATTGACTCCCATCGATCCTTCCTCTCATCTACCGAACTCGGACATACTTGGAGAGTGCGTTGTTTTGTCTTTGTATAGATGTATTGGGATTGATTTACATCCGAGTTGGAAGTTTCCTGAGGACAACGCGGCTATGATTAAGCAGCCCGATTAAGCAAACCGTCTACGGTCAACAGTCCGCCCTCTAGATTATGAGGTGGAGACAGGAGAAGTTGCGAAAGGGTCTGTTCCCGGGATAAATGTACAAAAATGCTGGTGTTACCACAATAGTTCAAATTAGTCAATTTAAAGTTACCCAACCAGGACAAAATTTGAAGGCGCGCGAAAACTGCAACCGCAAAGTAGCGACCAAGCAACGAATGACTTTATTTTTAAATGATCTAAATAATATATTTAATTATGTTTATTGAGCAATTGTTATTTCATTCTGGAATCTGGAAAGAAAAATGCGGAGTCAGTGAACCATAGAAAGTTTTTTTTATTTTTTCTCACACCCTGAAAATGAAAAATGATCCCCAGAACGAGGTGCATATCCCTGAATAAATAACTAGTTCCACTCGCTTCTTATATTCCAGAAAAGAATTTTTTTAAGCGAGGGTGTTTTCAAAAATGATCACGGATGTCACCATTCGACTCGCCATGGTCGATTACATACTCTGTTAATTTTTCATAACATTTTATGGAGGAATAACCCAGATACAGCAAAATGGTGCCTTGCAGCAAGGTTGCAGCACGGCTGCACCGGTCGATTTGGTGCAAAATGAAGTTGACAGTGATGATCACCACCCTTAAAAACCTATTTTCCCAGGTTTTCAGAAATGTATAAAATATCACTGTGCCAGGTCATTGCTGAACGCTCTCATATTAATTCGGCCATTCTCTATCCAATGAACAACTAAAAATAGGGGGTCAAAATCGTCCTGGTTGGGTAACTTTAAATATTTTTCATTAGATAATGCGCAAATTAAGTTTTTCGGTTAATGCATTGTTTGCAGTAGAACCGTCGTTGATTATGAGCGTAATCCATGCTACTGGTTCGCGAACCCGCGGTTAGTTTTTTTCCATTGTAAGATTATAACAATACCGTAAAATGTATTAACAGGATTTTGAAGAAGAAAAAAGTATTTAATATTATAAAAATTCAGGAGTAATAAAAATTCAGGAGTTTTCCGAAAATAATTCAGTTTTAACCTGTTGCAGATGCGTATGGCAGGGACATCTGGTGCAATTCTCCATCTCCCAAAGCGGCCAGATAAACTACAAGGTCAACGGAATGAACAGGGTGAGAAGAAAAATCCTTCTCTATTCCATTCAATCCCTGCATTCAATCCGTATCCAACCCAGTATGATCGCCCCTACTCAAGCGGCTCGCACTGAGCTGTCGTGACCTCTATGATAAACCTAGCTTGTTCTCAGGACATCTTCATTCGAGGAATCGATACGACGTTCCCGCTGTGGGTAGTCATCAACTTGTATGGAAAATCAAAGTCCCTCGAGTTCGGTGAGTGAATTACGGTAAATATGAAAGATGAGAGCACAGTGGGATTGAAACAGATTTCTTCCGTTATTTTTTTTGCAGTACCCATTCGAGAAATTCGGCTTCACAGTTTTCGCCGCATGGGGCCGGCAGAGTTCGTTTTTAACGATTCTTTACTGATTAGAGACCTTTACAAGAGCGGAGGTTGTTTCTAAGTTAAGGTATTTCGACAAAGTTCTTAATTAGTGTTTGGAAAAATACTAAATACTAAAAAAAGGTTGAGAGACAAAGATAAAAATTAAAATAATTATCAAGAGTGAACATCGAGGATGCGAGAATTATTTACAGTAATGTTGCTGCTGCTGAGCATCCGCCGCGTCAGATTCCTGCACCACCGGTAGTTGACGAGACGCCACCGCAATCTGTTGAGTTGCAGCGCCTCGCGCACGTTCCGGTTGGTCTTGAGCACTGATTTGATCGTGAGCGCTTTTGTGTCAGGGTCAGATTATCGTTCGCCTAAGAGTCGCCACCCCACCGTACAGCAAAAAATTACTCGTTGATTTTTTCACATATTTCGATAGCTCAAAGTGCCTGCGACCTTAATTTGCTTAATTACGGTAGGTCAAAGTTAGGCACTTTTTTAGGCACAGGTTTTTCTAACATAAAACTGAGAGATGTCTATCAAATTAGCTGAAAATCGGGCTCTAAGGCTATTTTCATGCTCTGAACACGCATGTACACTTTATTTTTCATGATTCCAAAAATTTTCATAATCATATAAATTTCAATCGAACTTTTCTCGAAAACGAGAAAATATGTAATTCCAATTTTGTAGCCAATTAGCAGAGCTCTGCAACGCGCACGGTCTCGACTCGTAGTTAGGGGATCTTCATAGTTAAATCCTTAAAGAACGCAAAATTCCAAATCGAGAAAAATCCTCATGTCACCCTTTTTTCCTCTCATTCTGTGTCACTTACGGCGTGAAATGATCATTCCACGCAGCACGGGCGCTCTAAATGACGCTTTGACCTACCGTAATTAAGCAAATTAAGGTGGCAGGCACTTGAGAATGACTGAAATCGATAGAGGACCTTTAGGGCTATCGAAATATGTGGAAAAAATCAATGAATCATTTTTCGTTGTACGGATTTCTGAAGAAAGTGGCGATTCTTAGGCGAACGCACTGATATGACATCTTGCCATTTTAAGTAGTATTTCCGCTAAAACTGTGTGCACGGTCATTCTAAATTTGTTTTCGATTTCGAAACCTCGCGAGGAGCCTCTCACCCCTCCTCGCGAAGCTAATTCGGTAGGATTCGTCTAGGATGTTCATTCTACAGTTAGCGAGGGAGTGGGCTCTCCACTGATCACAATAGTTCAGGTCCAGGAGCCGTTCCGTGTTCCTGCTACCGTCAAGGCCGGTCGGTCGAATGAAGAGTGCGCGATTTGCATGGCGGCGCCCGTGGATACTGCGGTGTACACGTGTGGACACATGTGCATGTGCAACGGGTGCGCCGTGAAGATCAAGGTACGGTATGGGATGAAAGTAGACTGAAAATCGCATTGAGGTAGACAAGATGAGGACTTTTACAATATTACAAACATACCAGAGAGATGGTTTTTGGTAACGGTAACTTGAAATGTAGATAAATTTCGGTGGATTGAATGTGCGAGAATAATACAAATTAAAATGTGGTGTAGAGTACTGTAGTTACCGTATCTGGTGAAGTGATTAATCGATTTTTTCCAGAGATCGGGAGATGGCTGTCCGATTTGCCGCAAGCCGATCATGGATATTCTCAAGATTTTCAAGTCGTAAGATTACGATATCTCCGAACTAATCTACCGTAATCCCTTGTACATAATACATAATCGTTCTTGCTCGTTTTCCCAACTTTGATCACTGTTGACCTCTTCTGGTCTTGTTAATTTTTAATGTTTACTACCTTTCCTGAAGTTTTGTTGCTCTTCTGTTGTATCCGAAATTTAGTGACAGAATAAATACGATTTCTTCAATTAAATTATTCTCTTGCGACTACTAAGTTTAACGACTTTCCAATTATATCTGCAATTTGTATGCCTGGTTATAGATAATATTATAATTCGTTTTTTGATTATAATTCTTTGATTTGATTACGATTAAAATATATATGACAATGAGTGGGTGTAATCGGCTATCACAGGAATGATTCGCAACGATCGAGGAGCGGATAGCCAGTCTGATCTCGTGAGTTGCATGTGCAATGAATCTAAAAAAAATACTGACTTCATTAATTGTAGTTGAATTTTTCCCCTTACAAGTCCAAGCTGTCAATATTTGATCTTCCATTGCTAATTAAGATCACTTTCAGATGAAGGTGACAGTTGAGACAAAATTTAAAAAATATAGGTGACGACTGATAATTTAATGGGTTGTTTTTTTGCAGAAATTCCACGCGGTTCATGGAAGAAACATCACCCTCACGCATCGCGGATCCCGCGCTGTCAGGGATTGTCCATTCTCTGATGGACTAGTATTTAGTCATCGGTTAGTGCAAATTTTTAGGCTTCTTTGACAGTAGTAATTATTATGGGTTAATATTCTGCTAATTCCCATGCATCAAACAATATTTTAAATCTTCAGAATAGTAATTATTAGTACGTTTTTCGTTCTGCACAAGCTTTCACAGATGAACTTCTAAAAAAAAAATATTTAACGAATCCCAGCGAATAAATTCCCTATCGTTTGAACCTTTCTTGGGACAGAAAAAAAAGAAAAAAACGAACGAGCGGGGTAGCCTAGTTTTAAAAATCATTGAACTGTTCCTATTTTCCAGTCCGATCTCGATCGATGAGATTGTGTGCATCCGACACTCGGAGATGCAGCCTCCGCGCGTCGGCCCGGTTCTTGCCTTTCATTTTGGCGTGACTTCCATCAATCCTTCCTCTCATCTACCGAACTCGGGAATGCTCGGAGAGTGCGTTGGTCTATCTCTGCGTACATGCTCTGATGTCCTCCCACAAGTTGTATCTAGCCTTGATGGCAACTTGTGGAGCATATAATCAATTGATATCGTTTCATTAGGGAAAGCACAAATCAAAAATTTGCAGGTTAATGTATTGTTTGCAGTGAGACCTTGGAATATCTTGAACATAATCCATGCTACTGGATCGCGAAACTGCCGGATTGGTAATTTTTTAAAAAAAATTTTTTTATTCGCATCGAAGAACTTCATGAGATTTCGGACAATTTATTCAGCGTAGACCTATTACAGGTGCATTTCACAGGGAGGTCTGGTGCAATTCTCCGTCTCTCAAAGTGGCGAGATGCACTACAAGGTCAACGGAGTGGACAAGGTGAGATAAACACAGGAAAATGTTTTCATCTTACAATTCCTATTCATTTCAAATTCTGAAGAATTTTCCATCTTCATTTTGCAATCATCATATTCCTGCGAATAGCTACCGTATAATCTAAGGGCATCTTCATCCGGGGAATCGATACGACGTTCCCGCTGTGGGTAGTCATCGACGTGTGTGGAAAAGCGAAGTCCGTCGAGCTCGGTGAGTACCAATGTCTTTTGCTTTTTTCAAGTTCATTGGTGGGCGAGGAAAGGTGACAAGTATACAATTTTGCGAATGTCTTTTTCGCATTTTATTTTGCGAATACCCAACTTTGTTTTTTTGATCCCACCAGTGCTTATGTTATCAGTACTCTTCTCAGTAACCACTCATGGAGTTCGTGCACACAACACTGTCATTCGCCGTCCGCAGACAGGGTACACCTTCAATATTTTAAATGATATAGGATGAATGGATGAAAATATCTTCTACTTGAAACTGAATCCAATACCATGCTCAGCATCTCCGTGAGCATTTGTCATTTCTTTTTTCAAGGGTTACCAGGACTCAAATATTGTCTCGATATTTTTGACAGATTTATAAATAAAAATGTGAAAACGAAGAAATATCATACTATGTACTCGAAATGGCACTGAAACTAATAACTCGACACTTTATCGTAAAAAGTAAGGGAGTTTCGAGGGTTACTGAATTATTTGCAGAGCTGCAGCTGCTGCAGAGCATCCGCCGCGTGGGATTGTGCAGCGATTGGCTCCGTGAGTTGTTTACATCATATGGATTACGGTACTCAAGCGTTCGTTAGTTTTTTTCAATTTTTTAGAATTTCCTGCTTCCATCTTTTCCCTTTCTGCTATCGAATATACGCCAATTCACTAATATAGGCTGCTCCAATAGCCTGCATAGTATTCAAGTGAAAAAACACAAAAAACTCTGCTGCTCCGCCCCACTACTCGGGTAGTAGTACGGTGGAAGAGACATGAATTATCGATTACACTACTCTTACAGCTGGGCCGATTGGCTTTTCGCTGCTGCGGCCTACTGCTGCACGTGGGTCCAAGCGAGTCCCGCGAACGGAGCACCCGCAGATGACAAGATCGATTGGCTCCTTCCCGCGATGATCTTCTGTTGGGCATGGTGCCGCGCGAGACCCGCGAGGAGAGCAGACTCTCCACAGGCTGTTGAACAGCTGCCGCGCCACGCACCCATTCCGGTTAGTCACTTTGAGAAATGAAGAAGTACATGAGAAATTAACAGTTAGCCGGATTGGAGTTTCAATTTTGGCAACGCTATCATACCCTTGATCTCTATATTTCAGGCCCAGCAGCAGTCTCGTGTTCCCGCTGCTCCTAGATTTCAGCCGCGCTCCGCGCCCATTCCGGTTAGCACTGTACAATTATTTGAACGCCGGTTAGGAAGTACACATGAAATCTACAAATAGCGGCCAGTTCCAATTTTGACAACGCTATCATACCATTGATCTCCACGTGTCAGGCACCGCACCCGCCCCGTGTTCCCGCTGCCGATAGCGCGAGTTCGTGCTCGATTTGCATGGCGGCGCCCGTGGACACTGCGGTCTACTCGTGTGGGCACATGTGCATGTGCAACGGATGCGCCATGACTATCAAGGTACGGTAGGGGAGTATGGTGGACTGAAATTCCGATTAAATTTGGGTAAATACAATGACTTACTCGGTATAATATAAGGACGATACGGTTTGTGGTTACTGTAACTGAGAAATGTAGATATCTAAAGGCGTCGATTGTACGGTTGATTGAATGCACGCGTGAATTCAAATAATAATGTGATAAATACATAGTAATGCAGTTACCGTACGTGGTAAGGTGAAATCAACTTTTTCAGAGATCGGGAGCGGGCTGTCCGATTTGCCGCAAGCCGATCATGGATATTCTCAAGATTTTCAGATCGTGAGATTACGGAATCATGCAAATACGTAATGCCTCACTGTACATACTCGTTGTTACTCGGTTCCTCAAAAGTGGTTAATCAACCGTTGAGGAACCGAGTAACAACGAGTATGTACAGTGAGGCATTACGTATTTGCATGATTCCGTAATCTCACGATCTGAAAATCTTGAGAATATCCATGATCGGCTTGCGGCAAATCGGACAGCCCGCTCCCGATCTCTGAAAAAGTTGATTTCACCTTACCACGTACGGTAACTGCATTACTATGTATTTATCACATTATTATTTGAATTCACGCGTGCATTCAATCAACCGTACAATCGACGCCTTTAGATATCTACATTTCTCAGTTACAGTAACCACAAACCGTATCGTCCTTATATTATACCGAGTAAGTCATTGTATTTACCCAAATTTAATCGGAATTTCAGTCCACCATACTCCCCTACCGTACCTTGATAGTCATGGCGCATCCGTTGCACATGCACATGTGCCCACACGAGTAGACCGCAGTGTCCACGGGCGCCGCCATGCAAATCGAGCACGAACTCGCGCTATCGGCAGCGGGAACACGGGGCGGGTGCGGTGCCTGACACGTGGAGATCAATGGTATGATAGCGTTGTCAAAATTGGAACTGGCCGCTATTTGTAGATTTCATGTGTACTTCCTAACCGGCGTTCAAATAATTGTACAGTGCTAACCGGAATGGGCGCGGAGCGCGGCTGAAATCTAGGAGCAGCGGGAACACGAGACTGCTGCTGGGCCTGAAATATAGAGATCAAGGGTATGATAGCGTTGCCAAAATTGAAACTCCAATCCGGCTAACTGTTAATTTCTCATGTACTTCTTCATTTCTCAAAGTGACTAACCGGAATGGGTGCGTGGCGCGGCAGCTGTTCAACAGCCTGTGGAGAGTCTGCTCTCCTCGCGGGTCTCGCGCGGCACCATGCCCAACAGAAGATCATCGCGGGAAGGAGCCAATCGATCTTGTCATCTGCGGGTGCTCCGTTCGCGGGACTCGCTTGGACCCACGTGCAGCAGTAGGCCGCAGCAGCGAAAAGCCAATCGGCCCAGCTGTAAGAGTAGTGTAATCGATAATTCATGTCTCTTCCACCGTACTACTACCCGAGTAGTGGGGCGGAGCAGCAGAGTTTTTTGTGTTTTTTCACTTGAATACTATGCAGGCTATTGGAGCAGCCTATATTAGTGAATTGGCGTATATTCGATAGCAGAAAGGGAAAAGATGGAAGCAGGAAATTCTAAAAAATTGAAAAAAACTAACGAACGCTTGAGTACCGTAATCCATATGATGTAAACAACTCACGGAGCCAATCGCTGCACAATCCCACGCGGCGGATGCTCTACAGCAGCTGCAGCTCTGCAAATAATTCAGTCACCCGCGAAACTTCCTCATTTATTTATGATCTTTGCATCGAGTGTAGAGTTATTAGTTTCAGTGCCATTTCGAGTACATAGTATGATATTTCTTCGTTTTCACATTTTTATTTATAAATCTGTCAAAAATATCGAGACAATATTTGAGTCCTGGTAACCCTTGAAAAAAGAAATGACAAATGCTCACGGAGATGCTGAGCATGGTATTGGATTCAGTTTCAAGTAGAAGATATTTTCATCCATTCATCCTATATCATTTAAAATATTGAAGGTGTACCCTGTCTGCGGACGGCGAATGACAGTGTTGTGTGCACGAACTCCATGAGTGGTTACTGAGAAGAGTACTGATAACATAAGCACTGGTGGGATCAAAAAAACAAAGTTGGGTATTCGCAAAATAAAATGCGAAAAAGACATTCGCAAAATTGTATACTTGTCACCTTTCCTCGCCCACCAATGAACTTGAAAAAAGCAAAAGACATTGGTACTCACCGAGCTCGACGGACTTCGCTTTGCAAAGGTGCCATATTTTTAGCATTTTTCCTAATTGAGTTGAATCTCCTGGAGTGGCCAAAACAGCCGTTTTTCGCTATTTTTCCTTACTTTTTCGTTCATTAATATATTTGAATTCGATATCTCAACTCGCAAATACTAAGATAGCCGTGGCCTACTGAAAAGAGCCATTTTTGAGCAAAATTCAAATGAATTCAACTATGTTTCACTCTGCATAGAAGTAATTCCTTGGCCAATACCATTTTGTCATTCGGAAGAATTAGATTTCGCAATGTGTTTCACCTTTCGAATAAGAGAAATGGAGAAGAATGACGGAAAATTCAAGAGATTCTCCACCGACCGACTCGGAGTCTCGAGAGTCGCCAAAGTGAAAGGGTCGAAAATCTCTGTGCCACGCAAATGAGCTTTTTTTCCCCCTTTTGACTTGGTGTGCACCGGTCCAGGCCGACGGACAGGCCAACGGCCCGAGTGACTGCTCGATCTGCTTAGTCACTGTGGCGGACACTGCTGTCTACTCGTGTGGACACATGTGCATGTGCAACGAGTGCGCCGTGAAGATAAAGGTACGGTAGAGCGTTACGCTACCTGGACAAATCCACAAAAGTAGTGTGACGATGACGATAACTGGGAACGTAGATCATCGAACGGTCTAATGACTGGTTTATCATACCAAGGTGAATACAAATGAAACGATATGTGGTGATAAATCCATATTTCAGAGATCAGGAGATGGCTGTCCGATTTGCCGCAAGCCGATCAAGGATATCCTCAAGATTTTCTTCTCGTGAGATTACGGTATCTCCGAATATCTCACAGCTACCGTATTCCTTCACTGTACATAATCGTTGTTACTCATGATCTCTGTTAACCACCTTTTGTTTGTGCTGTTAATTTGAATCTCTCCTAATAATAATAATGTTTCTACATTTTTTCTCGAAGTTACTCATTTTCTCTTGATTTTGATCAAAGTAAATTAGTTATTTGTCTCAATTGCTCATCAATTGTTCTGGAAAGGATTAATGAACGAATAAAAACGATTTGTTAAATATAAAATTATCGAGTTCACAGACCCGACTGCATGGGTACTAGAAGTCATTTAATGAAAATTCGTTGGTTTAATTCATTCTCAGAAGATCCTCATTTCTCGATGCTAGAATATTTTATCACAACTACTTCACATACAAGTACATTTTTATCACAACTACTTCACATACAAGTAGAGTGGGCGCGGCCTCACAATTACATCTCGAAAATATACATATTTATATCTTATTCATATCATACAATCCCTGGTACGGCTTGTCAATCGTCTTCATGAGCGGCGCCACCTGTGCGACCACGTCACTCGCCGTCATTCCTGAACATGGGCATGTTCTAATATCTGGCACACTTTCATGCCCCGCCTCCCCTGGACACTCCTCCCTTCATCTCACAACGCCTTGTTAGAACGCATGATTTTTCGAATGTCTCTTGATTGAGCCAAAGTCAATGAAAAATTACTAAGCTCCGCTCTTTTCCCTTTAGCCCCGCCCACTTTTACCACCCACCTCTGCCAATCTGCTCGTAGGCTCTGCGGGCCGCCTCGCGCACGAAGTAGGACGCCGCCTCGGCCACCTTATCGAGCGGCGCGCCACTTCTGCAATGGAGAGATCGTGCGCTGATTGGCTGGTGCAGTTGTGAGCTCCGTCCACTAATTTATGTCCAATCGTGATAACCTAGAGAATACTGATTCGCACCAATGATCGATCTAAGTAGTCGGACCAGAAAGACCTTCCGGCACGGATTTTTTAAAGTCAGTTCCTGATGCTAATCAGATTACGGTAAAAGCAAGTTGGGCTACTGTGACGATATTGATTACGGTACTTATTATCGATCTGACACAAGCTGTTGGACCAGAAAGTGTTCTCGGGCGCTGATTGGCTGATCTCCAACTAAGCTCCGCCCACTCCGATTGGCCCGCTCACCTCGTCGACCACAGCAGGAAGACGGCGATGACGCCGGACAGAATGTCCCCGATGCCGCCCGGACGACGCGCCGAGCCCTCGGCGTCGAACAGACGAACTGGAAAGTGGGTTACTGTGTAGCCAGCATACCGTAGCCAATGATTATAGTAGGCTACAGTATCCCCAACCGTACCCTTTCCATCAGTTGTCGCGAACATGTCCGTCGGGCCCTTGATGAAGATGTTCATCTTCAGTCGGACCGCCAGCTTCGAGGCCGCCTCCCACGGCTCGTTATAGGTGCTCCGGAAAAGCACGCGACGCACGACCGCGACGCGTCTCAGCCGCGACGCTTTACTCGCTGACCGATTTTCACCAAGCGTTTAGCTCTTTGCCTAGCAATTCAGTATTCGGTCAATGCTGATAGCCATCGATTCTACAATGAAAACTGAATGTTTCCCCAAAGTAGCTTTGAAAATGATTCAAATCATGAGCTGTTAGAGGCGAAAAAACACCTGAAGTGGTATAACTTATTTTAAAAGTCGCCAAATTTTGGTTAATTGTGCATTAGTAGGAACATTATCGAGAGGGCTACGACACCTGCTATCGGAAAATTTAATTAAATCCCCAGGAAAATCGAAAAATGAAATCAAAGTCAAAATTCTTAGCTTTGTATGTCGCGTACAACCTTGTAAAACTTTCACAGATCACTTCAAATCAACGTAAATGAGCCACCAATGAACTCCCCAGTGGTTATTTCATAATGTGTGCTAAATAAAAATTCTAAAATTCGTCCAGTTTTCCCGCGAAGTTGAAAAGAAAGGCGAATTCGTTGATTTTTTGTTAAGTAACCTTGGTACTCCATATTTGAACGGAAAAAGCGCGCGAAACCACTCGCGCGACGCGGTCTTTTCCGGAGCACTCTGCTTCTTTCATAACGAGCCGTGCCCCCCAAACATGTCCTACATTAGGAAACCCACCTAGAGCTTCAGAAGTAAATAGCAAAATAAATCATATTCAGCCGCGAAAATCCGCGAGGCGTATGAATACGGTAGATTACATGTGTCGATCGATTGAAAATTTTACTCTCTAGTATTCCGCTAATTGTAACACAAAAAAAACTCCCAATACAGTTACTCCAGAAGGAAATTCATCAAAAACTACAGAAGTTTACAGCACTATAACATGTTTACACATTTTATTCTACTAGGCGGTTCTGCGTTACTGCTCATGATTATTATAGTCAAAATTATTTTTTATGATCCATGTTGGACATGTTGTCACATAAAAATTATCCAATCATTTGATGATAGATACAGTGCACTTTCCACACCGTAACCCCCCGAATGAATTACAAACTGATCACTCACCTCCTCCCACGGTCTGCCGAGAGTGGACACTTGCAGCACCTGCAATATTGATTGATTAGGCGGGGGGAGTCAAAGATCGAATAATAAACCAGACAAAGTAGGAAACAAAGAAAATTGAATTCTAGATTGCACCCAGGCAACTCTTTGTTACAGACGTTCATCTAGTTCAATTGATAATTGAATCTCTAGTTATCGTATTACAGAACGGACGTTGGAAATATAATTAAACAAACTCCATACTCCAAAGTTCGAAGATCACATCCCCACCTTGAGCGCCAGTCGATCCATTTCCACTGCATTGGGCGTGAGGATGATGGGCAGGTCGGCCTTGTGGAAGGGCGCCGTAGTGAGGGCCTCCCAGCGTTCCGTGAGAATGAAGAGACCGTCCTACAAATAGAGAGATCCGTGATGAAAATGAGAAATCAAAGATCAGAGTACAAAACGCATCCTAGCCTAATCAGAAAATAAAACCTCTAGCGCGAAGTTCAAAGATTACGCGCTTCATGTTTGTCTACTTATAAATAAACTAAAAGCGCATAGTTTCTGGTGATGAGACCGTCCTGCTGATATTAGAGGTCTTCAATCTAATTAAATAAAGTTTAAAGATCAAAGACCACCTACCGCATCAACGACGAGTGGCTGCGCGCGTCGCTGCGCCTCCACGATCACGTCGTGCGCCACTTGCAACGATTTCTGAAACGGCGGAGGTTTGCGGTAGTGGTGAGATACGGTATCGATTCTTTTGTGATAGGGCGCAAGAAACCGAAGAGCGATGTTGAGCATTCAGAAACCATCGAGTAGCTTTTCACCGGATACGCTAGCAAAGGCGCTGATTTAGTGGAGGATCAGTGCTGGTTGACACGTGTTTGATTTAAGTGTCATCGGTACACCTAATGAAACACTTTTTCGAGAACCACAATATCTTCTTTCATCAACAATTTCAATCCGATTCTCGAATCATATCACTGTAGTCAATATATTGCACTACGAAACAATATCTGGACTACCGTAATCCAACTTTACCGTACCTCCTCCCGTCCGAGGCCCGGCCCGACGAGCATCGCGTCCATGCGCTGCTGCCAGTGGCCCGGCTGCAAAGAGGTCAAAGATCATTGGTCAGAATACAAACTAAAAAGATCGACGATCAACTAAGAAAATCCAGCGATTAGCTAACCAAAAAAAATTGCATGCAAAACAATCAAGAGCTTGTGATTTCGGGTTTCAGCCATTTGATATGAGCTCAAAATTGTTTAATAATTAATAGTGTAGGAAGAGCTTGTATAATTTTTTTTTAAACGCACTGATAATGGACAAAAATACAGTTCAAGATCAAAGATCAAGCACCCACATCCAGCTCCGGGTGCACGATGAGCTCGGGCGCGTAGCCCTTGACGACGGGCGCCGCGTCGTCCGGCGTGAAGACGTGCGCGAGGTCTGCGCCCTGGGAGTCACAGATCAAAGATTAAGGTTCAAAGAACAAAGATCAGGAATATTCCAGGTATCTGGCGCAAGGCATACGTGCTCTAGGGAGGGCCGCGTTAAAATTGAAGTTACGCGCACCCTGTAAATTTCGTGCTTCGCATTGCCGATATTCTGATAACTTTCAAGTTCGCTACGATCACTAGCTACTTTCCAAACAAAACACTCTCAGCACTTTGAGCATTGAACTGATGTTTGCATCCAACAATAATCTTGTGTTATAGAAGTTCTACCGTTCTAGTACAGCGAACATTGAGTAACTGCGATTTCATCGAATCGATACACTAATAAAAGATACCGTACCACTTTGAGCATGGAAATGGCGGCGTAGTAGGGTGCGCCCGTGTACTCCACCGATCCACCGACCACACCGAGACGGCCGCAGTTGCCCTGCAGGATTACGGTAGATTACGGTAGTGATACGGTACTGCTGATAATTATTGGAAAAAATAAGAAAAGCAAGATTACGGTAGTGATACAGTAACCCTTCCATGCTACGGTACAGGTCCAGATGCCTACACTAGGGATTCCCTAGGTGTAGTACAGAACTAAGAAAACAAAAAAAACCAATCAGTTGGCGATAACTGCGGTATTGAGGGTACGGTAACTGCCCAATTATCGATTACCTTCCTCAGCGCGGTGGTCAGCTCGGGCAGCAGACGTCTCACTGCTTCCATCGTGTACGGTAGGTCACTGAGGATATCGATTTGGGCACGATAATGAACAAATGCGGTAGAATGGATGGAAATCAAAGTGCGAGATAAAGACTAGACCGCCTGCTCAACGGTGACTAGAGATGATAAAGATAGAGGTGAAATAGGGGAGCAGGCGAGATAATCATACAGTTCCATTATTGTTTCTATTTTATTCGGCTAGCCACAAACACAATGAACCACTAAATCAGGTCACGAGAAGGAGGATTTGTGAAACACATGATCTTCCTGGAGATTTCTCCGTTTTTCTTTTGCATACACATCCTACCGATACCAAATCAAACAGATAGGCCAGGAAATGAATATCACAAGAAGCATAAATTCAGCACCGGTATTCACAGAACACTTTTTTTAAATTTCAAAGTATTCCAAATGACGGAACGTTATTTCTTGCACACTCGCGACATAATTCACACAATATTTATCAGATTCTTGGGCATTAAATGACCCGGAATATCGCAGATTCGGAGGTAATTCAATCAATATATTGACAACGCAACATGCGTACAGTGTAAGGCAAAGTGTTGAATGGACTAGCATCGGTATGAAATTTGAATTAACTAGCTGTCTAGTTAGCGAATCTACAAATGGCTTGTAAATCTGAGCAATTAGTATGTACATTAAGAGGTTTGAGCAGCTACTGTAACCGAAAGAGAAACAAATCAGTGAATAGGCAATGAAAAATCGTGAAACCCAAGCTCATCCTTCATCGGATACTTTGCGATAGACTAGTCTATCTCAACATCCTACTTGCTACAATCTTACGATGGTTTCTGAATATGTACTATGTACAGCATCGAGAATAAATCTACTTGAAATGTGAGGGGAAACTACAATAGAATCAATCAAGAGGTCAGTCATCGATAGACTACCGTAAAAACTACGATACAATCAATAAAGTCAATCATCGATACCATTCCACCGTAATCTACCGTACTCCTAGTGGAATCCGGATCTCGCGGGTGTTATCGTGTCCATGTCCTCGCTCGTCAGTGTCTGATTGCAGTTGATCACCGTCGGCTGCACTGCCCTCGGCGGCACGCCGTTTGCGGCGGTCTGAATAACGTAAATAAATAATTCCTTTATATCATTTTCGCTCTTGAATGCCGCCTCAAAATCAGTGATAAAGGAAACCAACATACACGTAAAGTTCGCGTAACCTTAACTTACCAGCACATTTTTTTACGTTTTTGACAACTAATTCAATGTTCTCAATTTCTGCTGAGAAAAAAGGAGGCACCGACATGTTCACTCACCCCATTGTGCTCCTTTGCCACCACTTGCTTCGCCTTGAGCGTCGCGCAGTCGACGCCCTGCTCACGGAAGCGAACGCGCAGCTCCTGGAAAGGATAAGTCAGTCGAAAAATCGATAAATAAGGTGTACACCAGGGGTACTAGGATGCCACAACAATACCATAACAGAGGTCTTCTGAGAGATCGCAGGTGCCGTTTGACAAACTGTTCAAAGTGCTTCGATTCGGCCCAAATTTTGAGGGTTGATTCATCCATGGACCAAGAATGCTATCCTAACTTTAATAGGCCGCAAACTCATTTATGCCCAAAATCCTGCTCCGGAGCGGTCGGATTTTCAAAAAATCATAACTACCTTCAAAATTGAGATAGAAACTTTTTGAAAAATGGGAAATGTGAGTCTCACTGAGCACTATAACGACGTTTTTTAGCACAAGTGGATCGGAAAAAATCCCGTTGAAAAACATGAAAAACTATTTTTTAGACACAAAAATCGGCAGTCGTGAAAAAAAACATTCCACGTTTCCCCGAGATAAGTTCAAAATCGAAATCTACGCAAAATTTTACAACGGGCCCCAATTTTTCTCGAAGATTGGAGGTTAACAAGTTGCTTTTTTCAGGCTCGAAAAGAGATTTTTGCGTGTTTTTGGTCACGTGTCTTTTGAGAAATTGCAGAACTATCGGCAAAAGTTTGAGCCATTTCCTCGAGATAATTATTCTAGAGTATATTGAAGATGACAAATTCTGTGGCATTGGTTATTTGTCCCAAAACCGGCTTTTAGGCGTGTTCTGGCTCTAGGGCCGGCTCTAGAGTATCTCAACTCCCAGGTGAGCTAGAGACCTCTGGTTTGGCTTGAAAACCGCAAAATTTTTCTGACGAAGTTTCATCATCATTCAAAATGGTCTGATCAAGTTTACGATTTTAAAAACGGGAAAAACCTCGAAAAATATCTCTAAATTTCAGAAAGTCTAGTATTCTGGAGCGGGGACCCCCTTGAAGCGGATTTTTTAATTCGAAAAATATTCCACGATATCGTATTAGTATAAAGAAATAGTTTCGACCTCGCTATGGTTTAAAACAGGTCTTCCCGAGCCACTATTAGGGACTAGATCCCGCAGTAAAATACAATAGCCGCCATATTTATATAACATCGCGTTTTTCGACCATAACTTCTTTCTAAGTCAATTTTGATGAAATTTAGACCGTGGAAGTATTTCACGATTACAAATTTAATTTCTGGTCAATTCACAGCAAATTCAAGATTGTAGTGCACTGGGAATCACTTCTTTTTCAGAAAGCCATATTTCGAAAATGTGGTGAACAAAAATCTAGTTTAAATTTGATTTTCATCAAAATTGATTGACTTAGAAAGAAGTTATGGTCGAAAAAAGCGATATTATATAAATATGACGGCTAGTGTATTTTACTGCGGTAGCTAATCCCTAATAGTGGCTCGAAAAGACCTGTTTTAAATCATAGCGAGGCCGAAGCTATTTCTCACCAGGTGAAAGGGAATTATAATAGCATTAATCTTCGTTATTTTGTGGTGGAGGTCCGTCGTCGTGTTGGCGATTCGGTTTGGGGGTGTGGGGCGTCGTAGGGAGCAGCAGTTTGGTATTAGAGCCGCAAGAGAGAATCAGAAGTAAAAGAGATAGATGGGAGAGTTAAAAGATGAGATCGAAAACAGATGGGAGAGCTATTTACGGATTCAGCAGACAGCACGTTCCATCGATCAATAATCCTATTTGCAAAACTGGAGTGAGACTTTGGAAGAGCGTATGGCAAGTCTATGCGTAGCGAATGGGATCTACGAAGATTACGTGCTAGAGGGGATAATTTGAAAAGATTGGTGTGGTCATAAGAATAGAAGCCATGAATTGATTTATGAAGGAAGAGAAGATCAGAGATTAAAGAAGGTGTCCCACGAATATCTGGCTAACTGAGTTCTCGATGTGAGCTTGTGGGTTGTGGCTACCCGATAACACTTTCGAAACTCTCATGTTTTCAATTTTCGTTTGAACTGAGCTATGATCAATTGGCTGCGTGCCAAGTGACCCTGAAAAGCAGGCAACGAGCGAGAGAGCGTGCGAAATGAGGAGAGCGCGC
>LS485442.1:155965-217062 GCA_900490705.1 Pristionchus arcanus
ATCTTCAATATACTCTAGAATAATTATCTCGACGAAATAGCTCAAACTTTTGCCGCTAGTTCTGCAATTTCTCAAAAGACACGTGACCAAAAACACGCAAAAATCTCTTTTCGAGCCTGAAAAAAGCAACTTGTTAACCTCCAATCTTCGAGAAAAATTGGGGCCCGTTGTAAAATTTTGCGTAGATTTCGATTTTGAACTTATCTCGGGGAAACGTGGAATGTTTTTTTTCACGACAGCCGATTTTTGTGTCTAAAAAATAGTTTTTCATGTTTTTCAACGGGATTTTTTCCGATCCACTTGTGCTAAAAAAAGGTCGTTATAGTGCTCAGTGAGACTCACATTTCCCATTTTTCAAAAAGTTTGTATCTCAATTTTGAAGGTAGTTATGATTTTTTGAAAATCCGACCGCTCCGGAGCAGGATTTTGGGCATAAATGAGTTTGCGGCCTATTAAAGTTAGGATAGCATTCTTGGTCCATGGATGAATCAACCCTCAAAATTTGGGCCGAATCGAAGCACTTTGAACAGTTTGTCAATGGGGGGTCTCGATTTCATGCAATCCCTCAGAAGATCTCTGATAAATGCTACGGGTTTGGGTTTTTCCATAGGCTGCCATCGGTTCAACGGATTTATCAAATCAAGCCCGCTAGAACAACTATCTGTGAAACACGAGACCCACATTAACTGGCTAAGACAGCTCCTGCAAATAAGTGAAGAATGAATGCGATATCGTTGATATTTTAGTGAACCGAGACTACAGACTGTATCGGAAACCACATTAATCCATGGTACAAGACACTCCACCGGAACCCCAACTAAGAAGGTCCCTTTCGAAAGCTAAATTATGACAACAATAACCCCGGTAGTTTCATGTCACTAAGCTTCGTCATAGTAGAAATGACAATCACAGCTCAATTCATCATCTATGTTTCTTAAAACAAAATCATGAAACTGAAATACTTTAGCCTTCTCCGTTCACATACTCCCCCGTCTTCCCTGGGATAACGACATTATTTGTACGCGCCTAATATCCAAGACAGTATCACCAACACAAAAATACAACGCACATATCAAACCGCCGTAACCCAAACTCGACAGGCAGGGAACTGTCAACTATACAACTATTCTAAACTAAGGAAACAATAACAAAAACAACAACGCCAAAACAACAACAATCATAACAACCCTCACCTCCATCTTCCTCGCCAGCTCCGCTTGCTTCTCCACGTTCGCGCGCAGCATCGACACCGCGGACACGGAGTTGGTCAGATTCCTGATAATGGATAAAGTTAGTTTACGACACGAGGGAGAAAACCAATAAAGTTAGGCGTGGTCCCATTGATGTGCATCGTGTCGCGATCAATGAAATTGGGCGTTATCTTCGTTTATTATGCACGAAAAGAATCTAATGCTAAGCACATCTAACGCCACATCATCAATTGTAGCTGCGACTTGAATATGCATATATTCCACCCATAAGAAAATATTCAGCTAACAAAAATTTGTTTGTCTTTAAACCCGCTCTACGATGAATCGATCAGACAGTCTCCACCGCCACATAAATGGTCGGTGAAACACAAGATTCAAGAGAATTGTTTCGTAAATTCAAATATTTTCAGTTATTCCTAAACCATAAGGAGGGACTACTGCTAAACACATCTAACATCCTATCATCATTTGTTGCTGCAGCTTGAATCCAGCTAGAATCTGCCAAGTAGAAAACAATTCAGTTTATTGTTAAAATTTCTATTTTCAAATCACTCCACCAAGAATCACTCCCTCGACTTGATTAGAGGGTGAAACACACGATTTACGAGATCGATTCCACTTCTCATGACTCATTGTTATTGATACCAAGCAACATCAGCTAGGTAACGCAGCTAGTCTCCAAAATATTTTTTTGTAAATAAAACCGAATAGAGAATATGATCGAGAAGACAGTCCACTTCACACCATGAATGGTGCGTGAATCACAAGATTCACATTTTGACAATTTTTAAAAATATTTATAGATCGCTTTGGAGTGTCTATTGCTCGACCAGTCCATTTATCCATTATCACTTGCAGCTGCATCTTAAATCTGCATAGAGTATGCCCAACACAAAAAAAATGCTCTACTCAGAAGACACCACAGTATTTGTCACCATGCCGAGAATTATCGAGTATCATCTATTGGCACAAACAAGTTCATCTAACAATAAGGATATTTTTATTGTGTAACCATCCAAAGGCAAATCGAGAAAATAAGTCCACATCTACGACATGAATAGTGTGTGGAGCGCATATTTTCCTAGTCCTTTTTATCGACATTGTCCCGGAATTCTTATTTCATCTATCTAAGATTTACCGTCTCTCCATTCCCCTTGCTCCCTGGCCTGTTAGAGTCCGCTAACGAGTGCGGCAAATCGAGAGATCCTCATCACCGTCTCTCCATTCACCATGCTCTCTCGCCAGTCAGAGTGAGCGAGAGAGCACGTCAAACCGAGAGAGTGCAACTCACTTCCTGATCTGCGCCTCGTCCAGGCCCGCCGTGTGCTGCATGTAGGAAGAGATGCTGTCCTGCAATAGCGGATCATCAGAAATCGATAATCAATGGGGATACCGTAACCCTTCAGTAATCGATCGTTAACGGATTGGTCCTATTAAGAGATCGCAATCATTTGCTATTTTTGTCATCCTCATACAGTCCAGCATTACTCGAACAAATATCAACGCTTATTCCCTCCCTACTGCAGCCTCAACCAACCAGGCGCATACATTGAACGTGCGAATGTTGATATTGCAAGTATTAATTCAACAGAAACACATTCTAATTATTATATTAAGTTGCTTCCATTTTTTGCATTGTTTCCATTGACTAAACGAACAATCAGCAGTATATTGTCAGCAGTACAGTATATCAGCAGTATAGCAGCCAATTGCATCTTCAATCTAGGTGGTGGAAAAGACCATCGCACCGACTTTACCTCCCCTAACAACCAAACAAACAATCGATCAATTTTCGAATAACGCACCTGATACGCCACGGCACTTCACCTTCCTGTCACTACCGTATCCCCAAAGAAATCAATAACCGAATACCGTACTCCAAAATAATCGATAACCGAATACCGTACTCCAAAATAATCAATAACTGAATACCGTACTCCAAAATAATCGATAATCGAGTTACCGTACCCTCGCCTGATCCGCGACCG
This sequence comes from Pristionchus arcanus, assembly GCA_900490705.1. NCBI lineage: Eukaryota > Metazoa > Nematoda > Chromadorea > Rhabditida > Neodiplogasteridae > Pristionchus > Pristionchus arcanus. Next base: position 159,165 of record LS485442.1, read on the forward strand.
CACTCACGACACTCGCCGTCTCTCTCATCTTGCGCACGCACTCGTGCAGCGTCGTCTCGAGAACGATGATGCCCCTGATGAAATTAAAATCAATCGATAATTTTGGGCAGGTGGGTGCGGTCCTTCGGCACTTGCATGCATTTTTTAAAACTCTCTGTCAGGTAGGATGCCTACCCACGTATGATTTTGGGCTACCGTAATTTCGTGATTATTGATCGCAGTAATCTATCTAATTGAAAATACCATTCAAATCAAAATAAACCGTTTTGATACTTTGATCACCCCCGCAGCTATCGCGTTTCAATGCTCCTTCACCTGATCTCATTAAGTAGTTTCGATCAATCTGATCGACGTTTTGAGTGCAAGAAATATTAATAAAACTCAATCTACGATACGTTACTAGCTAACGTAACTACAATTTCCATGCCCTACCTGTCTACCGTAACCCGAACTTACTACCGTACCTGATCACGTGCCCAATGCCCTCCTCCTTCTTCACGCGGTACTCGGCGTCCGCCTAAGATTGCATATTTTAATCGTTTTATTTTACTAATACAACAATTGATAAGATAATTAACAAAAAATTGTGTTGCAAGCCACTTGAAAAGTTTGAGTTTCACATCTCACAGTTAATCATGAGCAAGACCGCACTATGATCGAAGAGGAGCAGTTAACTTGCTAAATAATCCAATTTCCATGGCCAGTTCAAACATAATACTTCAGCAATTCCTTATAGTAACCTACCGTACCGTGAGATCTGCCGTACCCCCTTCCAGCTGCTGATCAATATTCCCATACAGTTCCTCCTCCAATCAATAATCCACTAATCTACCGTACCTTGAGCACGGAGAATCTTTCTTCGACCCTCTTGAGCATCGTGGCGGCCCATTTCTGGTCCATCTCCAGCGCGGATCGAGTGTCGGACGACTTCGGCGAGGAGAGCCGACGAAGGCAGTCTGCAGAGGGGGGAATCGATCGATAACAAGGGTTTTTATCTGGATACTTTAGTTGGAAATTACAGCCCCAACTGTGGATTAACAATATTTTGTGTGTTTCTAGTTCAACAGGCCATCGCATCAAAATGAGACATTTGCGTTGGCTCCTAATGAAACTGTGAAGCAGGAATACACAAGGATTCAAATAGAGCTGTGTGCAATGATAATTGGGCAAATACCAAACAGGAACTTATCGAAACAAGGCTGTCCGCATGCTCTAATGCAGGATGCGCAGCAACAATTCATCTACTTTCTACTTGCGCGCAATCTCCTTTCCTCGAAATTGCACGTCAGACAAAGCGCTAAATGGGAAAAAAACGAACAAGTAAACGCTTTACGCTCTCTACTCTACCACACAACGCGAGAAGGCTAGCAAAAAGAAGAGTGTGCTCATCATCATTTTTTCTGAATTTGCACGATTTTATGCCCGTTTTCACTATTTTTATCCATGCGGATTCATGCTTCCCATCATTCCCAAATACTCCATCCACTCACCCTGCCAGTTCGCGATGTGTCTCTCGTCCATGGCCGTCCAGGCCTCGGCACACTTCGCGAGCCTCGCCGCGTCCGCCGCGCACCGCTCCACCTCTCCTGCGAAGAAAATCAATCATCAGGTGCACCGTATCGGAGAATTGACTTTATCCCAAAATCAATGAAATTTCCGAATATAGCATCGTATTATTATTTTTTCGAAACCGGTGAATCTTCCACTGATCGCCATCGCAGGTCCCCACATGTCTATCCTAGCTGAAACGACCACGCGGCAGGGTGAAATTTCCGAGAAAAATTGCACGTTGACTAATCGGCTTCCGTTGTCTACCGAAGTCTGCTGTACCACATCCCACCATATCAACTGTACTCACTCCTCATCGCTGTCTTCCCCGGGCTGCTCTACATCCCCCCCTACCGTACCTCTAGTAAATCGATACGCGCTACCGTACCCCCTCCCATTCCTCAAACCACCAGGTCAAAATAACTCACTCCTTCTCATCGCCGTCTCTCCCGGACTGGTCTATGGCGTAAATCAACCCTTCTGACCATTCAATACTCGCTACCGTACCCCTCCTAATCTACCGTACCCCCGACTCACTCCTTCTCATCGCGGTCTCTCCCGGGCTGGACTGCAGTCGGTCCAGCATGTCCTGGTTGCGCGACTGCATCAGGGCAGCGACTGCGGCAGTGGAGGCCGCGTGCTGCAATGAGGTAGTGAATTATGGACTGACTTTTTTTGTTTGCACACACTCTAGGCCTGTCAGACTTGGAGAGAGATTCGCACTCGTCATGATTATCGCAGCCACTAGTGTACTTCCCCTTCCAGCATCCATAGTATTATTTATAAGAAATAGCGCGCAACCATGGAACGCCATTCGCTTGATTCGTGTTTCACTACCAGGTAAATACTGTTGAAGTACATTCGTTTCTGATTTTTTAAAACAACAACTGCTATAACGACAATGCTCACTTCCCGTTTCACAAAAACTTGAAGGCAGAAGGGAAAACAATCTGATTATTAAGAGTTTCCCTTCTACCCAATATTTTTCCCGTTTCATCTTTTCGTAAAAAAACTAAATCCCGCGCACTGTTATTGATTCCGTTGTGCGTTTGGTTGGAAAAAAATAGATAGATCAATAAACTGTTCAAGGACCACAAAGCAGACTAGATAGATGAAAGATCGAACTACAACCTTGTATCGATCAGAGACCAAAGATCAAAGATCAACCCCCTCACCTTTTCATTCCTCTCGATCGAGTGCAGCCACTGGCGGAGCTCGTGCGTGCGAGCGATCACCTGGAGAGGGTAATTTATTTGTATTATATGTATTAACTAAATTACATATTTCATTTGTTAAATTCCGAAAGACTAGCAGCCAAGCATCGGAGGCGCTGTCTAAGCCATGATAATATGCAAGATGAGCTACACGAAACTCACTTAGTTTTTTTAAAAAAATGCATATCGGCGTTCTAGTGACCACCACGCTCAATACACGAACAAGAAGAAATGCTGCAGCGCAAACTTCACGGGCGCAATTTTGTAATATTTTTTACGAGGGTCATGAAGATGGAATTAATCTGAACCCAGCAGGGCCAAGGATATAATTTCGTTGCAGCACAGTTATCGCAAGAGAATTTTTTTAAATAGCGATGGAATTCACATCAAAAATTGCACAGCAACCATTGTAATGAAAGTAAATCAGCGCAAACCTCGCTTGTTCATTCTAGTGTTTTCATTATTCGTAGAGCCGCAAGAACCATTGACGTTCTCTCCTCGCAAGCACAGGTCAAGGATTGCAACAGCCCAAATCTCGCAGGCGACACAAAAAATTTCGTAATGACACAATTAATCATTACCTGACTACCTTAATCAATCGATATTTCCACCCTACCGTACCCTGTCCTTTCTAATCAATACTTCTCTGACTACCGTTCTCAATCAATAACTCCTCCATACCGTACCCTGTCCGCGTTCCGCTTCGTGATGCTCGCTGCCAGGCGGTGCGCGTCGATCACCTCGTCGCATCTGGGGGAAAATCGATAATTAGTACTCGATCGATAATCATGAACTACCGTAATCCAGGAATCAATACTGTAGCAAACTCGGAGATCTTCATATCAAGTTCAATCATTCAACATCCATTTTCTTACAGTGAAAATCATAACTAACTACCGTCTCCAATCTATAACCCTCAAGCTACCGTAATCTACCGTATTCACTATCTGTTCAGATCAATCAATATCCCATCTAACTAACGTAATCTACCGTATACTCACTGTCTGTCCAGGTCGAAGCACCGTAGGACGTCCCGCTGCAGCAGCTCCTCGCGTGACGAGGGAGTGGGCGGAGGAGGGTATACTGCAAACGAGGGAAGTATTGATCAGTGAACAGAATACGGTAAAGCAGTGGTATTTGATTAGCAAGGAGAATATAGTATTGAATAGCATGGTTTATAAAAAAAACGCCTAAGAATTTCATGATTCAGTGTCAGTTCAAGTCAAGCAGTCTCTGTTTCGGTTGATAGGGCCCTGGTAAATTGGAGAAGAAGACAAAATATGTTCCCATTTCTTTCTCCACTCCGCAAAACCGCCCCATGATCCGAGTTCTACGCACCCGTCCCTTTCTCCGGTACAAATCTGCTTGATTGACGGTTGCACACTTAGCGTCTTTTACTATTACTATTTAAATGCATCGTCTTTCGCGTTTCAAACGCCCTTTACTTACAATGGCTATCTATGTCCTCAGTGGTCCATATCGTTCTTTTCGAAAGCGAATAATAAATGATCCACCGCCTGTCTGGTCGTTTCAATTCTACTTTTCTCAAATAGCTAATTTTCCGATTCAAAGGCCCCTTACGAGTTCCTATTTCCACAACAACTCCGTCTTGGTCTTGTTCACCAAATAAAACAACAATCAATAATCTACCGTACCCGTGCCCTTTTCAACTACGTATCCATCTGACACGACAAGTCGACTGATTTTGAAGCTACTAACTTCATGTTACACATGCCCGACACTTACAATGAGTGCACCTTCCCGTGATATTAAAGACAGTTCAATCAACAATCAATAATCTACCGTACCCGTGCCCTTCTCTACTCCGAATCCGGCCGACTGATCATTCCACACGAGCGCCGTCGTGTCCGTGAAGCTGTCCAGAGCGATCGGCTGACCCTGCAAACAAAAATAATTAATAAATAGCAAAATAAAAATTAAATTGGCATTATTAGTTGGCTTTAAGTGTTTATGAGCTGATTGTCTCGTTTACATCAACCTTCCCTAATAGAAAGGCAGAACTGGCGCATACGGAGCGCCAAACCAACAGGTTTACCGTAGAGGAATTAGTAGGAACTTACTGCTCTTTCACTCAACATGCTAATTGTAAGACGGCATCGGGAGAGTATCACTAGACAAAATTATATCTGAAATTTCGCAGGGGAAACCCTGTTACACAGTTCCTACATCTCAGAGGCCTATGGAAATTTTTAATGGTATCCTCGGGTGAAAAATTATCACTTATCGATCCGTATGTTCACCGACATCAGTCACTAGTACCGTATCACCGCCCCACATACCCCAAGATCCAAAAAATATATCACTCCTCGTTCGCACTCACCGGCCCATACAACGTAATCCCATCTACCAGGACATGCCGTAATCCCACAATTCTAATATAAATCACTCAGCGATCACACTCACCGGTCCATATACCGTAATGCCGTCGGCCGTCAGGATGGCGGTGCGCGTCGTCAGCGGCAGCCCGAACAGCCCGTGCAGCTGGATCGAAGCGCCACTGGAAAACAAGAATTTGAATAATTCAAAATATTAGTCAACTTTCCGAAATCGCAACTATCCAAACAAGGTAACAGCGAATTGCGCGTTTCACAGTTGATACAACTGACACTCTTTGTGTACATTCGCAATACCAGCTGGATAGTGACTGTAAACAAAAATAATCAACTCGTGTTCCTTCGAATAGTGCTTTCGAGTTTCATCAATATGTCGGTCAAAGATCGGTCATTTCCAATACTACCTTCATCTTTTTGCAGATATACAAAAAATATAAAATAATTTAAATATATCATCTACGGCTCATTCCGCTCAAGGTTCATATCGGTACATTTCATTTACCATAAATATAAATCAATGAACTCACGGGAACACCTTCTCATCGACCTCCGCGTGCATGGACGGCGTGAGCGAGGGCAGCAGCACCAGTCGCTTCTGTGTTCCTGAAAATGTAAAATTAATATTGCCTAAGCTGTCTAAACTAATATCATCACAATACTAGTCGCTTCTCGGTGCCTAGAGATAGAAACTATTTTTTTATTTCAAAAAGTGAAAAAATGCTATCTAATTCTGTGTTTCAGCGATTTGTTAACAGTCGAGAGCAATGTGAAATGCAATAGTCTGACGACTTCCATTTGATAACAACCATGCAAACGAAATGTACTCGTACATCAATATCAAATAATTACTGTATCCTTCCCGCCCACTTTTAGATCGGTGATAAGACATTTAGAAAAATCAACTTCGAAAAAGGACGTTTCGCAAAATTTTCGGCCGCGTCGCGACCGCAACGCAGAGCGCGCACACTCCCTTAGAAGCTATTTTCGCACTAATAAACCAATTTTTTCTAATTAGTAAATATCAATTCTAGTTCGTACGGACTAGTAGAAACCGATAATGCTAGTCAAATTACTTGAAAATGTTTATCGAACGTTCCGAAATCTGGATTTTGCGAAGTGTCTTTTTTCGAAACGTCATTTTTCGGATTACATTTTTCGAACTGTCTTATCACCTTTAGATCAATCAATAGCTACCATACCTCTCCTGCCCGCAGGCATCTCCTTGGCTCCGCCCTCTACCGTACCTTCTACCCTTAGCTCGCCCACTTCCAAATCAATCAATAACTACCGTACATCTCTTACCCGCAGGCATTTCATTGGCTCCGCCCTCTACCGTACCTTCTACCCTTAGCTCGCCCACTTCCAAATCAATCAATAACTACCGTACATCTCTTACCCGCAGGCATTTCATTGGCTCCGCCCTCTACCGTACCTTCTACCCTTAGCTCGCCCATTTCCAAATCAATCAATAACTACCGTACCTCTCCTGCCCGCAGGCATCTCCTTGGCTCCGCCCACTCCGGCAATGTAGGCCGCCTGGGCGAGGAAGGTCGAGTAGGAGGCATTCGTGAATTGGGACCGGATGAGGGAGGAGAGCGCGTGACGGAGCCACCTGGAAGGATTATAATTAATTGTCTTATTGTTAGTAAAAAGAACATTTAAATTATATTGAATAAAACTGAATAGAAACCAATTAAGCTTCCTCTAATCAAACTATTATTTTTAAGCCAAGCAAAGTACGGTTTCAGCCGATTTATATCATGGTTGGCTTCCCGTCACTATAATTTTATCTGGTCCTTTTATGTTGAAAAATTAGCCCACTACTGCACACACCGGATACAGCCGCACCCTCCCCCCTCCCTTTATCTCTATGTTCTAACCCGGCGCTTCTAGGCCATGCTCTCTCCATAACACATGCGCCTTGCTCACCTCGGATAGCTGTCAGCCCTTAGCGTGTCGTAGTACTTGTAGCCGGGTCCGTGCGCCAGGGGCAGTGCTGCGATCGCTCCTGTAATTTATTAATAATTTCATAAACAACATTAGCCCAGTCATGTCCAAACTGGCATCACTTGTGGCTTTGCTGTTCCGTCAACTCTATACCTAGTTACTGATCCGAACACAACAATATCATACTGTCGTAATACTCTAAATACAAATCATATTGCGCATATTAACGAAATGCATCGCGTACGTTTACCGCTTCACCTCTCCTATTACTAAAAAATTCCCACGAACGCAATCTGTCGGTTACATCGGCCAACAACTTATTCCCAACAAAATCATATCCACCTGTTTTCCTAATCCATAATAGATGCCGTAATCATTCGATACTACCGTACCTCGTCTATTCTCGTGCAGTGCCCTCACGTCGTCCGGATGCGCGCCCGTGCCCGGCCACGGCAGTCGGGCCGTAGCCGCATTGTAGATCGTCACGCCCAGCGACCTGAATCGATAAATCGATAATATCGTACTACCGTAACCTTAAATAGATACGAGCAATGATAAGGACTGTGTGACAGTTGTATTAAACTGAATGGAAGATCCCTCCCATAAGGACCACGTGAAACGCCAGTTCGGCTGCCAGCGTAATTCCCCAATTTTAAAATTTCGTTCATTACTCCGGATTCTCGAATAAAATAAATTTGATCAACCGTATCGCCCATTCGATAAGGATCGTCCTACCGTAATCAACCGTACACTCACCACAGGTCGCACTTCTCCGCGCGGTATTTACGGTAAATTGATCCGCCTCTACCGTACTCCCCAATCAATAAATACTGTCCCACCGTAACCTATCGTACACTCACCACAGGTCGCACTTCTCCGCGCGGTACGGTAGGTTCGTCCGGTACTGCTGCGGGTGCTCGCGCAGCTCGAGCAGGATCTCCGGGTTCTTAATGTCAATATTAGTTAATTCGTGCTTCATCAAAGAAAATCTTATCGTGTCTAGTTCTAGTAAGTAGCATACAAGGCGGTCAATGATGAGATCAATCATAGCAAATCTAATATTCGAATTGTGAAATCATAAAGCACCACTTTCGTAGGTATGATATCTCGCCCGAATTTCCTACAACCTGGACTACGCCTCAATTCGTGCCCATTTGCCAGTATTACCTATCACCATGCCCTACCGCACCCCCACTCCACTCACGAGGAACACCAGGAATCATCACGCCGTAAAGTGAAACATACTTAGGTCCCTAATCGATAATCGATTATCGTAACCTACACTACTCACCAGGAACGGCACGGTGCCCACGATCGTGTGGCACTCGCTCTCATCGCCAATCGTCTCGCGCGCCGCGCCGAAATCGCATCTGTAATAAATTGTTTGATTGCCCAGGCACATTCGTGATCCACAAAATGTGCATCTATAAGTTCCTGCGCAGACAAATGATTCGACCAACAGGGCCTCTTCTATTTACCAAAATCTGGGAAAACATTACAACGGCACATTCGCGCTGCAATTTAAATTTCGAGGATACCAATAAGCGAGACCTTTTTCTACTATACATTGTAGTTGGTTGACGCATGTTTTTTTCAAGTATACTAAAAGACTCACAGTTTGAACATGAACTGGCTCTTGGCCGGATCGTTCGCCCCGCTGAAGACGAGAATGTTCTGCGGCTTGATGTCACGATGGGCGACCTGGAAAGAAATTATAAAAATAACAAAATATATTACAATTGTCAGACTTCGCTAACAGTTCTACCTGGATTAAATTATGCAAAGTGAAAAATAATTTATATATATCCCCCCTGGATTAAATTATGCAAAAAAATAATTTAAATATATTATAGTAAAATAAACGACACATACCTGCTTCTCGAGAAGGAAAGCGAGCACGATGCCTGTAACAAGTAGAATTTACTATTTTGAGTTCGTAAGTATGAACGTTATTCTGCCTAAGAGATTAGCACTGCACCCATTCAATAACTGGCTTCGGTTATACGATGTAACAACAGTTGAAAGTCACCAGCTGAATGTCTATAGTTATTGCTGACAGTTTTAAATGTTAAAACAGATGGCAAGAAAATAAACAGGCATGATTCGGTTTTAACGCTTCCACAAACGTGATTAGCGCTGCACCGATTCATTAACCGTATGCAAATCTAAGGAGCAATAATTGTTCGGAATTCAATATCTTACAGTTTTTAACAATTCTACTGATCGCAAGTAAATCAACAGGCGTCATTTGAGATACACCGAGTAAATAAACAATCAAAGATACTTTATGAACCAATATATTCGTTATACGCAGTGACCAACTACTATTAGTTCTGAATTATCAGAAAAAAGTCCATACTAGCATTTATCGTAATCCAAACGAGTTGCTATCGTACTCACCCAGATCCGCGACCAGCTGTATGATATCGACGGCCGGGAGTCCCGCACGGAATGACGCCTGCAAAGAGTACGGTAGATAACTGTAGCCGTACAAATCGATTACTTCGATGTCCTATTGGCATCATTGTTATTGGCGCTATTTTAAACAGCGTTGAGCGACAACCTGATCTCCCTCTGACCCCGTATCCTGACCCCGTAAAATTGACTTAACCTAAGTAGCCAACCTATTGACCGCAACGTTCGCAGTCTCGGCGATCAATAAAATCAGTAATCAATATCAATAGATTATTGTACCGTACCCCCTGCAGCAGGACGTCCAGACTGCACTGCGCGCGCTCCATGATGATGTTGAAGTCACCGTGATTGTGGTGAGGCGAGAACTCAGTGTACCCGAATACCTGAAGATACGGTAATTGTTACTGTATATTCAATTTATCGATTGAATCCATGATAGGTCAACCCCAGCATTTTTTGTTCACGGCCACGCCCTCCTTACAAAAATGGAAATACCACAGAACTTTCGCTTTAAAAAATATCATCAAGGATTCATGGTGAACTAAGGATGCATCCAATTTATCTTTAACCGACTGGTTGGGTATCTTAGATGTTCGCTTCATTGTCAGTGTCTAAAAGAACCCCAATTACATCGTCTCAATGATGATTCAAACCCTGCCATCGGGTTCATGATTCCTCATGCAAGATTGGCAAATTCTCTTCAGAAAATGGATACAACATGACCACCCTTTCGTCTACATCGCGATAACAATGCGTCAGTTCTAGGAAAATAGCTTGCAGAAATTTCAGGATTCTAGAGAAACCAGTAGATCCTGGGTTTCAAACGATCTACATCACTCACCCTGACAACGTGCGTCCTGCCCACTCCCGTTGACGACAGCTGCTTGAGCAGCTCGTATTCGCCCTTAAATTCATTAATTTAATTTATAATTGATCAAAATCATGCTTAAAAAACTACGGTATCCCCTCTGGCACGGCCTCAATGAATTTGCTATCTTTCCCATTATGCGAGCAACGTAAAGGGATCACTGGGATTCTCTCTTGTGTGAAGAGCTAACGAGACAGATGGAGACAATTTCACTAGCAACAAAATGAACCTTCAGATCCTTCTTCTTTCCCTTCTTGATTACAACGGCTTCGCCCGTGCTGTAGAGATACCCGTGGTGCACCTGGAATGCGATAGGTGAGGATTACGATTATCGATTACTAATTGGCAGTGACGTAAGACCACAATGAAGTGTCAAACAAACAACAACAAATATCATCAAGATGAATCTAACTTGGGCACTGACAGGCTTATTATCAAACTGGTCTCAGGTACACCTAGGTGTTCTATCATGTTAAAACGGAAAGTTGAAGGGTATGTGGCAGGTTTACCAAAAATTCCCCGAGAATAAACAAACCTTGCCGAATGCGCCTGAAGAAAACGACCGGAGACACTCATAGTCCAGATTTTCCCGCAGCTGGTCGCTCATTCTTGTCAACTGGAACAGAAAAAAGTAGCCAATCAAAGCAAGTGGGCACGAATCGATCACGTAAACAATCCAGTGTAAGGCGAAAAGGTTGAATCACACGCACTGGGCACTTTCTCGTTTCACAATTTTTGAAAGAACGGACCGCGTCAAGACGCGCACCCACTGGCGCACTTTATTCTTGGGTGGTAATCAAGTGCGTCAGCAGCAATTTTCAGGCTTTGCGACCCCAATGCGCCTGGCCGGAGAGGCATTTCTTTCATTGACTCATCCGTTTCTTGCGCTTGTCGTCCGCGTGGATCGATACGTTATCAGTTTGTCATCGCATTGCTCGTTCTTTTCGAAACCTCTTTCAAAAATGCGCGCCTTTGTTTGCTCCTCTCACGGACATCCCGTCGTAAATCCTCGGTGTATCGCTTATTCATCGTGTTTTCTCATTTGAAGTAAATTTCCCACAAACTAGAAACGAGGATTGTCGATAAGGTTGCACAACGAAGTGTTTTTAACGTTCGCATCGCCGAGCACGCGCTTTTTTGAACATGCGCACGTGCTCGTTTTACCCTTTTCTCCATTCCTGGCCCGTATTTCCCTGTCAAGCGCTCGTTTCCATGTAAGAATAAGGAAGTTTATCAAAATTTCAAAGTAGAGGATGACAAAACAGGACAATAAATCGAGCGGAGGGGGTTATTATTCGCCATTCTATGGGGCTACTGAATATTTATAGCTTGCTGGTAGGCGCGTCGATAATGTTGTTGTTGGCAAAGATGTTCTTCGGGTCGAGCTCGTTCTGGAAAATCGATAAGTTGATCGATAAGTCGTGTCTACCGTAATCTAGAATCGCCCTACCGTACCTTGATGGCTCCCATCACGCTGATTGCGATCGGGCCTACGGTAGTATCGACCCAGGCCTTGCGCAGCTTGCCGATGCCGTGGTGGTGCGAGATCGATCCGCCGCACGCGATGATCTCGTCTCGAGCAGCGCTCTGGAGTACGGTATTGATTAGTTTTCTACTGATGTAGGCTTTTTTCTTCGTTCATCCTTCTATGTCTACTTTTTGCATATTTTTTTAAAACTCGAACGGCACATGCATTGATATTCGCGGAAATCTTTTGATATTCTAGTACTGCTGCAACACGAATGCGCCAGATGTAGTGCTTGTCGAATTTGTCCAGGTGAATGTCGGTTGGTTGTCACTTCTATTATAGTGCATAAAGTGCGCATTGCCCTTCTGTAAACTGACCTCGATCGCCTCATAAACATGCATGGGATCCTTCAGTCCGCGCGAGTTGAAGCCAAAGTAGAAGTAGACTGCCGCGCCCGAGTCGTACACTTGCGTCACTCTGAATCGATATTGATCTTTGATCCTTGATCTACCGTATCACGGAATCGATCCACCCTTTGATTATAGGTTGCTTGCAGCTGTTTTATTCTCTGTGGCGAATCAATCGATGTGATCTACCGATTCCCGGTTTTGATGTACCATATATCGATGTTGATCTACCTTATATCGGCGTTGATCTACGGTATATCGGTGTTGATCTACCGTATCCCATTGTCGCTCTATCTATCGATTATCTCAATTACCTGCAGCTGTTGAGCATGCCGAACTGCACGCCGTGCTTGGCGCCCTCCTTCGCGATTAGGTTCTTCACGTTTCTGGAATAGTACCGGTTGACATGGGTTTCAATGTATAGCCTTCCGTGTTTGCATTAGTGTCGCTACAATGAATCTTAAGTTCGCAATCGAAATATTCTTAATTATTGCAAAGTCTAAGAGGGGTCAGGCTCGTCCCATTTCTGAATATTTCAAGTGCTGTCATTGCAACCAGTAAAATTAAATTCTGCCAGGATCTCTCCTGTTGATCACTAGCGATTTTGTTTGGCTCCCCTTCGCAATATGAAATATCGGTAGCAATGGTATGAATTCTGAGGATAAATGCATGGTTGGTACAGTAAGTCTACCGTAGCCCTACCGTGCCCTTGGATACCGTACCTGCACAAGTTGAGCACCTTGTCCCAGGGCACGGACGTCTCGAAGGACTCGCCGAGCACGCCAAAGTCCATCGCGAGGTCCTGCAATTATTGATTCTTAGTGGGGGCGCTCTTCGATCTTTGATTTTTATGATGATAGCGTTTTGGACTTCTCTGCATCTGGAAAGGATTACTTTCTCAGTGATTTCGAACACTTGAGGCGTGTTTGAAAAACAAGTCTGCCTTTCTCTCTTTGAGCTTTAAGGACAGTGTTCTAGTCTGTCTCGTAGTTATTATTTTTGTTTGTTCGGTTCGGAAAAAGAGATGTTATTGTTGCATTTTCCAGCTCAACAATGTCAGTTGGTGATGAAACTTGAAAGACGCTTGGTGGGCCATGTATTGGTGGGCCGTGGTTGTGTCTGGTGAATTGGATTTTCGAAAGCGGTTCTCACTCTGAGATAAGCGATTGCGAACGTGAGACGGTAGCCGTAGCGGCCGTTAGCCTCGCCTCCAACGATACCCTGGAAAGATAGGGGATACTCCTTGTTGGTTTAGAAGGCTGATGAAGCGTGAATATTATTTTTTTTTTGCATTATTTTGAGTTAAAGAGCCGTTGAAAACGATATCGATGTTTCTCTGCCATTCGTGGATAAGTGAATGCGATGAAACACAAGAGTGCCGTGCAAAAATCTGTCAACTAATCGATTGGTACCTTATGCCTTCCAGCGATCTCGTACAGCGTGCGCTCCTGGAAATAGGAATGATTAATTGCGAAAGGAAAATAGCGTATCCTAATTTTAAACACTCGTACTGACCTACTAGAGAACGATTACTTTTAACAGGTTTGAAGTGTTCATGAGAGCCTGTGAAGATAGTAGCTCTTCCTTTTCTACAGTCTCTCGCCTCTGATTAACTATGGATTCTATAGAATTCCGAGATTCCCACCTGGAAGTCGACCTCATCGGCGGCTCCCTCGAACACGCAAGTGACAGCGACCATTTCGTCGATCTGGTTGTTGTCATTTATTCATTTAATTGTTTTTTAAATGTTTATTTTGCTTATTTGATTCATTTTGTAACATGTTCGTAACTAGGTTGATTCGCGCTGCACGGTTGCTATAAGATTGAATCTATCACATTGTGATAATGATCCAACGGTGTCAGATGCATATAATTAGAAATCTATCATTTTGCGAGCCTCAAGCATTTCTGTCCCGCTTACGTACCATCAGCCCCCTCTGCAGTTAGAGATACCGTAATCCCGTATTACCGAACTCCTACCGTACCTTGAATCCCTTCCACGAGGTGAGGTACACCTTGGAGAGGGAGGACTTGAACTTCTCCCAGATTGACTGGTCGTCCAGCTTCATTGATTGACCTGAAAGTCTCTTCTGTATTCATTTAGATTAGAAGACCCATTCAAATTTATAGGTAGTTCAGAGCTTCATTGTCTGCATTCATGAACGAGTGCGCTCGTTAATTGATAACTATTCTCTTCTCTGAATATTTCTATGTTTTCCTATTTATTTTCGTGACCATACATTTTCGTAACTACCGGGCCGGTAATCAGGCCACTATATTTTTAACCGGGTCAGTTATCAGACCATTACATATCCACGCTCGGGAGTTCAAAATACCGCTGTCCTGTGTGGCTATTAGTATCAGACCACTATATATTTTCGGTTCCCGGTCGGTAGCGAAAATGTATGTTCGTGACAATCGTCTTCGTGATTTCGTGCTCCAATTCTACAATAGGGTCCTGTATTTCCATGTAACCGTGATTATCGTGGCGGTGGTATGTTACACACAATACATTTGCGCTAGTTGATTTGTAGTTTCAGCTCTAGCATGTTGGCGATGCGATAATAATAAATAATTGTCCATCTGCGAACTTTTGATGTATAAATTTCTTGCGCTAGCTTTGGCATGGTGGTTCGTTTCACAGGCTCCCTTGTCGGTTAGACAGTTCGAGAGACAGAATGAAGAATTTGTCTTTTCATAAGGCGTGCGCTCTCGTTACTGACTAGTGATGGAGTAGGCGAAGAGTCGTATTCTTCACCCGAAAAGGCAATAGATCCTCACCCATGACGAACTGCTGGTTGTCCACCAGACGCAGCGAGGCCGGCTGGCATCTCTGAAATTTGTGATTGTTGTAATTCATTATTTTATTATTTTAGTCTGCTTGATCGGTGTTCCGTTTACCCAGATACCCTGTGAGTTTCGTGTGGCTAGAGGATTACACGCATTTGGTTTTGAGTGAATGGTATTGCACCGAAGAATTCTCTCACAAAAAAACTTATTTTTGCAGTATCGTTTAACGAATAGGGGGTTTTGTGCTGCATGGATATTATCTAGATGTGCGTTTCCTTGTTTTTCAATGATATTTTGGTGCGGTACTGCAAAAAAAGTTTACCATTCTAACTACTCTAACTTCTTGTCGATCTGACAGTGTGCAGTTTTCTTTGGCCATTTGCCTGTCTAGTCACGTGGCCTCCCCACAGCACATTTTTTTTGTTGAATATTGTATCTCTGACCGGTTGAAATCGTGAGAGTGTCTCACCTTGGCAGCGACTTCTCTGAAGAAGCTCACTCCGTGGTCAATGTCGGGGAAGACCAGGGAGCCGTACCGCTTGACCTCCGGCAGAGGGAAGATTTTGATTGTGACCTGAAGGGGTACGGTATGCGGCGATTATTGATTTTCTGTCTTGAGAGCATTGATCGTAATCTGAAAGAATACGGTAATCTTGCAGAAAAGCATGCGATTATTGATTTTCTGAGACCATTGAGTGCTCTTATATCGCTGCCTCACGAATGCCATCTTTAATGGTATAGCTGTACCGTAGCCGATTATAGGATTCTACAGTATTCATTCTGTAGAAGCTACCATACCTCAGTGATCACTCCCATGGTGCCCTCGGAGCCGAGGATGACCTGGTGGAGGTCCGGGCCGCACGAGATGCGAGGGACCTGCGGGTTACGGTATTGAGGGTACTGTTTCGGATTACGGTAGTAAGGTAGTAAGAATGCTGTAGGTTACTTTAGCCCGGGTTACGGTACCTGACACTGCTTCTGGATGAGACCGCGCGAGGTGACGAAGTTGACGTGCACGAGCAGGTCCTCGATGTTACCGTACCTGTAGGGGTGAGTACGGTAATCGATTTGTGGGGTACGATAGAGATGGAGTACTGTATCGTGATATTTTGGTGGTCTGCTGTATGTGATAATGGTCGTTTTGTTTGCACAAGTCACTAGTGAGTTCCATGTTGCAGAAGCAATGTATATTTTGAGTTATGATGCGACTGTTAGTACTTCTTCGATTGCCCGCTTAAAATAATTTTGTGTATTTTGGAAACCGTAACCCACTTGTTCTTCTTCATTCCACTGGCTCTGGTCGATACCCATCCTCCGAGGGTGGAGAATTCGATCGAGTCGGCCATTTCCATTATTAGGCCCAGTTTTGACAGTGCTCGTAGTTTTTTCTCTGTTTGCACACCAGTGGGATAATAGTTGCAGCCCTTTTTCATACGTTTGATCTCGTGAGATTGCCAATGATGCTTACTTTCTCCTTTTAACAAAAATTAAACCAAACATTGTTTTCACCGCGTATAATGCAAAACTCACTTGTTCTTCTTCATTCCACTGGCTCTGGTCGACACCCATCCTCCAAGGGTAGAGAACTCAATCGAATCGGGCTCATGACCACAAGTGTAGCCCTCGTCGTTGAGAGCCTTCTCGAGCACGGACCCGACGATGCCGGCCTTTAAGGTTAGGGTTGAGGTTAAGGATGAGTTCGTCTAAGGTCGAGCCTGGATAAAAATCGTGTTGGCTGATTTTGTTTTGTTTATTCGAGGACCCAAGACCTGATTGAATTGCTATTTCTGAACTGTAGATAGAGAATGTGTGAAACATGAAATCCCATTGTGAATTTGTCTCTTGTCTGATACGATTTTCCATGATTTCTCAACTAGTTTAGAATTAGGAGACATCATTAGGGAGAGTTGGCTACCGTACTCCACACCATTCCTCACCTCCGCCCTGCACAGCAGGTTGGCGCGGTCGATCCACACGATCTTGTCCATGAGGGCCATGTCCAGCGAGCAAATGACGCGAGGCTCGTCTACAGTATGCTCGGGTTAACCACCGGTTGAAATCGTGTATTGGTTTTTCTCGTTACAGTAGGAAAGTACAGTAACCTGCGGGGCACTCGACTCCGTGCGAGACCGAGGTTCCGCCGCCGATGGGGATGATCACAACGTCGTGGGCGTTGGCGAGATCAACGATCTATGGAAGTATTGATCGATTACGGTAGCTATCGATACTGTAGGCTGCGATCAATTATCGATCGACTACGGTACCCAGCGATCAGTTATTGATCACCTACAGTATCTTGAGATCAATTATCGATCGCCTACCGTACCCTGGTGACGTCGTGCTCGCTGCGGGGCCAGACGACGAGGTCGGGCACGCGCTTGAAGCTACCGTACCGCAGCATCATCATGTCGTGCATCTGGGATAGGGAATTTGTTTGTTTCACAGTGCTTTGAGCATTAGTCTTCGTAGCAGTATTAAATTGGAGCACTCCATCGATAATTGATTATCTAGCTGAAACACGCTAGTGATTGGTTTGGAAATGAACGCTTTAGTAATGACTCAGTTTGGAATAATATTTGGGTACTGCACGTCCAGGGACTACATTATCCATCAGTCTGATCGCTTTCTAGTTTGCAATAGTGCAGTGAAGTATCCATACAGTAACCCACCGTCTGTCCGTGGGCGCGCACCAGTCGGTGGTCGGGCGCGTTCGAGTAGGAGAGACCGGCCGCACGAAGGGCGTCGATGAACGGCTGATTGACGAGCGCTGTGGGAACCTGGGAGGAGGGGATTTATCGATTTATCGATTTTCCCGTCCCTAAGATCTAAGTTGAGACGTGGTGTGGGAACCTAGGAGCAATGATTAATCGATTTTCCTGTCCTTAAAATCGCTTTTGTTTGGTGTCAGCGTCACCGATGTGTATTGGAGTAAGAGCTGATTGTATTGGCTTTATGAATCTGATGAAACATGAGCGAGTCTTGTTTTGAAACTTTATCAAAATTCCAAAATGATGTACTGAGCTGTTTGTAAATTATATGATGTCGGAGAGATGTTGTACTCATCAATTCGTAGTTCTGCTAATTGTATTGGTACTCGAGATGAAACTACAACTTCGCGGGTTCCCTGTGTTCTGACATTGAGGGACTTTGCCCTCGTCAACCCCTCCCTGATATGAGACCGGCCTGTGACTAGCAGCTCGATAGAGAGGCAGAGGCAGAGACGTTATCAGCAAGCGTGTTAAGAGTATGAAGACTACGCAAGGGTTGGGGATGAGGAGGTTGGAGAGGTTATGGGTAGGATGACAGGATGAAGAACACGTTTCTTCATTACTTAATCACTTGTCAAAGTAACGAAAGAATGTGCGGAAAGTGATGTGAGGCGCAGAATAAATCTATTTGCGCCCTTAACCCCGGCTCACACACATGATGAATCTACTGGTCCGCCTTTATTCATAAGCTTAGATCTCGCTGTTTCAATTGAAGTTGCGGCCCTATGTCCAGTCACTAGACTTGCCAATGAAGATCTGGCTTGCCATCAATTAGTGTGGCTGAAGTTATGTTTCATGGGTTGCCTATTGGCAATTCGCTAGGCAGATCTAACAATATGAAGTTATCGTTTGGTAATCTATTAGATAAATTGTTAGACGGGCAATAAATAGTGGGCAGTGTACGGTAGGGATGGCCAACCAATTCCAATACCCAATTAATTGACTTTGCGGCCGCTCACTCCCTCGGAAAATGAGGAATAAAAGTCAATTAATTGGTCAACCCAATACCAATTACTCAATTAATTGGTATTGTCTCCAAGTATTGGGTATTGAATTGACATCTCTAGTGTCCGGTAAAGATCAAAGATCAATATGCTGGAGATTCGTTATACCTTGCAATCAGCTCTGTTCTGACCAGGCACCTTCCAGTTCACATCTCCGCCGAGGTTCTTCTCGAGCCACGGCCGGATATGGCTCATGGTAGAGCCGCAGATCTCGTATCTGCAATGTGGAATAGGGTATTTTCCGGATCTGGCTTATAACCGTAGATCTAGTGAACGCATGTTTTCTGATTGATTTTTTTTTTCGATTCACAAGCCCAGCAAAATCGACTTGGCGATTATTTTTTGACTATGCCGAGGATGTGAAACGCAAGTAGTGCTAGTTTCGA
Source organism: Pristionchus arcanus (assembly GCA_900490705.1). Taxonomy (NCBI): domain Eukaryota; kingdom Metazoa; phylum Nematoda; class Chromadorea; order Rhabditida; family Neodiplogasteridae; genus Pristionchus; species Pristionchus arcanus. The sequence continues at coordinate 178,334 of LS485442.1, forward strand.
AATTGCTCGAAATTACTTGTCTCCGGCGAACTTGACATTGTTGTTCTTGGTGAGCTCGAAGTAGGAGTCCTTGTAGCCCCATCCGTTCCACTTGAGCTTGCTATCCCTGCATTATCGATTGGTAGACCACGGTAGGTACTGGGTATGGTAGGTTACGGTAGCTGACCTGTAAGAGGTGGGCACGTTGTGCTGCTGGATCGGGTTTGCCATCCTGCTCCTGAAGCGATAAATGGGTTACGGTAGCGCGCAGAAATCGATTGAATCAACGAAAATCAAGACAATAGGGATTTCTAGAGCAATCTGCCACTATTCCCGAGGAGTCGTCTCTTGATAAGGGGCAGGTGTCTATCACTTGTCAGGGCCCGCTCTCTCGTTTCCGCGTGCTATCTCGCATTCTCCTGATTGTCTGCGCCCTCTCAGGACTACACACTCTCTAGGGCAGGCCGTATCGGACCATTTTTTCGGTGTGTGCTAGCGTGTGGTCAGGTGTTTTGGCACGTCGCCAGGTTAATTAATAATAATTTATCTACGCCCGAAGCGCAACGAAACCGGAATTTACATTAATAAGGTGGAAATAGCTGGGAGTGGTGGAAATAGCTGGGAGATTAGTGAATATTGTGCACATCGTAAGACCATTTCGCTAACCGGCGAAAGGGCATCCTGGATTAGAACTAGAAATACGGGTCACTGTCTCTTCATTCTGCACACTCGCCACTAGTACATGCGAGTGAGAGTGTGAAATGAAGAGACGGCAACCCGAATTTCGAGCTCTTTTCTGGAGCTATTTCGAGACTTCTCCTTCATTCTTTCTATCCGCAATTGACGTCTCCCTATGCCTTCTTCTTCTTTTGAATTGCGTGTATTTTTCCATCCATTCTCGCTTCGCATCCCCTCGAATCCCCTTCTTGAGAACCACTCTGTGTTCAGCTTTTCCGCATTCTCCGGATATCTAATTTGTCCGTGCAATTCACCGGTTCTCGCATATTTCTCGGTTCTAAGGTCCCAATATTGCAGGCCCTAGCGCCGGGTACGCCAGCGAGGAGTACGGTAGGAGCAGAAGCAGGAAGGAGTACGGTAGCCGGGAGCCGGGATATCGATCGGGACCGGAAAGGGCGGAGCTGCGCGCACCATGCGCTACGAGAACATTCTCACGCCGAGGGTGAGTCGATTGATTATTGATTTTTGGGGGGAAATTTCTTGGGTGATATTTTCGAAAATTGTAGTGGGGAATATTGTGGTAGGTCCGGGAAAAGCGGTACTTTGGTCTGGTTAGCAGGGAGTAAATTAGGCGGGACAAAGGGGTGCCGGCCGCCTTCTTTTCTCTGCAAGACAGCGGTCTCCAGGGAGTCTTAGTGCCGGGAGTAGGTAGGGGAGTGGAGAAATGGCCTCAGCTGACTCGCTCTGACTCGCAAGAGCGCAATGCCAAGAACTCGTAATGTGTTTATCGTCCTTTTCTCCGGAATGGGGTCTTTGTTTAGCAATCCAGGGAGCCGTAGTATTTGTGCTGGGAGTAGGCTCGGCAGAGTTCTACTGATTCTTTTCTTAATTTTCTTGAAAGGATGGTGAGGAATTGTTTTAGAATTTGCCCACGAGGGATTGTTTTCGATAGACATCTATCATATTTGCGAGACCGAAAGCTGGCATGAGTCGTTCGACTGAACAGCTATTACTATTTCGCATATGATTGGTCTAGAATAGGGAATTTAATTCTAAAGAGAAACCCGGGAATACATTGTTGCTCGTAGGTTCCGAGGCATGTTATGAATGCAGTGAAACCGAAACTCGGCGTGATCAGTCTATTCTTCGAACGGGTAGGCGAATTTCTGGTAGCTGTTGAAAATAGGATCAAATTGGCATTCGAGCTATTCGAGCTAGAGATATATTGGCGTCTGTAGCTGTTCCAGTCCTCTTGACGAATCAGTGCAACCTAAAGTTGCCGTGAGTCGTTTGCAGGTTTACCTGCGCCTGATTGAATTTTGCTTATCCTCGCTCTGATGATATTTGTTTTCAGTAGGGTGGAGCAATGGAGCATGAATTGTTCATCGTAAAATCCATGAATATTAGCAAGGCGGTGTAACCTAAAGCTGCCGTGTGCTATCAGAATGATTCAATTATCCTTTATCCTTGCTCGAAAGATTTTGGAATTTTGGAACAATACGAATCGAGGCGATACCGTGAGTCGTTTGCAGCCGGAACTGCGCCTGTTTGAGTATGCATTTTCCCGTTATTCCCCCCCCCTCCCGCGAACCAAATATAGGAGAGATCTGATGTAAGGCGAGGCGACTCTTATGCGCAGAGTGACGAGATGGAGTGTCGACGATAGTCTTCTGATGTAGAGATGGCTTGTGAATAGGGAAAGAAGACGAGAGTGTGCGTGGCATGAGGAGAGTCGTATCAGCATTGGCGATCTTCAAGAGTGGATACGAGTTGTGAACGGCGAAAGACGGGATGATCTTCCTGTGTAATGGAAAACAATAACAATATAGTGTGCAGAATCTAGAAAAAGAAAAGAGAGATGATGTGAAGGTCCTCCAGTGGGGGCAAAAGGACTACGGAAGGGGGAGTGGGAGAAGGAGAGACGAGGCTACTCCCCCCCCCCCTCCTCCCGAAAAGGAGAGAGAGGAAGCGGAGGGTGATGCATCGGTAGTGGTTGGCTAATGAGCCCCAACGGCGGCTGCCCCGGGAGCGATGGCTCTCTTCGTATTACGTTCTCTCTAGCCAGTTAGAGAAGACGAGAGAGCAGGCGAAAGTAAGAGAGACTATTCCTCTAGCTGCAAGCCAGCCGGGAGATAGTAGCCTGCTATGCATTGGGGCAGCTTGTCTCCATTCTGCCGCTCATTCCCCTTGATTGAACAGCGAAATGTGTTCAGGAGCTGCACCCTCCCCTTCCTCCTGTTCTATTGGCTACCAAGCTATCATAATGCAACGTTGAATCGTGAGATTGTGCATACAATTTCGAACGGTGCATTGCAGAAGCTTGTCTCCATTCCGCAGCCCCGATTTAAGCTGTGAAATGTGTTCGGGAGCTATGCCTCATTCTCGTAATGTGATGTGAGATTGCGATACCGTTATGGATGCATTGGGGTTGGGGTTGCCATTGCCTTCCGTAATGCGGTGTATCGGATTGCCGGAAAATATTGAGAGAATCCTATTTTATATCTGGAACGCATGCGTGACATGAATGTATATTTGTTATAAATGTACATGTTCTCCTCTGCGACTTGTTTGCAAAACCGACATGCACAACAGTTGGGTATCTATAGATCTTCCGTTCGGCAGCTATACAAAATTTTGTGCAGTTAGGCTTACTCTGTTCGGCCGGAGGAAATTGAGTAGACAGCTCTGTGCCCATTTGCTCGTATTACTCGCGAACGATACACAATTGCGAAATACGCAGTGCTTATGGACAGAGGTCAAATACTCAGGTTATGAAAATCAAACATGTGGCATGCTTCCACAAATTTTGAAGGCTAGGGGAATATTGGTGGCTAGGTTTCGGGTCATCTTCACTGTTTTTAATGAACGGCGGAGTGCTTTTCTCCAATTTTTGATACAATTCGCCTCAAAATGTGGTATGCTTGGGTCCTTTCGGGAGGACTATTTGACCTGTGCTTATGGACTACCGGTGGAAGATTGTGCGAAATGAAGAGGCGAATTCTTCATTCTGACGTTTTCTCGTTATAAACATCCTACACGCCCAATACTTCGTATGGACTAGATACTGCCCTAGGGGTATTGCATTTCCCAAGGACTTATGGAAACAGCGAGGCTTAGGTTTCAACGTGCTGCGATTTTTGAGCCCTGAAGGGGGTTAGGCCCTAGAAGGAGAACTCGGCCTGACATGCGGGAGTCCTATAGAAGCGAGAGCACGAGGCAGGGCGAGAGAGCACGCGGAATGGAGAGAGGCAGACGAAAAAGAAGGGGAAAAAAGAGAGAATGCAGAAGAAAAGAAAAGAAACTCGCGGAATGTCTCTTCCTGTGCCCCGCTTTTTTCCTCCTCCCACTACTTATCCTTCCTTTTTTCGCGTATTCTCGAGTTTTATTCAGTCTATAATCGCTGTGCAATACTTACGATAAGATAAGGGAAACGATGTGATAAATTATACGCTACAGCTCTCCATATTGCGGTTAATAGCCCGCCAGTACTGCGTTATTCTCCCGTGTTTTTTTCATCGATTCTCGAGACTCAATGACCATTCGATGATGCTAGAGCTAGTGCATGTTTGCCTCTCTTTCGTTTATCCCAGCTGATGGCTCTCATCGGTTTGCATGATCTTTCTTGCTTTCGGAAGGTTCCAATTTGCGATATTTTAGGGCAAAAAGGAAGCTTTTAGAAGCGAAAATGGTGCTTTCTTCTCGTTTTCGGGGCCCTATAGGCTAGCGCTAGAAAGGTCCGAATGGCCTGTTGTGGCGCGTGATTTAGTTGCGTTTTCTGCTGCGAAAACAATTTAGTGAAGAGGGTTTTTTGTCGTTTATTGGCAGAATTTGAGATGTTCGCTGGGTTTTATTTTCTCGAAGACACCATCTTCCCTCGCGGGAACGAGCCCCGACAGTAATTGCCTGTTTTTGTTGTTGTAGGCAGAGAGATGGATGGCGAGATTCCAGAAAGGACAAGCGAGATGCTGGTTTCATACTGATAACAAAGGGTGAAAAGGATGTATTGTTTCAGTGCTATCGACATCCCATGTACTAAAAAAAGTGACTTTAGTAGTCGATATGTAGTGATTGCTTGTTGTTGTAGGCACAGAGGCAGATGGCGAGTTTTCAGAAAAAAATAAGATTCGGGTTTCGCAGTGGCGCAATAGGGTTGGACGGGCTCTATTGTTTCAATATTTTCATCGCTCTATGTGGCGTACATTTTATTCTATTTACTAGTCTTTGGAGTAGCGTCGCCGCTGTAGGCAAAGGGTGTTTTTGTCTTATTGGAACTAACTGTTGTCTTCTGGGAACATGCGAGATCGTAGTTCCGTCATGTTGTGTTAGATCCAATGCCTCGTCTTATTACAATAATGGCATCTTGCTTGCTTACAATTAGAGGAAATGTCGAATGCAACCTGACACAGTGTGAAGCTCCGATTCTTCGCATAGGCGGTAAATGTATGTTGTTATAGGGGAAGCATGGCTGTAGGCAGAACGACTGTCGTTTGTGTGGAGAAAGAGATTCTAGAAAACACGCGAGTTCCTGGTTTCGTTCTTGCCTTTACAGCGATTGTGCCGCTTTGTTTAGATTATACGCTCATTTCTGGCGTCGGAAAATTTGTCTTGAAAAAATATTAGAAGCTGCAGAACCTGCGAGGTTCTGGTTCCACTGTGATCATTTTGCTGTGCCGGGCAGCCCTGTGCTAATAACAGTTGGCCGTGTTGGGCAATACAAAAATCAAAGCGAACCTTATTGTTTTGGAAGTGCCATTCATATTCGCAGTTATAATGGATCCTATGAGTGTAGATGGGACCAGCATGTTAATTTATGGTTTCAGTGCAAGCTCATGATGCCTATCATTCCCACTGTTTCAATGCACGAATGACGCTTTGGTTATAATTATTTATGATTCATCCGTGTCATTCAATCTCCAAACAATCTGTCACTATGTCGCTCTGTCTCGCTCTATGGCTATGTGGCCTTCGAGTTAGCATGTACAATGGAGAGAGGTCCAGACTATGGCTCCTCCCTGCCGAGTAACCCAATAAGGTGCAGCCGGGGGAGCCGCCTACTCACTGGGCCCGAGAAATGCGCTCTCACTCGCCCAATTTATTGCCAATCTCGGCAAAGTCCTTACGAATTTAGCATTTAGAATCAGGTCTATGGAAGTAGGATCTGACGATAGTCAAGTGAATGGTAATGAGCGCTTTCTCTTTTAGGCTATGTGCGAAATGTAGCGGGAGATGCGTTTCGCTGGACTATCAAAATCCTCGTTATTTGACCTGCTGCGATTTATCCTCGTTTGATTATGTTCCACAGCGTGTCAAAGAGAGAAAATGGCGTCCGAGAGTGATTCCTTGAGTCTTTTCCCCTCCCTCTTATTCCTCTCCACTCCGTGCACAATGCGCGGTCGTTGCAGAATGAGAGGGGAGAATGAATTGTGAAATTGAAGAGAAATTCAATGTGTTATTAAATGTGTTATTGAAACATATTTGGTTTACGCAAATAAAATTTCGAATATTTCAGAAAAGATATCAAAACTCACCTTAGTTTTCCCACGAGCTCGTAAATGGAAACCCCCACACCTGCAATATTTTCGGAACCCTTGGGGGATTCCCGAAAAAAATTGTACGATTCGATTTTTAACGATAAGGTAATTTTTTTCGAGAATGTTGTGATTTGAGGTGAAAATTTCGTTTTTCTCGAAAACATTCCACTATCGTTAAAAATCGACTCGTACAATTTTCTAGGAAACCTCCCAAGGATTCCGAAAATAATGCGGGTGTGGGGGTTTCCATTTACGAGCTAGTGGGAAAACTTAGGTGAACATAAAGAAATGTAAAAAATATTTTAAATAATAAAATTAAACTGATCAGCGTGAAACTGAAGTCGTGACACTAGATGACATAGACGAATATATCATGATTATCAAATTCTGATAATTTGGCCTTATCACTAAGATATGGGATATGTTTCACAATTATTATTTAACTATTATCTCCCTGTGCCCATGGACAATGAGTGGACGCGGAGAACAAAGGAATTTCCTCTCTCTGACACGCTGTGTGTTCTAACATCACTCAATTTTGATAGAGCTCTTTCGTATAGAAGTCACGGTCCATTCCACATCTAGCCGATCTGTTTCATCCCCGATGTCGTTACATTGTGGCCGCCCGCGCCTTTTTTGCCTAGTAACGATTGCAATTTGTCTTTTGTCGAGTGGGACCCGGCAGATTCCCGCCTCCATGGTTGCAGATATACGCCTGCTTTTTTCTCCTTCGATAGGCCGTTCTTTTCCTTTCTATAAAAAATATCAACCTGATTGTTTGATGGTACTCTTATTCGTCAAATCTTGTATGCAATTTCCTCTCCGATTATCTCTGGCCATCAGCCGCTCGATCCATCGATACAACTATTCCGCCTGCCGGTTCGCGGCCGCTCATTATTTTCATATTCCCCGTGATTCACCTTACTCAATTATTGCTCAATTATCTGGTGACGATTACCCCACAATATCCACCGGGCAGGGTGACCGGCCATGTCGCTGCGGCGACGCTCCTCTGGCGCGTCGGCGGACGCGTCACGCGACGCGCCCGCTCCGGCGGGCGGTGCGCCGCCCGCGTACACCGAGGACGTACGCGTCGCGGGCGCGCTGATTGCGGACAAGCTGCTGACGCTCTATGAGGAAGTAATGGGCGAGGAGAAGGTCTTTGCAGACAAGAGAACGGTGGATGTTGTAAGTGAAGAGTATTTCAGTGCAAAAGTAGTGATTGGGTGGCTGAAAAGTACGGAATGAATCGCTCTATTAGTAGCTTCCTCAACGATGGGAGAGACTGGGGATGTTGTAAGTGGGAAAACAACGAGGATTCAGGACTGCGAAAGATACATAAATTGTGTAAAATGCGCTGAAATGTTCGTAATATTGAGGAATTTGTTTGCAGCAGACGCTCGCTCCAAAGGTGCATTGAAAATTACCGAATCACTGTACTGATATAGATGTGATGAAACATGAATTGGGATGCTCAAGTGTGGGGTGGATTCTTGGGAACAGTAAAGAAAATAGTGGAGGGGGGGGGAATACGGCAGGTGTCAATAATCGATCACTAATCTAGCTTACGGTAGTAGTCCTGATCAATCAATATTCCCTTTCGATTGCAGGTGGACAAGGTGCAGCTGGTGGACGGGCGGGGCGCGGATGCGAATATCGTCGGTATGCCTTTCACTCTCTAGTTATTGCGCGCTTTTGCTCTCTCGCGCTGTCTGATAATGTGCATAATGAGGAACAAGTGATTGTTGATGATTTGTTTGCGACAATCAGTGCTCTGGTGAAATCAATCACTTGCAGTTGCTCGTAGTGATATAGGAAAGCTGAAACGGAGGTGTGATAGGTGAAAATGTCTGAATTTTTCTAAATTATTAAAAATAAACTACCAGTTTGTTTTCTAATTACTGAATTAGTGATCGATCTTGGAACTTTGTGGTCTTGTTGAAAAAAAGGAATGCAGTGGTGTCGGCTGATTTTTAGTCTTTTTAAAAATAATTTATAATTTGAGCCATACATAAATCAGTTGCAAGAACAAGGGTGCACTAGTATAGCAAAGGTGAAACCGAGGCGTGATAGGTAGAAATGTCCGAATTTCAAATATTTTCTGCACCAAGCAATGTTCCGAACTATTGAATTAGAAATCGAGCATGGAACTTTGTGATCTTTGTGAAACCACGATTTAGTAGTCGGCGCATAATTTGTTGAAATTTATGTAATGGCAAAGTTCGACAAACTAAATTAGCGAACAATTTCCGTCTTTTGCGGTCTTGCTGAAATCGTAAGAAAATAGTCGGTTAAGATTATCTTTTTTTTAAAATCATTTAATTAATTATTCTACTTCGCAGGCACGATCCACCTGACGACGTCGCACCTCATCTTCAAGGGCGAGAGCGAGCAGAAGGAGATATGGGTACGGTACTCTGATTACGGTAGTCAGAGATTATGGTAGTTCTTGAGTACTCCTACAGTAGTCAGTGATTACGGTAGTTCAGTAGGCTAAGAGTACGGTATCTGAGTAGATATGGGTACGGTATAATCTGAGATTACGGTGGTGCTTAGGGGTACTGTAGTTGAGTATGGTAGAACGGTAGCAGAAGGAGATATGTGTACGGTATTTTGTGGAGATTACGGTAGTTGAGGAGCATGAATGCGGTAGTCTTAAGATTGCAGTAGATTTGGAGTGCGCTGATACGATACCTGTGGTGTTATGGGTACGGTCTCTTTAGACATTACTTGTGATAAAAATCATGCCTTCCATTCTCAGTAATTCTCGTATTCCCTGTGTAACACCAACGCTACTGGATCTTGAACCAAATCAGCTTACATGCGATAAGTGATTCAAGGTGATCGTGATTCGATCACATTTTTATTACTCCTCAATTGAAAGCTTCCAGTGGAGGAGATTTATTGTCTATACATCGGACATTGTTGTTTCATAGGGAATACAGGAGCTGGAGAGAACGAGTTAACTAATTTGAGTTCATTGGCCTCCAGCGATATCAATAACTTCTTTAACTATAATCACTTGCGCTTTGATCAGCGGTATAACTTTACCTTTCTCTATCAATTACTTTCCAGGTGGCCAACAACCTGATCCACTCTGTGGAGCGCGGGCCGCTGTCGGTGGCCGGCTGCCCGTTGACGATCAAGTGCAAGCACTTCCAGGTGAGAATATAGCGCATGCTAGGCGCGACGGGTTAGAAACTTTGGATGGATGGGGGTGAGGATGCAAGGGAGGGGGCATACGATCAAGTGTAAGCACTTCTATGTGAGACGCTTGGGAAAGAGATGGGTGAGCGTGTTAGATGCGACGGGTTAGAAACTCACGGTGGATCATAGCGTGGGAGCGATGGAACATTGGGAGTCCTCAGTGTGATAGAATAACATGCGTTCGCGTCCAGTTAGTAATAGCCGAGGATTTGAATGTTTTTTTCATAGAGTCTCATGATCAATCATATTTTCGGACACGCAAGACCTAACATAGCTAGCATGGAACATCAGTGCTGCTCGAGTTCTCTAGCGGTTATCTCGCAATGCGCAATAATGAGAAGCGTTGTTACGTTGGCGTTAACATTGCAATAATTAATTACTGAAAATAATTTTTATTTTGACATAATTAATTAATATCCTCTTCCAAGGTGCTCCATCTGCTCATCCGCCGCGACAAGGAATGCGGCGACCTGTTCGAGAGCATACGGAGGTATTTATGTTATTGCTATTATTTAAATAATTTCGAAATTAGGTTTATTCTGTCGTCTTTGTGGAAAATAGGCCAGCTTTTTTTGTTGATTAAAAAAAAAAGATACTGAAGGAGAATCGGTGTCGTTTGGTAGGGACTCTCATAAAGGATAGTAGTGAAACCAAAAAGGTTGTAGGGAAAATGCAGAAAAGTTAAAAGTTTTTTTCTCCAACGACTATCCAACTAACATCGTTCGCTTTACGTAGTGGCGTTCTAAAATGCGGACGTGAAACACGAGCCGCTCTACAACCTGAATTGGGTTACGTCTCGAAAAATGAGTTGACGAGCTGTAGTGCAGTATAAAATTAGAATTTATGTTCTATTATATTGCCTTCTTTTTTGTTGATATGTTTGATCGATTGCAGACGATGCATCGGTATTATTCGGTAGTCGCTCTTACAAACAGTATTCATGAAACCCAAATGGTTGTAGGTGATATGTGCGAGCTATTTTAAAATAATTGTACGATTGGAAGAACCTAATACCCTCGATGACATGCCCTAGTCGATGCATACAAAGCAGTCATGAAACGCCAACCAACCTAGACTCAGAGAAGCCCTTCGTAATTTATTATTCATTATTATGTTTTAAAATATATTTATTTAATTAATTCAGGTGCTCGCAGCCGCTCAACATCGAGGAGCTGCTCGCCTTCGACCACCGAGACGGCGGAGAGGACGCCAAGGGGGGGGCTGTTGATCTTGATCTTTATTAGTAAGGATCATGGTTTAGGATTGAGATAAATAAGGAAAAACTGCTAACTGAGGAGAATGAGAGAGACTTCCTAGATTAACGCGGCTGGATGTTTTTTATGTTGCCGGAGGACATTGATCTCACAAATAGAAACATCATTGGATATTTCGGCACCTCGATATTTCGAATGAAGTTTGAATGTAAGGCACAAGGCACGTGGGTGTTTCGCACAGATATGATCTCCCCATATTTTGGTGATTAACGATTCCTCTTGGGTTGCTATGCCCCTTACAAATAATTTCTAAGAACAATTTTTCTTTAATGATTTTTTCTTCCTGCCGTACCCCCAATATTCCTACCGTATCCCCAATCAATAATCCCCTTCAGGGCTGGTCGCGTCTCGAGTGGAGCATCGAGTTCATGCGGCAGGGCGTCGACGAAGGATGGGCGGAGAGTGACGTGAACAAGGATTACGCGGTCAGTTGGTGATTCGAGAGGAGTACGGTAGTCATGGGTTATGGGTTGATTCTTGTGGTGCTATTCCAATAACAAAGTCAGTGTATTATTGGTCTAAACAAGGAAGTAAAGAGTTATTTTTTCTTGGCATGATTGCGAGAAATAGTTTTCAAATTCATTGCGTTTCGGTGTTTCACTGTGACCACATAATCCCGAAACTTGCCACTTATTTAGTGAATGATAGCGCCACTCCTGGTATAAAACATTACTTCGTTTCTATGGATGGCGAGGCCTGTTTATCGATTTACTCTCCAGGTGTGCGACACGTACCCAGAGCGGTTGTGGGTGCCGACTGCCGCATCCAAGCAGATCCTGCTAGGATCCGCCGCCTTCAGGTATACGGTAGCGAGTATTGACTGGGGGGAGGGGGTTACGGTAGGAACGATTCAATGATAGAATGTTAGACGATGTTTTGTCGTAGTTTTTTTACGGTATATTGGGTGTACTGTAGCTAATACTGATCGATATTCGTTACAGATCGAAGGGTCGCCTGCCCGCGCTCACCTACCACCACCGGCAGTCGAAGGCCAGTCTCTGCAGGTACGGTATTTCGGGGCTGTCTCGTGTTTCATCGGCGCAATTTGAGCAGTCACTAGGGTCAAGCACTGATGCGATTAGGGGTTGTGAGGCACGTAAAAACAATTATTATAAATTTATGGACTGTTTCCCCACTAGATGGAGCGGGTCTCTGTGGATTTTGCTTTGCTAAATTTCTCGCGCGCGGCCCGAAACTGTACTCTTGTGTTGCAGCAGTTCTTTCAAAGGAGTAGTTATCGTAAGAATTTGTTAATATACGGTTCTCCTTTCCAAAAAATCATAATATTTGTTTATCATTTTGCTCTATCGTTGTTCAGGTTTCACTAGTTAGTCAAGGCGTAGGCGAATGCGCGTGCGCTAATCCATTCTGTTGCTTCTTTTTCGAAATCCCAATCTGAGCAATTGTTCGAAACCAGTAGACTTCACGATACATTCATCTCGTAATTGCGGTTTACGATTGAGGCGATGCTGACTTTTACACTTATTCGTTGAAAACAAATACAATACCGTCCGCTGATCTTTGATCTCTAATCGTCCTCCTTCTGTTCAGATGCGCTCAGCCGCTGTCCGGCTTCTCCGCGCGCTGTCTCGAGGTATCTTATTATTATTCTTGATCTTTGATCTCTGAATAGTATTCTGATCTTTGATTCCTATTGTCCTGTTGCGATCTGACGTTTATACGCACGTTCATTTCGAGATGGAAACTTCGTTCTTACGAGTTTCAACTGCATTCTGAAAGTAATAACGGTTAGGAGAGTTTGTTATGTGCGGCCTCGCGGTGCTAAAAATATCATTGATCGTTGGCATTTCTAACAGCTGATCTTTGATCTTTGATCTCTGACCTCTTCCAGGACGAGCGTCTGATGGAGCTGATCGCGAAGACGAACGATACGGGCGACCAACTGCTGCTCGTCGACACCCGGCCCATGGTGAGTGTGGTGGTGCGACGTTTACTAAACGTCGCCTTTCGCGATGGACAGTACACCATTGTGTTTGAAGGTGCGAGGAAAAGGTGTAATTACAATCGCGGAGTTTGTGTTTCGCCGATGTTATAAAGGCAGTGGTCGATGAACCAAGACGATGAACAGCTGATGTTCTTTGAAAAAAATTGACAATGAATTGGGTGGTGTGCCATTGCCAGCCGACATTTCCGAAAGGTCGCCAGTCAAAAAATTGCAGGTGAACGCGATGGTGAACAAGGTGCAGGGCAAGGGCTTCGAGGATGAAAGGAACTACACGGGCATGCGATTCCAGGTGAGAGATACGGCAGAATATCAGGGGGGGGATTACGGTAAGTGAGCAGATCAGGATTGGGTACGGTAGTTGCGGCAATTATAAACTTGGCATGCGATTCCAGGTGAGTGGTACGGTAGTTAGATACGGGAGAAGATTAGGAAAGGGTACGGTAGATCGAGCTGGGAGGATAACTTTGTAGCTCGCAGTTCCATTTGATGCTGGGATTCAATGGGGCTTGAGGAGTAGTGGGAATTGCCCACGTCACTAGTAGCGCTGGTAGGATCGGTAGAAAAATCTAAACACCAGCTGAATTCGAGCTTCAGTGAATTTTTGAAAACAATGAAAATTTTTTGTCTTCAGTGAAGTCTCCATGCAGATTAATGAAAAAAAAACAACACCATGATTCGAGATTTTTTAAAATTTAATATGAACAATTAAATTGTTTAACATTTAAAATTATCTAATTCCAGTTCTTCGACATCGAGAACATCCATGTGATGCGCACGAGTCAGGCGAAGCTGGTCGAGGGTGAGAAATTAGCTATTTAATTATTATTATTGTTATTTAATTTATTAATAATGCTATATCCAAAAATGCTAAAACGGCTAGTGGAACCAGTGCTTCGTGCGTTATTCAACCCAGTAGCGATAGTTTTAGATGCGGTGCAGCAGGCTCTGATGTCTCTAACAAATAGTAGAAATGTGGACAACTCGTGATTAGCAGTTTCACCATATCGTCATTACGTTATGGAGCTATCTTATTGCAATTATTGCGTTTCTTTTTATGGCGAAATACAATTATTAGTAACAACCTGTTGAATTGGCGCATCACGCAATCCTTATCCCAAGACCTTCATGCCAGGGCCGTTACGACGACTATCGGTAGTTGAGAAACAAACAGACAATGCAGTCTCCAAAGAACGCATTTTTTGCAGCTCTTTTTTAAAAATATATAAACTATTTTCAGCCCAATCGCGCGCCCGTTCGACCTCTGACTACTTGCGAGGACTGGAGGCATCGGGCTGGCTGAAGCATCTGAGGGCGATTATGGAGTGCGCCCATTACATTGCGACAGCGATCAAGAATGGTACGGTAGCTTTTCATATCCTGCAGTCACTGATTGAGTGGGGTACGGTATCTCTGGAGGTAGTTATCTATATTTTAGTTATTGATTGGGGGGGGGGGTACGGCAGATATTCATTGATGAAGAGGGTAAGGTAGCGGTATAAGTGGGAGCTGGCTGAAGCATCTGAGGGCGATTATGGAGTGCGCCCATTACATTGCGACGGCGATCAAGAATGGTACGGTGGTTGTTGATTGAAGAGGTTACGGTAGTTGATAGACTTACTGAAGGCATTGCCTTGGGATGATTATTACAACGCGGTACTGTAGTTATTGATTGAGCGGGTATGGTAGTAATTTAACAGGATTGAAGTAAAAAGAAAGAATAGATTGTAGTGCATCTTTCTCCTTGGATTAGTCAATTGACGATGCGACGAACTAGGCGAATTTAGGTTTGGAAGGTAATACTTACCACTGCATGGGCGCGATTCTCTAATGAGAGTCTCCTGCGCACTGCAGAATATCGTAATCCATCCCCCTCTATTCAGGCACCTCTTGCGTGGTCCATTGCTCGGACGGCTGGGATCGCACGTCGCAGACGGTCGCCCTGGCGCAGCTGCTGCTCGACCCCTTCTACCGGACCATCCATGGATTCGAGGTACGGTATTGATCGGGAAATGACCTGTCCAAGCCGGCCGCGTCCTATGGGATCATGGTATACTGATAATTAGTGATGGGATCGTTGGTATTAAACGGATGGGTTTTGCAAAGAATCGCAAGCATAAAGGAAAAAGCTAGTCGACAACTACCTGGAATTTGAAAACATACCCCGCTGTCTAGGTTTCCGTTAACAAGGCATGTAACCTAGAATTCGCAAACACAACCGGCATTCATTAAATTAGTCGTTTTCCAAGGTCTTTTTTCATAAACATACCCCGCTTTCGAAGGAATTTGTCACCTAACTGTTTCATGTATGATCGCAAGAAATAATTGTTCATGTTAAGCGGTACTGGTCAAACATATTTGTTGAAACTTACAGCCCACACGCGCATTTGGGAAATTCTTATTTCGCTTCGTCAAATTTCCTGTTGAATTGGTGAACGCGTGCACTAGCTGATCTATTTAATAGCGGTTTATTTGCAAGTACCAAAAGTTTCCAGTGAGTTTGAGCAATACAAATATGTTTTAAGTAGATGATCCGCCGATTATGCACGGATATTCTGACGTCAGGGCACAAATTTGATGTTGGAAAAAAACGTGGAGTTGCTGCCACACATTTCCTATGTGAAGGATGCGTATTCTGATATGCAATGGATGCGGAACATAAAAAACTTGTTATTAGACCAGCAGCGTGTTTTCTGTCGCGCTATTACTATGTAAAGGAAGCACCGTGCTGACCATTCAATAGATTATCTTCTGCGATTAGTACCCAAACAATTTAACAAAAAAAATATTAAAAAAAATACTTATATTATTGTCAGATCCTCATCGAGAAGGACTGGCTGGCGTTCGGGCACAAGTTCGACGACCGCTGCGCGCACACCGCTGCACAGAACGAGGAGGCAGCGAAGGAGGTGTCCCCAGTGTTCAGCCAGTGGCTGGATACGGTATGGCAGGTACGGTAATGGGGTACGGTAGGGTACGGTAGGCCACAAAGCGATGATTACGGTAGTGTGGAATGAGAGGCTGTCAAGGTGTTGCGACGGACTGCGTTTTGTTCGTGAGAAATGTTGAGCACGACGATTTTACTGTAATCCGAAAAGGATGAGATATGTGTTTCACGAGTTGGCGAAAGGCCGTGCGTAATTGCGAGCACGATCTGAGCACCAACTTGTTTCCAGAACTAAACTATATTCACTGCGTTTCGCACATGCTGGCTGCTGCGCTTTGGAATTACGATATTTTATATAATTATATTTTTTTGAAATTGCTGTTATAATCGTGGTTTTTACAGGTGCATCGGCAGTTCCCGCGCGCGTTCCAGTTCAACGCGCGCTTTCTCGTGCACATGCATGAGTACGTGTACGCGTGCCAGCATGGAACCTTCTTGGGGAACTGCGAGAAGGATCGGAAGGTACGGTAGAATCGATTGTATTGCAAAAATGCGGTAGGATAGGTAGGAGTACGATAGGATAGGCAGGTATGGTAGTGTGCCAGAACGGAACTTTCCTCGGAAACTGCGAGAAGGATCGGAAGGTACGGTTGGGGATACGGTAGGATAGCCTGGGTATGGTAGCGTGCCAGCACGGAACCTTCCTCGGGAATTGTGAGAAGGATCGGAAGGTACGGTAGGGGATACGGTAGGAGGGAGTGTGGTACGGTAGGATAGGGCAGGAGTGGTAGGAGGCGGGGTACGATATAGGGCTGGCTAAACGATTGTGTGCTCCGCAATAGGGAGAGGTCAATAACGGCGCCGAAATAATCATTGCGGCGCCGCAATGAGAGAAGGGAAGAGGTTCCCTAGGCGAGAGAGTGTGTGAAACGAAGAGACTTCTTCCCATCTCAATGCGGCGCCGTTATCCTCCCCCCTCCCCTCCCCTCTCGCATTACGGCGCCGCAACGTGACCTCCCTCCATTGCGGAGCCGTTCACGCCGTATTGCCAACTCTAGTACGATAGCTGAATATATGATATCGATATGAGCATGTACGATCGTTTTTGAGTTGGCGCAGTTGGGTTTCACGGTGTTCGCTTATTCTCAAACTTACTGAAGTGAATGTTGAAATTGATATTCCGTCTTGAACATCAACTAATTGTAAATTATCTTGAGAATAGTCCAGGATGGTAATCGATCAATTAATTAAAAATATTATAAATATTACTATTTCCAGGACCTGGCGGTGGCGCGGCGCACCAAGTCGCTGTGGACGCACTTCGACGCGCGCGCCGAGGACTACACGAATCCGTTCTATGAGGTACGGTAGTTACAGTATAATGATTCATCATGAATCGGTTGGTGAGTACGGTAGATATTGATTTGTTACTGTATTTAACTATGAGGTGAGAGATTCTATAAGCAATTCCGCCGTGTACTGAAGGTCCGGAAACTGATTCAGACTATATCTCCCTGATGAAACATGAGTGTAGCAGTCCGCTCAATAATGTTCAAACATACTGTTATTGTATAATTTTATCATTATTTAACCTGATCTTTGATCTTTGATCTCTAATCCCTAACCTTTAGCCCACCCTGTACACGGATCTGCTCGCGCTGTCCACTCGCGCCGCGAACATCGAAGTGTTCGCGCAACTGTACTCCCGATGGGAAGACGGAATACTGCCGAGGTACGGTAGTTACGACTTATGGAAGAGGTTACGGTAGTGGAGCAGGGTAGTACGATAGTCAGAGCGCATATTCTGCAGTATCTCCCGATGGGAAGGCGCGATCCTGCTGAGGTAGGGTATATCGATTGATTACGGTAACAGCTGAAACTAGGATTGTGGTGTTATTTTGATGAACTCCCGATGGGAAGATGGGATTCTGCCGAGGTACGGTATTTTTATACTATTATGGTAACAGCCTAAATTAGGGTTATGGTGTTGTTCGGTAGATGAATTGATTACGGTAACAGCCAAAACAGTGGTCGAAAAGTAATGTCAACTGGATTTTGCCGTCGAGCACCTAGGCCTATATTTTCGGATGTTTTCGGGCACATAGGCCTAAAAATGACCAAAAAATGCTTGCACACTTGGTTAGAACACTTAAAACTTCAACTTTTCGGGCACCTAGGCGAAAATTTTGCCCGACTTCGTCGGGCACCTCATGTTGATGTTGACATACTTTTCGACCACTGAGCCAAAATTAGGATTGTGGTGTAGCGCTATCGTGCATTCGATGGGAAGACGGAATACTGCCGAGGTAAGGTAGATACGGACAAGCGATTGTTTAAAGTAATACGGAAGTATCGACAATTGTATTGATGTAACGGACGGTAGTTTCGGTAGATTTAATGGGGTACGGTAGAACCGCTGTCATTCGTGCTTATTCTATTGTACTTCCGATGTGAAGGCGCGATCCTGCCGAGGTACGGTATATCGATTGATTCTGGTAGCATCCGAAAGTGATTTATTGCGTATGGGCTGTATCGATAAGTGTAGGGTGCAAAAAGGCTCCTTTTATTTTATCATGCAGTTCTCTGCTTACAATTGAGTAGGGGAAGTAATGTTGCAGCCTTGCTTCATATTGAGCCGTACATTCGCTTGAGTGATGAGTATCTATCGATAAGTCTATGAAAATAATAATATTTGAACTGTTCTATAACCTCTGACGATTAGTGTCTGATTTTGACTGCACTACCGTAACCGCGAATCAATCGATAATTGGCTACCGTACCTCATTCAGGGAATCGCTGGAGGACACGATGGCGCAGTCGCTCGACCACATTGCCGTGCTGCAGACGACCATTGCGGCCATGGAAGCGAGGGTGGCCGAGTTGAGGGAGATGGTATGCCAGATTACGGTAGGAGTGTTCTACCGTAGGTGAAAAATCGATAACGATTAATGTGCACATCGCATTGTAGAGTGATAATACACAAGGGTAATACTGTTTTGGCTCAGGTCACAAGTACAATCCACAATGCGAAACATCAGAGAATTCATGAAATCAGTGAAACTCAAGTGAACCACGAAAGAGGCTACTCATTTTCAAATTAAAATAAATACCTAATTAATTGCAGACGGGTCGCGGGAGCGTGGGCAGCGGCAGCTGCGTCAGCTCCATGTCCGCAGCAGGGACGGCGGGTATTTGTATTTAATTGTTTGCTTATTACAATATTATTTAAAATATTTTCAAATCCACAGGTGCCTTGAATCGCTTGGCACAAGCTTTTTGAGCATTTATGAATACAGTGAAACGCAGATTTTTCTTGAATTTCGCAAATAGTTCGATTGTGGATCGGATAGCGGAATTTTGGTGGTCGATTGAAATGAGTGAAAGTGTTCTTGCACAGGGAGTTCTTGCGTTTCACGTTGTTTATGAATGCGCTAGATTCTCGGACTGAACGATTCTTGACCGAGTTTGGATTTACTGGAAATAATAGGGTGCACGAAATAGCAGATGCATCATGCCACTCTCGAGCTTCACATCATCTAGGAATGCACCTTGATTTGGTGCCGTTTGATGATCCTGCTCTTTCCATCTCTTTAAAATATAAAATTATGTATACGAATACTGAGCTGGCATTGAGCGTATCAAGTGACTAGAATATCAGGTGCCACCTAGACCACCCTGAGATCTAAACATGCCTTGGTTGACCATACTCTGAGATTCAGGCGCGCCCACCACGCCGATGACGTCATCTACCCTCTCCGTTGCGGGAAGGACGGGCCTGAGCAGGCAGGAGACGGCCGAGAGCGGAGTGTACGATGGGAGTCTGACGAGCTCGGTGAGTCTCTTTTAGCTCTTCTAACTGTTGTAGAGGAGAAAATCGCGGATGAGAAGGTTTATAGTGGTATAACGTGTGCGAAGCGCGAATGTGCATAGGTGAAATTGACATGTGCAATCGAGTGATGGGGTGAGAGGGCGCCTGAGTAGGCGGGAGACGACTGAGATTGGAGCGTACGATGAAAGATTGACGAGCTCGGTGAGTAGTTAATCTTTTTTTTACTTTTGACTCGATTCAACGCTGACTATTGAGCGCGACTGGTTTTTCGTTGGGTTTTAGAACAACAGCGAAGATAGGATTGCAATTGAGCACCTGTATTGTGCTTTGTCATGTAGGTGAAACTCTAATGATCATAGATAGAATTAGAATGCACAATTGAGTAGTGTGAGTGGATAGAGGGGGCCTTGAACAGGAAGGAGACGCCGGAAAGCGGAGTGTATGGTGGCAGTCTGACGAGTTCGGTTAGTATCATCATCATCTCTATGTATCTAGTGCTGATAGTGTGGTTTTATGCAGGTTTTTATTCAATCGGAGACGATGATATCACTATTTAGCGAATGGATAGTGTTATGTAACGATAGTGAAGCGCGAATGATCGTGGGTGGAATTATTATGTCGATATCGAGTTATCTGAGCGGAAACAAATGGCGAGCAGTGTTGACGGCGGAGAGTGTACGATGAAAGTCTGATGAGCTAGTAAGATAGTCGGTAGGATAGTTAGTGGTCGAAAGATGCTTCACATGGTCTCTAGCGCCGATAGCCCGCGTTCTTTCTTTTCGGTTTGTTTTAGGACGCACATGATAGCGAAATCACACTTGCGAAAATGATCAGTGTTATATCGCATGGGTGAAGCATGAAAGAACATTGGTGGAAGCAGTACGAAATTGGGTTGTTTTGAGCGGACACTGAGACATACATTGAATAGTTAGTTTTAAGATTTTTGTGGGATATCCAGACGCGACATTGTTGAATCCTGATCAGCATAGTATATGCGCAGTCCTTGAAACAGCCTAGTTGCAGGGGGACTGCCTCAGCTAAAAACAAATGTTTATTGTCAATTCGCAGTTGTAGTCTGGCGAGCTTTCTTATAACCAACTATGTGAAGCAAATCAATATTTTCTTTTTAAAATATTCGATAATCAATCATTTTCCAGGACGACTCGATCCTGGCGGGTACGGTAGTACGGTGGCAGTCGCTGCGGGACGCGGACGAGTGCTCGGCCAGAGGGTGTACGGTAGAGTTCGCGACGAGAGCCGAGAAGCGCCTGCACTGCCATCGCTGCGGAAAGGTCAGTATACTGTGGAGGATACTGTAGTAAGAAGGAGTACGGTAGTGGGAGGGGTTACGATAACTTTGTCAACTTACCGTATCCTAATTGTAATTCCAAATGGCCTTCTAGGGCTATCTAGTTATTAATTTTTATAAGACACTTCGAAAGATCATTGAGCATGACCCAATAGCAATGTTGATATGAAACTCGTGCAACACGTGCGTCACTAGAGAACGCTAATATATTTTTACCAAACCAATTATTTATTTTTGCTCGTTACATGCGTGTTTCAAGAGTTTCATATTACCAGCGTGTTAACACCTTTCACAATCATATCACGGTTCCAGCTTGAAAAAATAATAATATCATCAATAATAAATATTTTTAATGATTGCAGATCTTCTGTCGTCGCTGCCTGAAGACGGGCGAGAAGGAGCGACTGTGTCGGCAGTGCGGAGACCATTCGCCCCAGTAGGAGTACGGTAGGGATACTGTAGTGATAGGGATAGGAGGATTGGGATACGGTAGGAGTACTGTAATCGATCCATTTCCTACCTATTACCTGTCCCCAGTAGGGAGGAGTGGGAGTACTGTAGGGGTACGGTATCCAATCACTTACTTCGTTATGATTAATGTGTTGTCCCAGTAGGATTTCGATATTTTGAGTTAACAAAGAGTACTGTATCGAGTTCATTCTATCCTTGAGATCTATTGCTTGTCCCAGTAGGAGTACGGTAATCGATTTTCCGATAGTACTGTTTCCGATTCCTTCCTTCAATAGAACCAAATATGTCACCAGGAGTACTGTAATGAACATTCCAGATAGTATTGCAATTTATGTTTGTTAAATTATCACAAATCAACTCACTTATTTGAGATACATATAGCGCCTTGTTTTTGTATTTGTCCAAAGAGCTTGATTGTATTTTTTTATATAGATTTGTGCTCTTTATGCCTGATTTTTCGGGTTTTCTTCGTATTTCGCCTCATAATTTATCTACTTTGCTGCATTATTCAAATCTCATCGTTGTGTTTTCTTGCTGTGCGAATTGTTGTTTCAAAGTGCAGATAAGACGAGTAAGAAGCTGATAAATTATTGTATTCGCATTGATTAGGCTGATAAAAATATACATGATAGTCAAGGTTCCAATTGTGCCTAGCTTCTACTTGTCCGTTTGAAAAAATATCAACGGTGATTTCTGTCCAGGGACATCAGAGTTCCAGCGTCTATGTAAGAGCTTTGCAGGTTCGTTACTTTTGATGAGACCATGTAACAGAATTGATAAAGAATTAAAGCGCAAATGACTGGGCAGTAGTGTTGTTAGATCGAATAGTTCTTATTCGCGAATGATTTCCCTGAGATTAGTCGAGAATGAATTCTATT
Organism: Pristionchus arcanus; assembly: GCA_900490705.1. Lineage (NCBI taxonomy): Eukaryota > Metazoa > Nematoda > Chromadorea > Rhabditida > Neodiplogasteridae > Pristionchus > Pristionchus arcanus. Next base: position 200,340 of record LS485442.1, read on the forward strand.
CGCGAATAATTTTCTCATTTTATTCGCGAATGAGCGGCCCTCACGAATATTATTCGCGAATAAATTTGCATTTATTCTCGAATAATATTCGCGAATATCTCTCTCATTTCTCATTGTCCTTGTTATTGAGAGAGGTTCGAGAGCACAAAGAAAGTTATTCGCGAATAAATGCAAATTTATTCGCGAATAAAATTTATTCTCGAATCATTCTTCTCTTTCTATTCGCGAATAAAACGGCCGCTCGAATAGAATTGGAAAGTCATTCGTCGAATAATATTCGACGAATATCATTCGAATAAACAACACTACTGGGCAGGCGTTGTTCTATTACAGCTCGCATATCAGATGAATAGCTGTAGGAGAAATTGAGTCATTAGCTGCTCGAGGCTTATTTGACCGACGAGAGATCAGGCAGTTTTGAGAGGGCACATTGTTTCCCTGTATCCATTCCCCATCTGCAGGAAGCGCCAGGTGTTAGGGGTAAAACAAACGTTGTTGTAGGTCAACGGGGTCACTCTAATCCACCTAACTATCTGACCGTTATCCACTTATCACTGCACTCTTTATTCGTGCTAGTCTTCTGTCCTGCTCATTTCGTTGTATCTAGTCTGGGTAGAGGGAGTTCAAATAGGATCGCTCTTCCGCTGGAGCGTGTCGACTAGAGTGAAGTGAGGCAGATAAAGTGAAAGACAGTGTGAAAAAGAGAGAGAGTCAGACCGTGAATGAGTTAGCTCTACACGCTGGGAGCCGTCACGATTACTTACTGTTGCGTGGCCAATCTGACCGACAAGAGAGCACGGTATATGAAGAGAGTCTCACCGATGGATACTTCGATGATAGCCATAATGTGGAGAGGGAAATGGACGAGGAAAGAGAGAGAGAGAGAGAGAGAGAGAGAGAGAGAGAGAGGGAAACACATAGCTATTGCTATATTGCAGGGAGATTGTGTATTCCTCTTGTGATGGATGACATTTCGCCTCTTTGTCCGCTCTGATTTGGCTTATTTTGACGTGATTGATCTTTGGTCTTTCGTTCCTGCACTGCTTTCACCTGCAATCTTTGCACATGCACTCGGTTTGCCCCTGCTTGCAGGGACCACCGAACCAGGGCATAAATCAGCCATTCTCGCCGGGTTGCCATGCAAAACTCTCCCCTTTTCACACGCTCTCTCGCTTCCCTCACCCATTCCACCTGTCCCCTCTATGCAAAGCGCGGGCTAATCAACGAGTCTCCCCCTCATTTCCCTCCTCAACCTCATTCTCCACTCCTCTCCCCCTCTCATTCTCCCCTCTTCTCCCCATGCCGGAGGGTGGCACCGGCACGCGCTCCTCCAAATCAACCAAAGTTCGTTTGCTTTTCGTTGAATTTCGGTTTAATTTCGGCCTCTTATCACACGAAAAGACGTAGCAAAGCGATACATACTCGTTGTCAGCGTACAAGTCACATCTCCCTTGTGATGACAACCCTATTCGGAAACTATAGTATTCCCTTGCCTCCTGAGGTACGGTAGCGACAAAGCAATTGTATCAGAATCTACAGAATCCCTCAATATGCTGTAACCCCTAAATCGGGTCGTGGACCACTACCATAACCTACCTTAGGATTCCTCGGGTCCTACCGTATCCCCCTCACCCTACCGTAACCATAATGTACTATATTCCCTACAGAACGACCGCTCGTCGGAGAAGATGGGCCTGAACAAGTCGGGCCCGCGGTCGGGCGGCCCCAAGAGCGAGCCGCTGAGCGAGGGCGTGAGTTTCTTTCTTAATCTATGGAAAACCACGACCCACCCAACGACAGGGAACAGAACTGTGAAAATGATTAGGGGTTAGCTGTCTTTGCATTCCGTTGAATTTTTGCGAAGTTACGCGGTGGTTTGCGAAAAACAGTTTGCGAAATTTGCGAAAACAGATCGCGTTACCAGCGTCACGCTCTACTCTGCACTCGCTTGCGCTTCTTAATGAGTGCGTTCATTTATATTTTCTGTTCTTTGATGTCGTCTCATCTTCTGCAGAGATCAGTTCACTCGATCACTCACTCTTGTTCTCTGTCAGTGCATGCTCCTCTCTATTACTAAGCTCTCGGCACCCCTTTCCTCTCCTTTCTCTCTGTTCGAACTATGCTTTCTTCATTTGCCACACTATTTTGAGTTGTCTGACTTACGAAAGAGCACGCGAAATTGAGCGAGACAGCCCTTGAGTAGAGGAGTCTCTTCGTTCTGCTAGAGAAAAGGAGAAACTGTGCGAGACGGAGAGTGCACTCTTCTTCCCTCTTCCCCATAACTCTATGGTGCTTATCAAAGTGATTCACCCTCCGCACACGCTTATACACACAGTGATACGCCTGAGAGGAGTCTAGGTGTTGCGAGTTTTCTTCCTTCTTTTCGTCCTATTGCGTTCGGGCACTTTATTTCGCAAGAACTTGTCTGAATCCGTGTTCCTATGAGACCAATACCGGTAATCCACTCCTTTATCTTGCAGAAATTTCGAAAACAATCTCGAAATAATAATGACTTCATAGTGAATCATAGTGTGGAAATACAAATATTTCTCAAAATGGAAGTGTGTTTTCTCCACTTGTTTTCTATCCGTTTCCCGAACTCAAAATTTGCACGAATGCTTGCCTGCGAGTGAGTCATAGGCGCGAAAATAGCCCCGTCCTTTGAGGCCTTTCTGCCCTGACGTAATACAGCAGAGATCCATCACTCCCCTTCTTTCTTGCCATTCCTCCGCTTTCCGAGTGTTCTTCTTTTATTCTTTACTGCATTTTGAAGATACACGAGCATTCAGAAAGACTAATCACATGCTATTTGTGTGTTTCCGAGTCCTGTGCCGTCTTTTCACGACGATCCATTACAAGTGGTCCATTACAAGCGAACGGTCGTCATTTGTAATGGATGAGCAACGATTGCGAAAACTTAGAGAGATTATCGTCGCATCTTTCACTGCATTCGCGCGTTTGATTCACTCACTTAGCTGACTCATTCAATTGCCATTTCGAATGCAGCATCCCCAATAGCTGATTTTCACAAAATATTGCGTAGATCCATTACAAGCAATCTTTTTTGCTGTTTTCTCCCTGCAATTTTTGGTCTCAATGTCTCCATTTCTCACAATTTCTCGCATCACTTGCCTGCTGCTTAATAGTGTTCCCTTGCCGACTAGAGTGCATTCAACATGGAGAGAGACACGGAACGTTTCTTCTTGCTCATACAGTGCTGTTTATCGCGTTGAAAATGGTGACCTATGCGCGGAATTATTTACATGTGCAAGATTCTTTGGTATTTCTCACCACGGCTGCAGTACTATTCGTTGTTCACACCTTTGCTCTCACCGTAGGGGCTTCCTTCACTTCCTTCCTCTAGTCTAGGCCCTCCTTTTGCACTCTTTCTCTTCTCTGGCCTTTGAGAGAGTGCGCGCAATGTAGAGTGTACTCAGCGAAGCCCCATCCTTTTCTTCCAGTTGCTATGAGACCGGGAGTGTGCTCCTCTCTTGCGCGCTCCGTGTAAATCCGATTACGAATGGTCGTTACCCCATTCCAGCCTGTTGACTTGTTGACTAGGTGCGCGATACCTGACTCGGCCAGTCGCATTGTCAGTGAAAATTGAATTTTCGAGTAAAAAATGAGCACATCAGCTTGTTTTTGTACGCAAAATTTGTTGCAGATGCGCAATAGATATGCCGATGCGATTCACTGACTAGTTGTACGTTACTGGTTTCAGCGTTTCCCATTTTGAGCCGAGAGTAGCGACTGATGGTCATATTTTAAAAAAAAAAGGTGCGGCTAAGTGGAAATTGAGAAATCTCAAAGACTTGTTTACCGGATTGTTGTTTGTTGTTTACCTATTGCACAATCTGGCCCAGCGATTTCGAACCTACCAACAGCTCTCTGTTTTGCTATATTACACAATCTTGCACAATCGGCCCGAGAGTTTGAATAGCTATGACTGCCCTCGCAAGGTCTCCTCTCTCGACCTGGGCTAGGCGAATATTTTACGGTTTCTTATTTTACGACGCATTCTTGTCGGTCAGAAATAGTGAAAGAGGATTGTAAATTGAGAGACCGTCGTATTTTCGCCCAGCACAGCTCCCGACCAGTAGATAATCACCACCCCTTGGCGCAAGTGCTCATTTTCGCGGCGTAGTAGATAATGTGCACTTCTTCTCTGTCTTTCTCCATTTCACGGTGTCTCTCTTGTTCTCTAACGGGATAGGTCAAGCTGAATGAAGAGGCTTTCTCTCGATTCTCTCAATTCTCCTTTGTCTCTTGCTTCGCTAACTTGTGAAAGATGATGCAAAATGAAGAGACGAGTCGGTTGCTCGAGAATTCTGCCCTTTGTATCTCTGTGCTCTCTCGATTCCTCCTTGTCTCTCGTTCACCTTTTCGTTTCCTTCCTCTGGGCGCCTACTGATTCACGACACTCCCCCTTTTGTCTCCTCATTCACGTTCCCGATTTCCCCGAAAAATAGCGCTATTTTGCATTACACCACAACTTTTCCGAACAATGAGGCGCGAAATTTGAATTACTATTTTTGTTTCGTCGAACACGTGTATCTGATTCACAATACCATTCCTTTGTTTCACTGCGCGTGTGATTTTAGCCGTTCACGATTTTCCCCGAAATACTGTGCTTTTTTGCATTACACTGCAATTTTAGGATATCTTTAGGCGCGAAATTTGAATTTGAATTATCGTTTAAACAATAATCGATAATTTCCAGATGGTCTTCGGCGACGGCAAGCATCGCGCCAAGGCCTTCGAGCAGTTCACACTGGTAATTATTTGTTTCTATATTTAGCAAAAGTAATTTGCAAAAAAGGACAAAATTTTGTGCTTTCTTTTGCATATTTTAAATTATTTTTAAATGTTTTTTTGCGTATTATTATTAATTAATTAACTAAATTGCAGCTGGCCGGTGAAGATGAAGTCATCCCCGTCGCCGAGCTGAACCAGAAGCTGAAGAAGCAACGATGTGAGTAATTGATCTTTGATCCTTGATCCTTGACACTTCTTTGATGTTTCAGCATTTCTGAGGACTTGGATGTCCATATTATTATTTGTCTAGGTATTACAAAGAATTCCTGTTGATCGTTGATCATATTTCAATCTCGTCTTCGATCATTGCATACATGCTCTTGAGGTCTAGATTTTCGTGTTATCTTCGAGCATCTTTGACCTTTTATCATTATTTGATCTTTGATCTTTCCCCAACTTGATCTATGATCTTTCCTCTATTCCAGCCACCCTCGAGATGACGGACGCGCAGATCGAGGAGTTCATCAAGAAGGCGGACAAGAACGGCGACGCCATGATCGACTTCAGGGAGTTTGAGAGCCTGGTGAGCGGGTTGATCTTTGATCTTTCATGTGTTATCTATCTGAACTTTGATGTCTAAAACAGACTATTTTTAGACGGCGTGTGAAAGAGGGATTGAGGTTTAAACTTTGTAGTTTGATCTTTGATCTTTGATCTTTGATCTCTCCCCTTTCCAGATGGCGTCTCCACTGGGCAGGGCGACCAAGATGCAGCACGTGATGCGCTTCCTCGCCGACGGAGTCATCGCCAAGAACCAGAAACTGGAGGTGCCGTGGTTTGATCTTTGATCTTTGTAGTATTTAGTTTTATTAGTAGATTAATAGTTGAATCATACCACTTTGCCGTGTCTTGTATTGAATTTGCCGGGTAGCTTGAAGTTGGATGCTTGATCTTCGTTGTCTGTAGTCTATAGTTTGATCTTTGATCTTTGTTGTCTGTAGTATGATCTCTGAACCCTGCTGCTCTGCAGGTGCACAGCTACCTCGACGCCTACAACTGCTTCCCGCCGCCCATCTTCGTCCTGTGCTCGTCCATCTTCCAGGTAAATCGGCTGATTTTCGAAAGAAAAGTGCGCGGCGCCGCGCCACGATGCCGCGCACTAATTTCCGAATTTTTGGCAAATTTCCATTGCAGATCATGATCTTCTTGGGATATTACTGGAGCGAGGAGAAGTCGCACGACATCATGACGCGCTGCTCCGGCTGCTTCATTCCCAACCCCGACGAACCCGGCCACGTAAGCTCCGCCCCCTTTTTAGCAGGCCCCTCCCACTAAGAGGGTCTTTCCTTTTGCTATATCGAATTAGAAAACTTTAATTGCCGTGGAAAAGATTATCCCAACGTTTTTGTTAACAATATTGTGTAAAAAATGCGATTTTTCAACAAAAAAAACCTTGCTTTCAATGCAGAGTTCTCGTATTGGGATTATTATAGCTATTGAGACGTGATCTCTTATTGGATAAGAGATAATTCAATGAGAGATGGAACAAAGGACCATTGTCGCCAATTCACCCTGTTCGAATGATCATTTCGCTTATTGAACAAATTCAGATAACTTTTGGATTAGGGCTGTCAGGGTGAAGAATCGGTCTCTTCATTCCGCACGCTCTCTCGCAACTCTGACCGGTGAGAGAGTGCGCGGAATGAAGAGACCGATTCTTCACCCTGACAGCCCTATTTTGGAATTCCGAAATTGATTCCAATATGATAATTCTACTTCAGTGCTAAGGTAAACCATATTTATAATGCATTCAGAACATGGTCGGCCCTCTGATGTTCGTTCCGGCGCGGCGCTATGAGGTCTGGCGCTTCTGGACCTACCAGTTCCTCCATGCAGGGTGAGAGTTTGCAGAAAAGCATTTGCTGGCAAGATCAACAGTCACTGTTATCAGTACTGTCGCTAGTGCATGTGGGGTCAGTCCCAAATTTGTGTAGCCAAGACATCATCATAGAATAATTGATGCAATATTTTTTTGAGGTTTTGACAGATCAAAGATCAATCGTTCCAGTATCTCCCATCTGGCCGGCAACATCATCATGCAGTGCCTCATCGGGATCCCGCTCGAGATTGTGCACAAGGTTTTTAATTAATTAATTTATTTATTTATTACTGCTAATTAACAATGTTTAAACTTGAGGTATGGCGCATCGGCCCGCTCTACACAATGGCTGTAATCTCCGGTGAGTGACCACCAACTGTTTTTTTGTATCAAAACGAAACAGAGAGTTTTCCCTGATGATTATTATTTTTTCCTAAAGAATACCGTACCTTGGGGTTACAATTACCGTAATATCAGGCGCGCTGCTGCAGTACTCGCTGGGCTCGAAGACGTCGCTGGTGGGCGCATCGGGAGGCGTGTACGCCCTCATCACGGCCCATTTGGCCAATGTCTTCCTGGTAAGGTGCAGCAGCGGACGGGGCGCCTCATCGTAATTCTAACTGTGTATCGCATTCTGATCGTAACCCTACCGTATTTAAATCTTTTAATGTACTGTAACGCCTCGTTAGTCGATTTAGGTAAAGTAAGAGTTTAGGTCAGGTACCTTAGGTAAGGTACCTGTATTCAGAACTGGGCGGAGATGCCGTTCCGCTGGATTCGCCTCGGCATCGTCGGCCTCTATCTCTCCTTCGACATTGGCAGCATCGTCTATCGTCGCATGATTCTGGCCGAGTGCGATACGGTAAGCGGAGTGCACAGTAGGGTTGTCAGGGTGAAGAATCCGTCTCTTCATTCCGCGTACTCTCTCACCGATCAGACAGACGAGAGAGCACGCGGAATGAAGAGACGGATTCTTCACCCTGACAGCCCTAGTTCACAGTTTCGAAATTTTCACTTGATCGCATATCTCATAGTTATGTTTTCCTCAAAATTTCGAAGAATTTTCAAACGAGTCAAATTCAAGATACAAAAAAATAGATCAAAGATCAAAGAGAAACTAAAAAGTACAGGTTTCGCATGCGGCCCATCTCGCGGGCGGCATTACCGGCTTCTGCTTTGGCATCTTCATCTTGCACAACATGGTGGTGAGCGAAGTTTGATCTTTGATCAATGTAGCATGTAGTTTGATCATTCATCCTATAACAATATAGTTTGCTGTTTACTCTTTGGTATTTTCGACACCGATTTAAACTTTTGTAGTTTGTAGTTTACAAGAGTCATGGCTGATCTTTGAGCTTTTCAGAAGCACAAATGGGAGGAAATCGTGAGGGTTATTTGCGTCATCGGTTACGTCCTCTTCTTCATTGCACTGGTAAGTTTCAAAATCAATAAATTAGCAAAATTCAATAAATTTTTCTCGGTGAATTTAAAAAAAAGGTCGCATCGTTTTCAGGTCTATCTAGTTATCTTTTATTTACTTTTCGTCATATTTCCTAGTGCAGAACGTATTTTTTAAGAGTTTGCTTCCAATTTAATATGGAGTGATTTTGCTGTGGAAAGACCACCCGTTGCCAGGTCTCGAATGCGAACTCTTTTGATGCCAAAAATGAAGCCGTGTCCGAAGCGAAGTATCGCAATTGCTAGTTTAGTACCCGACAGAGACTTGAGAATAAACGTGATTTGTCCTTGGATTTAAGCTGTCTTGTTGCACAATGAGAAAATGGTTAACAATTTCAAAGACAGTATTTATTTGGCGCTAAATATTAAAAGTTCAAATTTTGGCATTTTTTCAGGCGATCATGGCGGCAGTGGTGGCGCCTAACGATTACGACTGGATGAAATGCTCAGGGTCTGATCAGAAATGAGGTACGATAAAGATCAAAGATCAATGCCCTATGTACAAATCCCAATAGCTTGCTTAATGCTTTTATGTAGTAGTCATGACAAAAACGAGTTGAAATTTCGTAGGTTGTAATTCTTGGTGAACGACTATAAATAATTACAGTAACCCATCGGCCGCCGTCCTCTTCCTACTGTACATTTCGTGCCAGAACCCCCCTAACCCGCCCTCTTTCTTCCCCAAACTACTCATCATCGTCTCAATTCTACGGGAACTCGCCATAACTTACGCATAACACTAGGAGAAAAGGATATCGAATTATGTGTGCCCATAGGCCCCGCCCACTCTTGCTGTATGATAGGCTCCGCCCCCTTTTCCCCCAGTGTTTTCCCCTATTCGTCCCATTCCGCTCATTCGATTGTCCTGTGATACAGAAGCGAAGCGATAAAGATCTGTCAAAGATCGTTAATTCAAACGATAAACTATGCATTGAATTGGTGTTGCACATAAGCGCATAAAGCGAAACATTGCATGGCAATATGAAGAATGAAGAGTTTGTCATTGATCGAGACCGATAATGCTTGTTTGCTGATTCGCAGAATGTCCATTGAATTCATGTTTATGTTTGAAGAAAAGGAGGCAGATGGAGAGCTTCTCTTGGAGCGAGATGAATGTTGGTTTAGGTCTAACAATACGGCACGTTTTTGCAACGAGCAACGCCAGTGGGCATCTTCCACCTTCCATGTGTGTTCCTTTACGACAGGAATTCCGATTACACTTCAAGATATTGGAAATGCTCTTCATTAGCTTTCTCTTCTCTGAAAACGTATTGCTACCATGCCCTCCAGCGATGCCTCTAGAAAGGAAATGTTCACCGTGCTGGACTCGGTGGAGTTCTCTTCAGTGGAGGAGCTTTGTGCTATCGTATGTTTTCTCCTTGGTATAGTTTGTCCACGAAATGGGGAGGAGAAGATACTAGTCGCATTTACGACAATTTAAACGATTCTATTCAGACACCCAAGATCATTCGAGCAATCTTCAATTACTTCGAGAGCAAATCGAACGGATTGGAAGAGCTGAGAGTGCAGGAGAAAAAGGCAAATTATCATACAATTTTATTATTTAAACAAGTTCCGAAAAAATTTTTCAAGATCCTCCACGAATCCCTTCCCACCTTCGGCAACATTCTCATTCTGGACGAATTGGAAGTCCGGGCGCTGGTCAAGACCTTCGAAGTGCAGGATATTAGGTGAAAAACAATTAATTAATTAAATAATAATAATCAAAATTATAGGGCGATTCTATCTGGTTTTGTGTATATTCGAACGGAATTGCTTCCAATCGTACTACAATTACATGAAGACGATTTCAAGGTGAGTATTGAAAGTTTCGGAACAGTTTTTCAGTTTTAGATTATTCGTAAATTCAAAAAAAATATTCAGAAGCGAAATAACAAAGATGTATACCACTATTTCACCGCGTGCTTTGGTCTGCTCAATCGTCTCGAGCATTTTTTGAAGACTCTGCTGAAACTCCTTGCAGAGAAAAACCTTGTGAGAATAGTAATTTTTGCCGGCCACTTGACAACCTATTTTGGAGATTTTGGACAAAAAATGATCAAAATTGCATAATGAAAGCCACTTTGCAGCTCCCCAATCAATCTAGCCCGTGCACGCACTACTGGTGGAGCAGGGACGTCACGCAAGAGGATGTGGATGATAGAACTGTGATGGATGAGTACGAATTGGCGGATTAGCTTCCACGTTTCATTGTTTCTTTCATTTGCAACTTTTTTTCCATTTTTATACCATTATGTTATAGAACAGTGGCAAAATAATACTACGGATTAATTATTGTAAGGTTTATTATTGTTCTGATATGAATTCACTGAAATGGTACAGAGCTATGAGAATATTGAACCTTGATCAATAATTGAATCAAGCAAAAGTTTTGCTGCAAAACAGACACGACGATTAAATACGATTGTATCGATCTGAAAATGTTCTCACTCTTGCATTCCATTTCATGCACGGAACCAATTTACGAGTTTCGCCCAAGGTATGATTTAAAAAAAATTACGTTGTGCGAGCGAGCACGCCCAAGGGGTTTCTAATCGCGTGCCTTCTAACTTTTTGTTCTGGTAGGAGACGATTCTCTATCTGATTGCGACGTTTACTTTCCGAAAGTCACACTCTTCCTGAAAAAATTGCACTAATTTTCATTCTTTTTTCGAGTTGTGCAAATGTCCTCCGCCGATGTAGCTCGTGCGGAAATGTTCTCCCTCTTGCACTCGATGTCTGAAACGGAGCCAGTGGAGCAGTTCTGCCCCAAGGTATGCACATCTATTCTTAGAATTTGGATTGGATTCTAAGTGGAATTCCAATAGAGTTTTCCCACCAGTATCAAGATCAGGAGATACCTTACCACTTGTATAGTTGCATCATCTGTAACATGCCTATTTCTCAGGTGCATAAATTTCTCCGTGCCACCTTTGATTTCTTCTCTAGCAACTCTGAAGGACTGGGAGAACTGAGCGACCAGGAGAAAAGCGTAAGTTAAAGTTTACTACGTTGCAGTCTCTTCATCTCACGTACTCCCCCAACCAGAACGAGCGAGAATGCGCGGGTTTAAATCCAGCTGGAATTAACTCTTTGCAGACACTTCATAATTCGTTGGGAATAATTGTGCGAATGATATTGACAGGTGAGCGAGAACTGTGGGATGCATACATGGACAAGTTCAGTGCGAATGAAATCAGGTGAAAATATAGTGAAAAGCATTTTTCAGCGAATATTTTGTCGTCAAACCTTTAATCTGAATTCTAGATCTTTGCTCTCCGGTGTTGTGTACGTTCGAGTGGAATTTCTGCCGTTCATGCTTGAATTCGATAATTCTCGATACAAGGTAAAAGACTTTTTCATCGCAAAACATCCAGAAAAGTTAACGTTTGGGTTGTGAGGATAAAGAAGCCGCCTCGAGCAATGAAGAACCGAATTCTTCATTAATCCAATCCTAATATTTAAACTTCAGAGGGCAGTTCTTGTGTTTCCTATCATGTTCTTCACAATATTCAAGCATGTTGAGAAATACTTGCTGAAATTACTGAAGACAACAACTGGTGAAATTATGGTAAACTTTTGATCGTTAAATTTTCAATATTTTCATATTTTCGAAAATAATAACAGGGTGACAACCATACTGCATCATGCAACCATTTCTGGTGGGAGCGGAAAATCGTTGAGACCGAAATGGAGATAAATTACAACCTCGAGGAATATTGTTTGACCGATTGAGTAGCATGGTCTGCAATAATGTTCTTTTACCTTTTCTTCACATTTAGTAATTGTTTGAACATTATTTCAACAGTTCATGAATTTCTATAGTAAGACAATAAAGATTTTGTGCTGTTGTATGCAAGTGCATAGTACTCGTTTTGCTGATTCACAAATCGATCAATTGATTTTCTCGTCTCTCTATTTCACACGGTCTCTCACCGATCAGAAATGCGAGAGAAATCATGCAATGGATATTGTTAAATTGATCGGATGCTCCTGATTCATCTGGGAACGATGGAAAGCCTTTCATTCAAATCACGTCGGCAACGGCTATAATAGTTGTACGATTGTGTTTCTTTGTCCTCGCTGCTTCTTAGAATGGAGTTCAAGATACCCGAACTACCCTCGTCAATTCGACCGCAGGTTAGATAGTCTTATTCATATTTTTTAAATTTTAAATTTGGAAAATACGCTATCGACCTCACTTTTACATAACGTGGCGAAAATATTGAGAGTAATTCTGAATCCCAGATCGATTGGTCATCAGACAGAGCTGTTCACATTCTTTCTATTGTTGGACCAACGCCTTGCAAGCAGCAGCTGGAGATACTCTTCAAGTTGAGTCTAGAAAGGCTTTTTCGATTTCGGCAAAAAATAAGCATGTAAAACATTCAATTGACCTGAATTACGCTATTTCAGTTCCGCCCAGTTGCCATATTCGATCCCACCGCAGTCAACCATTACACAGTGCGCTACATATCTTACATTTTATAACTTATCTACATCACGAAATGATAGTTATTTGAAACGTTAAAACATTTTCAGGTCCTGTCCGACGTGGAAATTGTCCCGATGAACTGCGCTGCATACATTTCGCACAAAACGCCGGATGGACAGTACGTAAGTGGAGAATTTCGATCTCATTTCTTTCTAACCTTTTTTTTTAGAATTCTTCAATGAGAATGATTCCAAAGAATGGGCAAAAAGGCACTCTTCAAACTAAAAAACAACGATTCTATGAAATTTAGAAGAAGCAATTAGCAGGTTCGAGCGAATCTTCACTCCGTAGCAGTACGGCACGGATTGAAGCACAATTGCACTAACTCAGTAGTAAGATCGAGAGATGGATCACTGCATTTATTGGAGACAATCCTAGTCTATCTGTAAAGCAATTCAAATAGTTCAAATATTTGTTTGCGTCTTGTCGATAGAAGCCGCTCCATTTATTGGAAACGATACTGATTTAAAATTATAAACAACTTCTTTATCGAATACGAATCACACAAATTAATTAGAGCGAAGACGCAGTCAAAGAATGGCAAATATGTACAACAATGGCAAGTGCGGGACGAGGGAAGAAGGATAAGGGGTAGAGAAAAGTTGGAAAATTAACAGAATAAACATGGAATTCGGGGGAAATAATGGGGATCGGTTCGTCTTCAATAACGGTGGAGTTGATTGAGTTTGAAAAGAATGGTCAGCCACTTCTCACGCTCGCAACGAGATGTAACGGCCTGCAAATAGCGATTTGTTCTAGGGAAGACAATTTAAGAAAAACTCTGTTCAGTCAGCATTCATTCTCAGGTGAGTGATAATTTTACATTGAGAAAATTCTCTTCATTTGCCATCCCTGATTTGTTTCCTACCCAGTAAACGACTTTCGACGCTATTCCATCCCTACTCTTTTGGGAGATTTTTTGGTTCGAAAAACGTGGCCCATTCATTCACCCTCGCGTTTCTGCCAGATTTCGAATTATCTTTCTCAACTCGGGTCAAGGTGAAGAATCCGTCTCTTCATTAGAATGGAAAAAAACCCAACCAACCTCCATTCTTCCGCGTAACGCAGTACGAGGCTAAGTGAGGCAAAGGAGAGTCCATCGAGAGCAGGCCCTCCAGTGACTCGATGCCGAGACTCGCGGCAAGGTCCTGGAATTGACCCGGTCATTTTACCGCCATTTCATATAATTGTTCAGAAGCAATTCATGAGAGTGATTACAGTAACCACAAGACTTATCTGATCCTTACCTTCTCGGGTACTCCTTTCTCCTTTCCCTCCAGCAGCACCTTCAACTCCTGGGAGTAGATAATCTTGAAAAGATTGATGTACTCTGCAAGTGCAGCGCCTGGGATGAAATGGCCTTCCTTGAGGGTGATCAGGCCGGGAGGGAACTGCAATAATTGATTATTTGTGTGAAACAGAACTTTTTACATCATCTGGGATTCAATGCCAGTTTTAAGAATGATCCCTGAGAATTGCAGTGGTACGGAAGACTCAAACGGGTACTGTAGCAGTAAGATTAGAGCTCACCATATTGACCACTTGTCGAGCGTACGTGCCGAGGTAGTACTCGTCGATGTCGGCTGCGTCGGCCCAGTCGGAGATCTGAATACAGTAATATTCATTGGCTGCCTGATCCACTTATCGATTAACCTTTAGTTTTGTTCTTCTTTATTCTAATCATACGACTAATCTGCAGAATGAAGAGAACGAATAAAATCGTGTGTGTTACAGTAACCATACAAAATCTCAACTAGGAAATGCAGGATAGAAAGAGTCAGCTAATCGTCTACAGCATCTTTATCATATCCCCACTATCATCACTGCTTCCATTTCTCCTTGCGTCACGAGAAGGGCAGCACTACTTTATTCTACCGTACCCCTACCGTACCTTCACAGCCCTCATCCCTCCTTGCATCATCAGACAGATCAGAGCTGCAGCTTCCCTGTGTTCCTCGAGTGATCGGACGAGTGAGTCGTTGCTTCTCTTTTGCAGCATGAGCTCTGTTATAATCATTATTATTTCGATATTAACTATCCAGAACAATCTGAGATTGTTCACTGAAGAATTCATTCTACCTTCCCAACTCTATTGTTCTACCCGACTCTTCACTTCACAAACTTTCATTTCACACAGATTTGAAAGGAAAATTCTTCTGTACTATGTACAAATCATGTCCACTCTTCAGTGAAAAATATTGAAGAATGAAGCCATCGATTATTTCGTTTTTCAAACCCCACTCTTCACCCCGCTCACCACAGAAATCGACGATGGCGCTGTCAGTGAGGGGCAGATCTCCCTCCTCTTCTCTTCCTTCTTCGAAAAAGGCGTTGAGCATGACCGGCTGGTTGATCTTTGATCTTCTGAAACTCAGAAAATTATGTGTATTTTCGCTCCGCCCCTACTCATCTCCCGATTTGAGGTCAAACTCAGAAAATTACGTGTATTCTAGCTCCGCCCCCTTCTCATCTCCCGATTTGAGGTCAAACTCAGAAAAATACGTGTAACTTTGCTCCGCCCCCTACTCATCTCCCGATTTGAGGTCAAACTCAGAAAATCACGTGTATTCTAGCTCCGCCCCCTACTCATCTCTCGATTTGAGGTCAAACTGAGAAAATTACACGTATTCTCCCTACTCTAGACAGGACCCGGTCAACGCAATAGAGTCCCACATTCACAATTTTCACTGTTTTGATGTGAAGAATTCAGAAAACGCTCTTCCATTTTCGTTTATACCTCATTCCTCCAAAGTGTCCCTGATCATCAACGTTGGCTACGATGTCATCCGCTGCGAAGGTGCTGCTCGACCCCGCATGAGACGAGGAAGGAGCGGAAACCGGCCGGGAGAAGGTTGGAAGAGGGCCGAAGGGTCGAGGAAGAGTCCATTTCATCGTGGGAGCCGTGGGCGGAACCGGATTGGCCGGGAGAGGAGAGACAGCGGGTGCTACCCTATACAAATGAGTCTTAATCAACGCGAATCCATCCCAGTAATCGAGTTATTCCTCTAAAAACTAGGGGGAAACTAGCTGAAACGGGCGTAAATCGCAAAACAATTGGATAGCGTTGTCCACTTTTCCCTTCTCCCTTTTTTCCCATTTCTCTTCAATTTGATTGTTCACTCATTTTGCACATCAATATTCTCTCGGTCGCCTTTTTTGCACTCAATTTTTGATCGATGCGATAATTTTGACTCAAATTTTGGAAGTTTTCGTGCAGAATCAAGAGACGCCCATTAATTTTCATTTGGTACCTTATTCCTCTAGAATCCTGAAGCGATTGAGAAGAAGGACTCGGCGGAGGCGAGACCGGCTTGGAGAAGGTTGGAAGTGGGCCGAAGGGTCGCGGAGGAGTCCTCGTCATGGGAGGAAGAGGGGGAGCGGGAGGGACGCGAGATCGACTGAAGGTCGGAGCAACGCGGCCGAGCGAGAGACCCACGGAGGGAGAGGTGAGGGATACGGTAGCCGGGGATTGTGCTAGCATCTCTGGTAGAGGTGGGTTGAGAAATATCGGAGGGAAGCAGGGAAAGCGGATAATTCTCGAACACAGCGGATACTTACAAAGTGAGCACCGAAAAACCGCGAAAACTTCATCGAGCAAAAAGTACCAAAATTCGAAAAGGGCGAGAGGAGATCTTCCAAAAAAAGAGCAGAGGTTTCCCAAAAGAGTGGGAACAAAAAGTGAGGAGAGTTGCCAGAGGGTCGCGCGGAGAGGCCTTACGGAGAGAGTGTGCTCTTGCCGCGCCGGGTAGGAGAACAGTGGACGAGAGGCGAGAGGAGGGGGCGGAGTTTGCGCGCGTGCGCCAGAGGGGAGAGAGACGCGAGGGAATAGATGAAGGGGGCTGAGTATGAGGGGGTTTTCGAGCAAAAGCTGGAGCAAAAGCTTCCTTGGGAACGGTTCCGCAGGATTTTCAGCCAATACGTATGCAGTAACGCTCCATTACAGAAGCTATCTAGCACATTGAGTTTGCAGAGCACTTCAAACGCACGATACCTTCTTCAAAATGTCGAATAGTGTTTGAAATGCGTGACATGATAGTGAAATTTTCGAGATTATTACCCGTATATCGAAATCGTATCAGCATCTGCATTTTGTCAATCGACTCACAAACAAAGAATACAATTCCCACCCCCCCCCC
>LS485442.1:217445-252014 GCA_900490705.1 Pristionchus arcanus
CTCTTCCCAATAACTCATTAGAATTTCAACTATTATGATTATTATTCTTTATCACTTCTCAGAACGCACATCAATATATTCACACTGTGCGAAAAAAGTCTTCTGGTACTCGTAGTACTCTTTTTATTATTCTTCTTCGTTATAGAGATATCGACGTTCGAAGACATCGATCGAGAGCCGCAATATAGGAGCGAGATCCAGTAGCTGCATCTGCAAAATAGGATGAGTTTGACGTTTCGAAATGCCAGGAACAATAGAGTATGAATAAATAAACAACATACCTTCAAGAATAGGCAGCAGATGGGGGAGATGTGGAAAAAATACCTAAAACGCGTTACACAAACGCGCCGGGTAAAAGGGTGGAACGAGGAAAATAAGAGAAAAAAAGGCAAAAATAAATCGATGTGAACATTCTGGTGCTTTCGAGGAGCGCTATTGGCTCCTCGTCCTGGGGCAGAAGGGGAAGGGAGTGGGGTCCCGAAATCAAAAATTAAAGATCAAAGACCAAAGACCAACAACAGGAGGGGGCGTCGAGGGGCAGAAGGGGTGCACCGTTGATTTGCTGGGAATAGACGAGAGGTGAGGGGAGATATCTGGGAGAGCACGACAACAAGGAAAGATCAAAGATCACGAACGGATCCGGTATGCAAACTAAGATCCAACAAGAGGCGAAATCTAGTAAAGAATCTTAAAATCGACTCCAACTGAATGGGGGAAGGGGATGGGCCCACGGTAGATTTCAGATTATTTCAACGAACGGTCGAGTGAGAATACTATCGCTCAAACTGGCTCAGAAACAAGGGTAGATCAATCGCGATGGAACACAAAGGAGGGAGACATGGGAAGGAAGCATCTTATCAAGAAAGTTCAAAGATCACCCGGAAAGACCAAAGATCAACACAAGTATCGGACACCTAAATCAGGCAAAATGTGGGGCTATCTCGCCGGATATGTAGAGAAGTGGAGGTCGTGGCACGCATATTTCTTCCGAACACTTGCGATTCGATGCTGATTCGCGATACAGAAGTCCCGTACCTTCATAGAAAGGGAAAAGGGGGATATGGGAAAGAGGGAAGAGAGAGAAATTACAGGATGGAAAAACGTAAAATGCAAAAAAATCAATGTGAAGATTCCGGTGCTTTCGAGGAGCGCTATTGGCTCCTCGTCCTTTTTGTTACTGTAAGGGAACCAGCAGGAAGGGATGGGTACCGAGATCAAAGACCAAAGGCCAACGATCAACATGAGGGGCGTCGATAAAGAGGAAGGGGGAATGAGTGGCCCATCCCCAAAAAATGGTTCAAAGGGTTAACCGAAATCACGAAAATCACTTGTTGTGCGACAGAGGGGAGGAGGGTAGAGATCAAAGATTAAAGGTCAAAGATCATGAGAGGGGCGACGAGGGTCGTTGGGCCCGCGAGCCAAGGGGCGTGACAAGGGAAGGGAAGAAGCTATCTGTCAGACTGCAGGATCATCAATGATCAATCGATGTAATGAGGGGGGGGGGGAGAGGAGGGGGTAGACCTGGCGATCAAAGATCACGACTTGGCGACCGGTACGACGCAGCAGCTGCTCTGGTAAAAGTTTCCTAGTAGGATCACACTTGGGAGGCCCCCTCAGGCCTCTTCCTAGTAGTTTCACAGCTAAATCCTAGCAGGAACACAGTAGCAGGATCCTAGTAGGATCACAGTTGGATTTCCTACCAGGATCACAAGAGGACAGCCTTTTTCCTACCCGTCGCGTCTAGCACATGCCTATAAGGGCCTATTTTTTACGTCCCCTCAGACGGCGCTCGAACTGGGCTGCCGTCTACTGCTATCCCGCTAGGGATTGCCTTTTGGATGTGGCTACCGTACATGGACGTTCCATGTGTGGTTTAGTTACGGTATGAGGCTAACTCGTACAATATCAATCAATAATACCGTATCTCCCCGTTTTAAGATTCCTACTAGGATCACAGTTGCAGAGGCCACTTTCCTAGCAGGAACACAGTTGACTTCCTACTAGGAAACCTGCAAGATACCCACTAGGAAGTCAACTGTGATCCTACTAGGAAACTTTTACCAGAGTGCAGCAATGGGACCGGGAGCCACGGGGTGTGAGGGGAATGGAAGAAGGGAACAGGGTACTGTTTTGGTCGATCGATCGCGCTCGATCGACTGATCGAGGATCAGCCGAGGTAGGAAGCGGGACCATAAACCAGAGATCAAAGGTCAGAGATCAGGTCGACGCAAAAGTAGATGGGGGCGTGCCGAAGGTCATGGGAGAGAGGGAAGGAACGCCCTGTGAAGGCGAGAATACAGCTTCTTTCATCAAAGATCAAAAATATAAAGTCTTTTCGACCAATGAAGCAGTTCCGGTAAAGGGGCGGAGCTTAGTGGAAGGGGGGGGGGGCGCATTCGTACGCTTTATCAAAGTTCAAAGATCAGCGTGGTCTAATCGGAAATCCGGGCTGCAAGGGAAAATCGCGCAAAACCAATGGATAAGTGCTCGGACGGCGCATCCGTCCATCGATTGGTTCGGAAAAATAGAAAGGAGCAAGGGAATGGACCCCGAGGGTACGGTGGGTTGGGGGCGGGCGAAAGGGAATTGAATCCAGGAAAGGAGGGTCGCAAAATCACGAAATTGTGCGACAAACAAGCTGCCACGGGTGACTTACTCATTCGATGAGTACCATGGAAAGATCAGAGATCAAAGTACAGATCAAAGATCAAATGTGGGATGGGAGATGGAGATCAGAACACCACAAGCAAGAAACGGAGATTCTTCAATGAATGGAGAATATTAGTCCTTGGCCATCTCATCTGTTCATTAAAACCATTCGGAACGAGCTCCTGATTCGCAATTCCAAAGCCGAAGACCTGTTCCTGGATGAGACGAGGAAGGGAATAGAAGGAAAGGGAGATGGCAGGATAGGAATAAAGAACAGCAATGAAAAAACTCAAAATATGTAATCACATTACAGTGTGCTTTCGAGGAGCGCAATTGGCTCCTCGTCCTCTACTGTCATATGGAATAATAACCTGCGGACAGGGAAGGGGCCCAATCGATGAGGAGGATACGGCGGGTTGGGGGCGGGCGAAACGGGCTTGAATCAAGGTGAGTGGAGGCACGCTAACTCACGAAAATGACAACCACGGGGAAGAAGGGACGATGGGATGAGCCCAAGAATTACCACCTAGACTGCGGTTTCCGAAAATTTGCAAATTTGCAGGAACACGGGAAAGATCAAAGATCAATTTCGTCAATGAGACAGGAATGACGATCGAGGATCACAGATCGATCAGATGAACAAGGGATAGGCGGAACGAACGCCCTGAGGGCCGAGATCACATACTACGTCAAAGATCAATGATCTGTTCGGGGTCAAAAATCGTCGAAGCGCGAATCGCTTTCAACCAAATCGGAAACAATGAGAGATCAAAGATCAACTTGGGATGAATCGGAGTCCCAAATCAGCCTAGCAACAAGAGGCATTCACGGCAAGAAATGGAGGATCCTCCATTCCTCCATTTCTTGCCGTGAATGCCTCTTGTTGCTAGGCTGATTTGGTCCAAATATCTCGAATCGGTGGAAAACTGAGCACCAACAGGGCTAGCACAATGGAGAGCCCCGCAATTCGGGCTCAACGCGACAAATAGATATTGGGTAGGACCCATAAGGGTATCAACAAACTCAAGGGAGCAACCACGATCGAATCAAAAGTCAAAAACAAGGGCAGGTCAATGGTTCCACAGGGGAAGAATGGGAGACGGAAGTGAAAAGGGGGGCGTTGAGGCGTTCAGATGCCAACGCGCGGCGTCTGAAGGCCTCAACGCGAAAAACGCCGTTAAAATCGGCCAAAAACGAGGGCAAAACAGGAGCAAAACAACGGGCTGCGCGCCAAGGAGCGTGCGTGGACGGGGAGAAGGGAAGAGGATGGAGTGGGCTGATTGGGCGGGAGAACGACGAACGACCAATTAGAGTTTGAAATGTGGGACGGGTAATTTGGACCCGACCGGGTAGTAGAGACGGAATGAGTGGAATGCGAGTTACCCGGGATAGTCGACGTGGAATGAAGAATTACCCGGGATCATCGGTTTTGGAGGGCGACTCAACGAGCTTTTCATGCGCAGGGAATAGCTAATTGGGGAAGATAAGTGCATTTATCTCTAGACAAGGAACCTAGGAGCTATTCTACTAGTTTTCTAATATAGTAGCGCATTTATAATGGATTTCTAATGCGCTTCTCTTGTAACTAAGAGACTGGAAGTTGGAATAATGTAAATACCTGAGCATCGAGGTTTAGAATAACGATTAGCTAAATTTCAGCTCTACTCACACTTGTAAGCAACTTTAAGGCAGATTGCGAGTTGCTTGTGCAATGCAGTCTACGCTAGTGAATGTATGAGAGGAGGGAGGAGGGGGAACTCCGCTGATACAGGCTTACCATCCTCGAGTAGGAACTGATTCTTTCCTGAAGCCTCTGATTACATGGGGCAGGGTGCTAATGGCTCATTTCGAATTGGAAAGATAACGAAGTATTAGATTTCTAAGATAAAGACGTCTAAAATTTACTTCCTAATCACTTAGTTCTATCTAGGCATAAGGGTGATACAGACTAGGTAATAACAAGTCCTAGCATGAGTCCATGAGGCCATTTTATTTGTCATTAAACATGTCATCACTCCACGACTTCGCTCTGTTTTCAGAACTTGAGCATGATGGTTTGTCGCATTACTCGAACGTCTTGTGTAGCTTCTTCCTAAACGATAAACACGCAGAAACCGTTCAAAATTACGTCAACTAATTTAGAAACAAGGGTAAACTTATCAGACCGACCACTCCTGATCATATCGCGAGGCAGAAATGAGTCTTTCTCACGAGCGCGAGCGATTTCATTCAACTATCCCGGGTAATGGGGTGAAAATTCCGGGTAATTCATTCCTCCCTCTCCCACTCATTCTTCGCAGTCGGGTACCCGCTATCCCGGGTAGCGTTACATTTCAAACTCTACGACCAATCGATATAGGGCAGGTAGATCGATGGGAAGGGGGAGAGATCGGACGTGCCCGAGGGAAGAAAATGGGAAGATGAGGGCACGGGAGCCAGAGATCAAAGATCAGGTGGCTACGGCTGATAGGCATTGGTGCAGCAGCAACAGCAAGGGGCGTGGCTTTGGATGAATTAGGGAAGTGAAGGGAGGGAATGGAGAGGGTGATGAGCATTAGAACAATTGGACAACGATAGATCAAAGACCAAAGATCAACTTGGAGATCAAATAACTTGTTTTCGACCGCTGCAGCAGCTGCGGCAAGGGGCGTGGATTTAGATGAATTAGGAAGGGAAGGGAGGAAATGAAGAGGAAGAAGAACATTATAACAATTGGCCAAAGACAGATCGAAGATCAAAGATCAGGCTTGAGATCAAAGATCGTTTGTTTTTGACCGGTGCAGAAGCTGCAGCAATGGGGCGGAGCTTAAAAGAACGAGAGAAAGAAGCTAGGGGACGCCCGGAGATGGAGGAGGGAATTCATAGTACTTGCCAAAGATCAAAGATCAACTTGAAGATCAAATAACTTGTTTTCGACCGGTGCAGCAGCTGCAGCAAGGGGGCGGAGTTTACAGGTATGGGAACAGGGAAGGGAGACGCCCGAAGTGGAAGGAGGGCGTTTAAGTATTGCCTAAAGATCAAAGATCAAATTGACGGTCGAAGGTTACTTGCTTTCGACCGCTGCAGCAGCTGCGACAAGGGGGCGGAGCTTAAAATTAGAGGGATCAGGGAGGATGAGGAAACACACGGAAAAGGAAGCGGGCACAGTATTGGCCAAGGATCAAAGATCAAAGACCAATTTGGAGATCAAATAACACGTGTTCTCGACCGCTGCAACATCTGCAGCAAGATGCGGTGCTTCGAGTGGAGGAGGGAGTGTGTGGTATGAAGAGCTCCTCTGCTCAGATTTTTAGCTTGTGATCTACCGTATCCTCCGACCCAACCAGAGTAGCAGCAGCTTCAAGGGGGGGGGCGAGCTTGCGGAGACCTACCGGTGGGGGAGTAAAAGGAAGCACCTCACAGCGACAGCGCCGTGTACAGTATCCTCATGTGATGCAGTACTTGCTCTGTTGATGCGCTACGTTAGATTCTTATTCTAGCCTTTTTTTAGGTTTCTGAGAGAGCTACAATACTCGTTGATTGTCGAAATTGATAAAAATGAAATAAAAAATAAAGCAATCGATACAGTAATCTCAGGATTTATCAGAGATGAGATGTGACAATGACGACTTTTCGTCTCTTCATCTCTTGTTATCCTCTGTCGAGCCAATCAATAATAATCATAGCCGTATCCTCCACCGTATCCGTAACCATAACGATGGTTATTACGGCGTTCGGCCCTGAAATTCTGCCTTTTACCAAACTATCATGAAATAAAGTTTTTTTCTCATTGCGTGAGGCAGTTCTGCCGTTTCCCAGCACACCACCAGACTACCTGCCGTCTCTCTTGTCCTCGAAATCGATAAAGTCGATCATGATGGCGCATCCGAGCAGCACGGCCTTGATGCGCACGTCCAGATCCACCGGGACTGCAAGCTTTCTGTCGTTTACTAAAATTTCCTAGATTCTGAGCATTTCTTCATTGCGTGAGGCGATTCTGCCGTTTCCCACCACACCACGTACAGTTGAGCGCGAAGTTGTCGCAGTTGGTGAAGGCCTGCTTCATGAAGCCGGGGTACTTGCGCACGATCGAGCCGATCGGTCCCGAGCCCGACACCACCTGCGTGCGTTCGGTCGTTCTGTCGTCTATCAATTTTCGTCCGAATTGAAGCATTTTCTCATTGCGTGTGGCGTTTCCGCCTTTTCCTACTCGTGCACCTTGTAGCCGCGGTCGCCTCCGCAGTCGCACTCGGCCGGGAAGGGCACGGCGAGGACGGGACTGGAAGAAGCCGGTTCAGCCATTTCCCAGTTCCGGAATCCGGATTTCCCGGTCCTCACTTTTTCTCGGCATCACAGATCGTCACGACGCCTCTCGAGCAGAGCGACGAGTTGTACAGCGCGAAACCGGCCTGAATCCGAGCATTTTTCCATTGCGTGTACCATTTCTGTCGTTTCCGAAACGTCGCCCCCTTCTCACCGGCACTCCGGGCGGCGCCTCGACCATCATCTCGCAGTTCGTCCACACCTTGCTGCTGCGGGACACGGCGAAGGCGGGCTGCAGTGGGAAACGTCGCCCACACGACCACACTCGGCACACCACCGACCGCACCACTCCTACCGTACCCCCTGCCCATTAGATCGTTGCAGATGAAGCACTGCATGATTAATCGTCGCCCACACCACCACACCACGCCTATCTACCGTACCCTGCCCATGCCATCCGTGCAGATGAAGTAGAAGCCGCGATTGTCTCCGAGGTACTGGGCCATCATGAATCCGGCCGCGTTTTGCTGCTCCGCAGCGTAGTACATCTGCCAATAACGGTATTGGACTAAACGCCGGCTCCGGCTCCGGCTTTGGCATTTTACGGATCCGGCTCCGGAATTCCCGGCTCTGCCAAACTTACAAACTGGCCCTGGTCGTTGTAGATGGCGTACTTGTTGGGCGTGTCGATGTCCGTCAGCATCTCGATGATGTCCGTTTTCTGCAAAATATTGAGCATTTTCCCATTACGTGAGGCGTTTCTGCTCTTTCCCACCACACCACCGCCAACCTGTCGAACGTGCGCGCCGCCGCACGGTAGCAGGTACTCGAGTCCCGGCGGGCAAGCGTAGCCGGAAGGCACGACCGGCATGTCCATCCATTGCTCGCCTGAGGGGATACGGTAGGTTACGGTAGATGGGGGGAGGGTACGGTTGCCCGGGTACGGAAGCCGGGGTACGATAGCTGGGTTACGGTAGATGGGGGAGGGTACGGTAGCCTAGTTACGGTAGCCGGGTTACGGTGGCCGGGTTACGGTAGTCGTGGTTACCGTACCTTGGCGCATGCGGATGGGCGGTCCGCCGGGCTGCGCAACCATAGGCGCCTGCAATGAGAGGGTACTGTAGCACTGGCGGTTGCTAAACACCGGATACAGCTCCGGCTTCAACATTCCGGATCTGCTAATACCCGGTTCCGGATACCTGATGCATCTGTGGCGCGAATGCGCCTCCCTGCATCATCGGAGACCCGTACATGATTCACGAGTAGGAAGAGTGGAGGCCTGTAAAGAGTACGGTAGAGGATTACGGTATTGTATGGTACTGGATATGGATTCAAGGTTACTGTAGAAGTAATTCTGTAACACGGTATTCCTGCAGAGAAGAGTAGGATACAGTGGATACATAATGGTTCTGGGTACTGCGCACTCAATACGACTTCAGATAGGATCTCAGGGACAGGACATTGAGGAAGAAAAAAAATTAACGAAAAGAAAATAAAGAAAAAATGCGAACCAACCGTCTAGTGCGAGCGAGGAGGAGGAGAATGGAGGAGGAAATGGATGGAAAAATAATAAATTGAAATCGATGAAAAGTAAATAATAGAATGAAGTTGGATTAGTGAAATATAATTGGATTGAAAGCAAGAAAATGAATCAATGCAAATTAAATTTCGAGGTGTTTAGGGTTATCGAAGGAAGTAGGTGCTTGGTGAAGCATGGTATTTCTAGAAAAAATTGCAACCGTTGACCGTTGAATCTATAAACTGTTTCAAGTGCGGATGTAAAAAGCCGACCATGACAACAGTTCTTTATTCATTTTGTTCCAGTACGTGTTCTCATTTTATGTTGATTTTTAGGCTCGCAGTAATGATGTGAATAATGAGCAATTCATATTCTCCCAGTACTGCATCACTCTTGCAATCGTCCTCCGTCACAGGGCGAATCCACTAGTCAATGCTTATGAGTACTAAACTGTGATAAGAAACAAAATCTTGAGAAGACAAGAAAAAATAACATTCAATCAAAAACATATTAAAAAATACATTATCAACAATGCAATATTTTATTCATATTTTTCGAAATTCTACATACAAAAAATGAAGCTCGGTTTGGATAGATACTTTTTCAATCGTTCAATTCATATTCTCCCAGCACTGCGTCACTCTTGCAATCGTCCTCAGTCACATTACGAGTCCACCAGTCAATGCTTATGAGTTCTACACTGTGATAAGAAACAAAATCTTGAAAAGACAAGAAAAAATAACATTCAATCAAAAACATAATAAAAAAATACATTATCGACAATGCAATATTTTATTCATATTTTCGAAATTCTACACACAAAAAATGAAGCTCGGTTTGGATAGATACTTCTTCAATCGTCCAGCACGTATTCTCCCAGCACTGCGTCACTCTTGCAATCGTCCTCAGTCACAGCGCGAGTCCACCAGTAATGATTGCACGAAACAGGATCGTGCGGCAGGTGCTGAAAATAATTCGGTACATTTATTGAGCGTTTGCAATGCTCAGAAGAGAGCCACGGGAGGAAGGAGAAGAGGGAGAATTCCAGAAGATGAGGGTTCACTAAGCTGCCACGATGAAGCAATCGTCTCTCCATCCCGCGTGCTCTCTCACCGGTCAGAGCGACGAGAGAGTACGCGGATTGAAGAGATGGATTCTTCATCCTGACTGCCCTCATCAGTGATTAGTAATCACTAGCCTCCTCCCGGTCTCTAACGTTCCGAAAAATATCTCACGATTTCAAAGGATTAAAACTCCTGATCACGTATGAAATTGCGGTGAAGAAAAAGAGAAAAAGGTTTTACCGCCATGTGTTCTTGCACGGTCTTCACAAATTTCTGTGCACAATACTCGAGGCAATGAAACATTTTGAAGACCGTTCCGCGATTTCTGCTGATCACTTCCTGCATTTCATATTTAATAATGATTTAATACACTTGTTCACCTTAACTCGCTCATTTTGGAGCTTGAGAATAACAGGCAAAATCTCGATTCGAGTATACACGATGCCGGAGAGCATCCTTCTATGATTAAAGCATTGAATATTTTGTACTAGTATTTTTATGATTTTATATTCACTTTAGAAAGGGTACGCTGATGTTATCCGTTGAAAAAATAGACAAGTCGACACTTTTAATGAATATTTCAATGAAACCTCTCATCGACTTTTCGAGAATCTGAAGAAGAGTATTTGAAAAATAAAGAGATATCAAAGTCGCGCCTCCTTTTCCTCGTCGCTTAGTTCGCCCAGTCCTTCCGGATTCCTAGCGAAAAACTTGAATATCACTTGGAATAGCCTGGGAGCCTGCAAAAATAACAAATTCACAGCAAAAAAGGTTTTTTTAGAGTCACTTACTTCAGCACAAATCTCATCCTGATCTTCAACCTCAGCAAGGGAATCGATTGCATTGAACACTTCCTTCCTGGCTGCATCGGTGCTGGTCATGGTTACAAGGCAACGATGTTCCTCGAGGCACAATATTGAATTCAGAAGAATCAAGCCTTTCCGATTTGCCTCCTGGCATCGATCCTGTCGCTTCAATTTACTAATACATCAGGGCTATTTCAGGGAAGCACGCTTACCTTCCGGGCCATCTTCACCAGGGCTGCCAGTTTGAAGAATAACAATCAGAGGCCTCGCAAATAGTTTCGACATTGTGCATTATGTCCACGTAATCAGACACGTTTTTATGAGAAACGAAATTTATCAGACACGCGATCAGATATTTGCAGGAATTAGCTTCTCCTTCGAGTCGGCTTCGACAGAGAAATGTTAGAGAGCACTGATGCGATGGAGAGCATTCGGTACACTCCTCTTGCGAACAATGTGCGAAAGCGTTACCGAGGCGCTTTACAGGCGCAGTTTCACGACCGTCACACCAGGTCACACACATATTGCTCTCCCCAGTCAACCTGCTATTTCCCTCTTCTGACTGCCGAGTGTCTATTCAACATGGAGAGAATCCTGCTTTATCCGCCTTGTCAGGTCACACTCCAATTTACTTATCTAACACTCTCCATTTCGCACGCTATCTCGCTTCACTGACCGACGAGAGAAAAGGCGAAATGGAGAGAGTGCTCCGCATAAAACGTGCCTAGTCACACTATCGGTGAATCCGCACATGCGCCTGGGTACAATTCTAAGGGCTATTTAAATACAAATTCATGCGCATTCATTCACAACCAGCCTCTCTTATTGCAGCATCCCTCTTTTACATTTCCATTCAAATCGTGAAACTCCCTACTCATACGAAATCATTATCAAAACGTTCCCACCCAAGAGAAGGTTCGCAGAGAATTCACTAGAGTTTACCCATGATGTTTGGTGCCGGTTACTCACCGGTGTTCTCCTCTCTTTCTCTGCCTACCCTCTGCATCATTTGCGAATTTTTATCGCGATACATGGCAGTGTCTATTTTGCGTGGCCGTCTCTTCATCTCACCCAGTCTCTTTGCTCAGGCCAAGATACGGCGGACCCTAAATAGAGCCATGAATTCCATATTTCCGTGAGACCAAAATGCGCCAGGTAGAGAAATGGAGAAAAAGGGGGAGAGCTCACAGAGTTCACGTGCGGGATGTTTGCTGCTACAGATATCACGACATTACGCAATCCCTATTCTTTACTCTTCTTTATTCTCCAACTCTGTTTCGGGAAAATTTATCCCGCTATCGTGATGTTCCGCTCAGAAAACCATCAATTTTACCTTTATTGAAGTGCGAAAGCTATTTTTACATTGGCTGTCTTTTTTTCTTTTTTTTGTCTCTATTTCTCGCTACTCATTTTGCGAGCTTTCGGCGAAATTCTCCCGAGTATTCGAGATATCATTTTCAAGGTGGTTTTAATTTGTTATTCTTGCTCCAGTTATTCTTTCTCTCTCACACTGACTATCAAATATTTACAATATTCTCTGCGTTGTTATCTCTATCGGTTCTTCGAAAGATAACAGTCATTTTTCATAGAACTCATCCACTTTTCAGTGTGTCGAAATTAAATAATTAGTCAATTATTTATTCATTTAATTTCAGAAATGATTACACTTCTCGTCGCGCTCGCCACCCTCTCGGGCGCACTCTACTTGTGAGTTTTTTTTTAAATTAAAGTTTTCATAGAATTCGGTTTGCTCATTGTCAGTTGAGTTTCACGCAGTTTACAAAATGGTTTTTTTATGCTGAAAAGTGTTAATCGAGATGGACCTTACCGATAAAAACAAATGATTCCGTGTTGTTCCATGACAAATTCTTCTCAGCTCCACCAATCCCGCTACTTTGAAAATACAACTTTCTGGGAAGCAGAAATCATTCTTTTCGTCACATGATTTCAAATTGATTGATTTGAATCATTGATTTGTTTTCTACTAGAAAATCAATGAGCTCTATCTTATCGTTATCGCTAGCGAAATCCTTGATTGCAGCTACTTCCTGCACCAATCCCGCTACTTTGCCCGTCGCGGTCTGCCCTACATCCCTCCTGCCTCGTTGATCTTCGGCAACTCATTCGAGATGTTCAGAAAGGACGAACCGAGGATATTGAAGTTCGGAGAGTGGACCAAGGTGGGAGCTGCATTATTTAGGGTCTAAAATTGCTCGGATGAACGGTCAGAAAAAAATCCGTACTCGAGAATCTCAATGCGAAGTGAAGCAGATTCATGATTACATTTTTTTAAAGCGTATGATCGAACACCACTAAACATACCGCTCCCGTTTGATGATATGGACGGACTGAAACATATTCCAATCAATGTGTTATAGCTTTTCCAATTCGTTGCCGAACGTTTAAAAATCACTCAACAGCTTCAGCAATAGAGACCAACGTGACGCGTAGGCATCAGAGAAGGAACGGCCCTTTCTATTTTTTTCACACTAGTGTTCGAGATTTTTTATTGAATATTTTTCCCATCTGAAGACGAAGAGCCACTAAATTATCAGGATTGATCAATGGATAAGGTCCGTGTGAAACATATCCCAATCAATTTGCATTGAAACCCAATTCTGATCGCCCAAAACAAGATGATTCCAGAAATACCAATCTGATCGTCACTTCCGATATTCACAAATTTAGACGATTATAAAAATATTTTTTTCGACTGCGAGTGGAGAGTAATTGAACTTTGCCGCCCCTGATTGATGATAAGACCTGTGTGAAACATATCCTGAGTGCCCAAAAATTGGGTCAAAATTGAAGGCGTTCTTTACTATTTTCACAATTATTTAGTATGATGAAATTGCAGAAATACGGCAAGACCTACGGTATCAAGGAAGGCGCAACGAATCTGATCGTCACTTCCGATCTCGAAATTGTCAATGAAGTCTTCGTCAAGCAATTTGATAATTTCTACTCGAGAAAGGCAAGTGAATTTTTCATTTTCGAGATCCTGTTGGCTTGGTTATGTATGCCCTATTCAAAGGCTCTGTTCTATAAGCCTATAACAATATTTTACCGAACAAGACAGATCACCATTAAATATCACGCGCCTTATTAACGATAAGGCTTGCCTGAAACATATCTTGAGCGCCTGAAAATAGAAGCAAACCTGCAAATTACGGAGTGAATATCGGAAGATAAGAATACAGTGGCTAGAAAATATTTCAAAGCGAAAGCCCATTGTTTGCGCTCGCAACTTTTTTCCTGCTATTTTATTGCCTCTCCTTCTGACCTCACTCAATTCTCTCTATGATCAAACTGTGTGTTGATGTGTGATTGCTCCAAACGAGCCAACATCCCAGGACAGATCCCAAAATCCCCTCGATCCCTAGAAGTGTAATGGTGCGAACAGTGTCACTGACTAGTCTCATTTTCTAGGGAGAGAAATCGACTAGACGGGTCGGTCTAGTCGAGAATGAGGGGGAGACGAACCCCTCCCCCCCCTCTCCCTCTCCCTCTCCCCTCTCCCTCTCATTTCCCTCTTCACCCACTCATTCTTCAACTCATTTCCATACCGCGCGGCATTAGCGCGCTTGCTTTTATGAAAATTTCAATCAGTTTCTATCTTTTCACATCGTCGTTATCGTTATGTTCATGAAGTTTCTCGTTTATCGCCCTGTTTTTTCAAGGACAAACCAGCATGATCCTTCGTGCGCTTCTGCTTATTGCTCTCTTGCTCATAGCTCGCAGAATTGTTCGTCGACGACGAGGGAGAC
The DNA here is from genome assembly GCA_900490705.1 of Pristionchus arcanus. NCBI lineage: Eukaryota > Metazoa > Nematoda > Chromadorea > Rhabditida > Neodiplogasteridae > Pristionchus > Pristionchus arcanus. Next base: position 231,493 of record LS485442.1, read on the forward strand.
GGTTCAGAGTTCGGCCTTTCCTTCGACACAGTCAGGTATACGATTGCATTGTAGTATTGCATCTATCATGGGGCTCAGTCACTCATTTTCAGCGCATGTCGAGTTCGCTGATTCGACTACAAGCCATACTACTGCACGACGAAGAATTTGTTGTAAGTTGACTTCTGATGTATCTTATCACTTTTTTTTTCGTTTCAGCGTCAAACTAGACTGAACAAGACTCAACTAGAGATGCTCCTTCACGAAGTTGCCCCATCATTTGTTTCCCAAAATCGAGGCAACAATCTTCCTCTGCATGTGCGTGTGCTTGCTTCGCTGGAAACATTGACATCTGGTTCGTTTTTCATTGAGATTCTGATGTTAGTTGAGATTCTGATGTCCGATTGCAGGAACATTATCAAGAGCCTGAACGAAGGTAGATCAAAACCTCTACTGTTTCTCAACGTTTGTCCAAACTTCAATGTGTACTACAAAATAACAAAAAAGTGCGAGTAAATACAAAACCGACCGACTGATACTTTGAAGCCATAGTACAATGAAAGAATGAAAAGTCTCGCAACGTGCGATAAATGAAAATTTGTTTATTAATTCGATCAAAATGAGAGGGAGAGGGGAGAGGGAGAGGGAGAGGGGGGAGGGGTTCGTCTCCCCCTCATTCTCGACTAGACCGACCCGTCTAGTCGATTTCTCTCCCTAGAAAATGAGACTAGGCAGTGACACTGTTCGCACCATAAACAGTCGGAGCGGATGAAGAGGCTATTTCATGTTCATTGTTCGTAGTCCACCATTAATGATTTTTTTCAAAAAAAAAACAAATAAATAAGATTGAATATTCAATCCAGGGCGCGATTCTCGGTCCTAACGTCGACACCGAGCCTCGTATTCACCTCTTCCTCGCGAGAGGCGCGAGATGGAAGCGATTGAGGTGAAATCATCAATTCTCGAAGTTATGAGTTTGGCTGTGCGAGGATAAAAATTGTGTTGTTTTAAATCTGATCCCTCAGCTTCATCAGTTCATACTCTTCTCGACTACAAATAAACCGGATGTGAAACATATCCTCAATAAACTTTTGCAATTTATATCAGAAGCATCTCAGCGTATCTCTCTCTCTCATGCATCAGTATTTGTTTTGCGCGAATCTGTGACATATGAAAAAAGAATGATAACAATTTGAAATGCATTTCGAATTGCAGGAACATCTCCGCGCCCTCCTTCTCCATTGCCTCCCTGAAGAAGATCCGACCGATCGTCGAGGTATAATTTCCTTCTTTTTTTTCTCTATGGTCGTAAGTGTCCAAGATGTTAGTGAAGAAATTGTCGAACCCAGGAACTACACGAATAATCATTGGTCTGCATACCGTATCCTAGATTACGGTAGCCAATTCAATATATTTGCAGGACTCAGTGCTGAACATGGTCAAGATCATGGAGGACCGGCATCTGGGCGGGGAGCAGTTCAATATTCATGAGTGAGTTATTTTATTTGTCTAGATTATTCATGAATTCGACGTTTTTCTACTGTGGAAGCAGCGCGAATTGTGCGATTTTTGACGCAGTTTTGTGCTCACATTGCGACAAATTATTCTCCCACAGCCTAGCTAACGTATCCTAATCACTTCGTATTGTGACTATGACCGCGCTGAGCAATGAAGATCACGGTAGCCTAAAATACAAGATTGTTCAGTTTCTACTGTGAGTACACGATGGACACGATCGTTGTCTATTTAGAGCCCCACTAAATTAGCCAGCCAATTCCTATCCACTGTAGAGTCATCCCTTACCCATGCAAATAAAAATTTCATTCAGCTTCTACTGCGAATATACCATGGACACGATCGGCCGTCTGGTGATGGGTCAGAAGGAGTCACTGTACTTCAACAATCCGAAAGTTCCACTGATTAAGGAAGTGAGTGGTGTATTATGGCAGCTAAGGAGCTTGGCGTGCGAGTACTGTATACTAGCATTGTAATAGAGATGGTGTATGACTGGTGATGGGCCAGAAAGAGTCCCTGTACTTCAACAACCCCAAAGTGCCGCTGATCAAGGAAGTGAGTATGATATTAGAGTATTTGGACAACAGTTGGTGTGGAACAGTTGTCTGGATCTTGCACGTGCTACGCTGTTTGTCAATTAGGTTACTTGGAGAAAAATCGCTGGTCAGTTCAGTTGAGTTTCACACTGATCTAATTCCTGAGACGCTCTATGTGAATCAATCTGTCTCTTTCATGCCCAGGAAGTAGAAATATAATATTCATTGTCTCCACGAATGCCTCCGATGATGTCTAAGATGTTTTCCGCTTTTTCCTCTTTGATTTGATCTTTGATCTTTGATTTGATTTTTTTGTTAATTTGTCAATCATTGTAGATGTTCATGCGGGACTTCGACCTGCCCATCGTCCATCTTCGCTATGCCTTCCCGTGGATCACTCCGATATTGAGGAAGATCCTGTTGAATGTGAGTTTTAATTGAGATGAAAGGAAGCTTTCAGAAGGAAAAAAAATGATTGTGAAAAGAGTAAGCTTTCCCGTGGATTATCGTGCGTTTGAAATGCTCAGCAAATGAGATGTGCTGTTTAGCGAGCTATTGATTGTCTGGGAGAGAGGAGGGAGGAAGGAAGGGGGGAGGAGGACGCTTGATCTACAGCCTCCTCCCGGCCTCTTCCCTTCTCCGCCCCCTCGAACGTTCGTCAAAGGTCAGCTACGAGTGGAATGAAAAATAATCTCACGATACTCCTATTCTTAGGAAAATCCTGTTGAGTGTAAGTTTAGCTAGAACATAAGATCAGTGGCTAGGAAGAGTACTCTGCTGAACGTCACTGAATTCACACTTCAACTCAAGACTTCAAATACCTATCATGGGACGGCATTGTAGGTGCGCAACCACCTGACCGCCGGTTTCATGCATCTGCGTAAGGAGATCCACGACGCTGTGGAGGAGAGGATGAAGAGAAGGGTGAGTCCCATACGCCCTCGTAATCTGGTGGCTTCGTTCACATAACAAACCACAGCGTTCTGACCCCCATTGTTCTCTCCAGATAAGGGTGAACAATGGATGCAAATTTCGCGCCAAAATCCCGACACGAAAGAACTGCAATTTCCCGCTCAATTCAAATCACAGAGCGGTCGCTCCCCCCGTCCAGGCCTTTCAGTTCGGTTCATGCAAAGTGAGCGAGTGCGTATGTAAAGTGCTCCCCCTTCTCTGTAGGGGCAGAATGCTGTGAAACCTCCTCCATTGCACTCCGTACAATATTTGCCGAAAATACGCAATGCTGCTCACGTTTTTTTCGCCTTTTTTTCATTTTTTTCCGCCACTTTCAGGAAATTAGCCAATCCGACGAAGTGTCCGACTTCATCGATCTCTTCCTCAACGCGTACGAGGACGAGCAGGAGGTCAGCGGAACAGGAGGAGAGTTCAAGCTGAGCGAGGCGAAGGTGAGACCAACGAAAAGATAAGACTACGAATTCACAAAAACACATGAATGCAACGCACTCATAGTAAAGGTAAAATGCAAAGTTATCCCTCCCGTTAATCTCTTGGGTCCTGCAGAATAACTGTTAGACCAGAGTTATTCAAGGACAATTCAGAATGCATAGTGTTCATGATGAATTCGAGTTTGATGAGATCCTTTCTTCCCGCAGGTCTCCAAGTCGCTCACCATCGACGAGGTCATCTCGCAAGCCTTTGTCTTCATCCTGGCCGGTTCGTATTTTCTATTTTCCGGTTTAGGAAAATTTTTGGGTTACTTTTCGGGTCGTATGTCCCTTTATGTACTCCTGAATTTCAAAATTGGTTTTTTTTACCTTGTGTCAACCCGATTAATTGTCAGATCGACGTCGTACGATTCTTAGTATGCCATTGAAACATACCCTAAACCTCGTCCTGAAATTCCCCTTTCTCGATCGTTAAAATCCTTAACCGGCTCTGAAAATGCCGTTTTTATACTGCCATTTTCCGGCTCTGCAAATCCACCTTTCAGGCTTCGACACGACCGCCAATGCGCTCGCGTACACCAGCTGGCTGCTGGCGTGCAATCCGGCCGTGATGCGGAAGTGTCAGGAAGAGATTGAGGACGTGTGCGGAGGGGAGGAGGTGAGGGCCGGGAATTAGGAAAATGAGCGGGCGGCCGGATATTGTCTATGGCCGGGAATTATTTACTGGCAGTTAAACCGGAGCTGGAAGGTAGGTGAGAGTCAGGCTGTCTAGAGAAAGTGCAAGGAGGAGATTGAGGAGGTGAGGGCCGGGGAATAGAACCGGGAATTTGTAGCCGGTCATTATACTGGGACCGGGAAGTAGGAATCAGAGATGGGCCAAAGAATTACCAGGAAGAGATTGAGGAGGTGGTAAGGGGTGACAGAGAAAGACAGAGAATTATAGATGCGTAGACAATCCGGCTGTCATGAAAAAGTGGCAGGAGAAGATCGGAAAATTGATGGCAGCCGGGAAATAACAACCGGTAGCGAGATGCAATGAAATAATGAATATACGTCTTGTGAGTAATCAACAACCACAATAATGGGCAGGATAATGAAGGAATGGAAATTGTTAGTCTCGACGATCGAATGCCCAAAGCGAACCCAGCTCAACAAGTGGTTCTGAAACTTATTCGAAAACGTGAAACAAATATGATCCGGAAAGAAGTTGCGCGACGATAAATATGCAAAAAAGCAATTTTAGTCCATCTCCTACGAGGACATCAACAATCTGCGCTACCTCGAAGCCACGTGCAAGGAAACTTTGCGATTCTACCCGCTCGGCGCATTGTAAGTGGGATTTTGAGGAGAATAAATGAGAGCCGGGGGTTTGGAGGACAGAAAGAAATGCTTATTTCCAGCGCCAACTCCCGTCAGTGCATGAATACGACGCGAATTGGCGATTTGGAGATCGAGAAAGGTAGCCAAAATTCGGGCAAAAGATTTGACGGAGGTGGGATTCGAACCCACGCCACGAATGACTGGTGCCTAAAACCAGCGCCTTAGACCGCTCGGCCACTCCGCCTATGTGCCAGGCGGGCGCGAGGGACACTTTACTCTCGCTCCCGCTCTTTCCCTCTCGCCCCACTGCTCTACTCTCCCCCTCCCTCCGCTCTACTCTCGCCTGGTTGGGGTGACTGTGGCGGAAAACAAGAGGAGAGAGAGGGGAGATAGAGAGGAGCATTCGTGTGGCTATTGCATGGGCTGAAGGGCATAGTGTTCTCAATGCCATTCTGCCTGAACCTATCACATCGCCGAGAGCTGGGAAATACTTTAGGACAAGGAAGAACATGGAAAAAATACGAGTCAATTCTAGTGATAGTTGCATCGGTTCTACGTAAACCCACTCTATCAGAGCCATCAACAAACGCTATCGGGGAATACTTAAGGCCAAGGGAAGAACATTGATAATCGGTGGATTCCAGGCACCGACGTCGCCGTTGACACCTTCTCGCTTCATTTCGATAAGGAAATCTGGGGCAAGGATGCGATGGAGTTCAAACCGGAACGGTAAGATCAAAACTGCCTGCACTTTCAAGCTACAATAAGGGTCTATTTTCCTTAATTTTCGAGAATTTGGCTAATAAGTTACACGGCAATCCCGAAATATCAGTATACATTAAAGGAGGAGTCCCACGAATACCTGGTTCGTGGGACTTCTTCTTTAATCGAACCAATTTCAGCTGGCTCGAGGACCGCAAGGTGCCGCAGGCGGCCTATCTTCCCTTCGGTGCCGGCCCTAGAATCTGCATAGGCATGAGGTGAGTAGGTTGATCTTTCTCCATTACAGTTTTCAAGAGCTTCTTGGCCACTAGGGTTGGCAGAATGAATCCCTCTGCGCCGCTCGACACGCCTCGAGAGGGAGTGGGATGAATCCAAGAATGAGAGGGAGGGGAGAGAGAGAGATTCAATTGAATCCCTTGTCTTTATGCTGTGATTCATTTGAATCCACGGTCTGATCTGTGTTTGCAATGGCAAAATTCTCTTCGGAAGTAGATTATTGGATACAATTGAGATAGGGACACCTACTGAGGTGTTCCCTCTTCATCTCCCCTTCCTCAAAGTCGAGATTCATCGCCATACCGTATTTGCCACTAGTTTGTATCAGGCTACTCAATTTTCCGAGGTTCATGCAAACTAGCATCTAACGATTAGCGACATGCATTACTGATTATTGTAGTAGCTCGAAATCAAATTATCTCTGCGAAAACAGAAGTTTCAAAAGATCAGTGAAGATGATGTATTTGAGATTGAGAGACTACATTAGATTTTCAATGTGAAGTGGTCGTATTCGAATTCGCAAGGGTCGAAAACCTATCGTCCGTTGAAAACACGACATTTCATGAAGTTTTCAGCGAGTTCTGAACTGGGATTCAAATGAATCCCAGTTCACACCAAGTCAAAAGGGGGAAGAAAGCTCATTTGCGTGGCACGGACATTTTCGAGTCCATTCCGTCCTCTCACTTTGGTGACTATTGAGACACCGAGTCGGTCGGTGGAGAATGTCTTGAATTTCCCGTCATTATTCTCTAATTCACATATTCGCATGGTGAAACATATTGCGAAACCTATTTCTACCGACTTACAAATGGCGCTGAAAAAAGGAATTACTTCTATAATCAGTGAAACATAGTTGAATTCAGTTGAATTTAGCCCAAAAACTACAGTCTTAGGTACGCCACGGCGATCTCATCATTTGCGAAATGAGATATCGAGCTAAAATCTTTAATGCACGAAAAAATAGGGGAAAACAGTGCAAAACGGTCGATTTTAGCACGCGAAGTCCTACTCCTCTGCGGAAAGAGAAGTTATTGACATGCCGTTTGTGCAGAAAGTTTCGAAAACCCTTTGGGCACCAAGTTACGTTCAGTGCTTGAACGATTTCGATCCCATTCAGTAGCAGCACTCGCAAACGTGCGCTAAACCTAGCGAAAACTCTCATTTCACACCGCTTTTTCCTCTCGCGCGGCGCAGAATGACTCGACGGCGCTGTGCCACGCAAATGAGCTTTCTTCCCCCCTTTGACTTGGTGTGCAGTTTTTGGGATTCAATTGAATCGATTCATTTGAATCCCACGACCGCGCGATTCGGCCACGAATGATTCAAAATCCATTGAAGGATTCATTCTGCCAACCCTATTGACCACAATGTCCTAAATTGGCTTTGGAAGTATGTACGCGCTGGTAATCGATCAATTGCACGAATTGCTCACTTATCTATTTGCTTAAACGTATCTCATCTCTCTAAATAAAAATTATGAATTACAAAATGAAAATGAAATGCAATAGGGGATACTCGGTAATTCTTGTCATAATATAGAAGTACTGTAGTCTTCTTAGTGTAGCATGGAGAGGACAAGAGGGAAAGAAGGGTAGATGGCAGATGGAAATTAAATGCAATAATTGCAGACTCGCGATGATGGAGGAGAAGATGGCCCTTGCTCATCTTCTTCGACGATTCGACTTCTTGAAGGGAACGGAGGTAAGCCAAGCTTCAATAAGTCGATACATGTGGAATTATCCTAAGTTATCCTTCCAGAGAAGCAAATAGTCAAGAAAAAGTAGTAGAAAACTAGTAGACTGAGTTTTCAATGATATTTTCTAGGACGCCGAGCTCAAAGTCCATGGCGCCCTGACCCTCACGCCCGTGGAGGTGCCGATTCGCATCGTGAAGCGGCAGTGAAGGATGATTATTATTGCGACCACCTTTATCCCTGCTATTTACGCTTCCTGATGCCCCGTTAATACTATTATTGAAATAATCTAATCTATTGAAATAAAGCACATTCAGTGCAACGACACCTTCACTATCTGCATAGCAATGCATTGCGAAATTAGCGGAGCCGAAATTTTGGTACTCCCTTCGTGCTCAAGAACGCGGAGTGTTTCGCTGGTGCATCAATCAGCGAGACAAATAGAATACAAACTTTAGATGTAGAAATTCTGCACAAACGTCACACAATTCGGATGGCCTGGCCATGCTGCATGAATGAAGTAGCATTGCCAGGGAACACTATTCATTTCAAGTACATCTCTCCTTACTTGCCCTTTCCTCCATGAAGTCATTCCATAGGAATTTCGAATGATTTTCTGATTCTCTCGAAGTTGCACGCTATCTAGCCTACTCTGACCAATGAGATAGTACGATGAATAAAGAGACGAATTCATCATCCTGTTAGCAACAGAAGACTACCCTAATCATCCCTCCTGCGGAATTTCGTCTTTGAACGATCAAATGATTTCGGATTGCGCAATGCCCCCTATCTACCCCATGTTGTGCTCGAATTCAGCTCCCTTCCGTCTCTCAATTTCTCCTCATCCCTAACTTCTCTACCCCCCAAACAGCGTTTAAATCTAGGAGAGTGAGCGGGAAAAGTGTGCCTTCTGTGCGGTTTGTGCTCTGTTTCAAGCAGACGTCTGATGCGCAGAGAACAGCGGCACAAATCACTAGAAAGAAGGGGAAGCCGAGAGAGCGCTAGACGGTTAGACAACGTCGAGCAAAGAGACGGATGATATTTCGAGCTACGACAACGTGAGAATACCGCGGAAACCCGGCGAAAAGGAGGAGCGTATTTTCGAAAAGATGATCTATCAATGACTGGGGATGGTATAAAAGGAGGAGATGGGAAGAGGATGCATCAGTTGCAGTTTATTCGTCTTTCTCTTGGTTGATACATTGTTGTTCTCACCATTGTTGTTCTCGCGCTTTGGGGAGGACCAAACAATTATTACTTTTATTTCACGCGTTATCAAGGATTCAACTGTCTGTGCATCAGCCCTTCAGCCTTTGCACTGTACGCGAAACACATCTCAGCTTGCATTTTTCGGCACCTCAATTTCAATGTTGATATAGTCTGGTTCAGTACACCACATTACCACACATCAATAATCCATTCACAGTATCCCTCCTCCTTCATTTCTCATCACCATGTCTTCCACCGTCGAGAAGAGCTACGAGACCACCGACAAGCTGATCGGATACACTTCCAAGGTTTGATCTTTGGTCTTTGTTTCCTTGGAGCTCTACATCTTAACCTATTCTACTATATTCCTCCCCTTCAGTTATAAAAACCTACAGTACCCCATTCCACCGTGCCTCTTATCCCTATCGTAAGCCCCTCCTCAGATCTCCACTGCCTCCTTCACCGCACTGCAGCAGGAGCTGCAGGACCGCACGCTGGCCAGCACCGGGGATGATGCGGGCATGATTGGTACAATATTCGGGTTACTGTAAACATATCGTATCCCGCCTCCTACAGTATCTCTCAAGTAGCTAAACACCTATCCGTATTGGTGCAGTAGATAGCTCTCGTCTAAAAATGTATACCGTAGGTATTTTCGCAGAAATTGCTCAACAATGCTCATTAAAATCTGGCTGGAAGGAAGATCCACATCCCGTAATCTTACCGTACTCCTTCAGGTGCTCCCGAAGTGCTCGAGATGGGCAAGGCCATGATCCACCTGACGAGAGCCAAGAAGGTCCTCGACATTGGTTAGTTGCTACCGTAATCCTCCTACCGTATTCCCCATACCGTATCTTTTACTGCGACCTGGAGCCTGCAGAGCCAATGCGCATTATTCCATGTCTGATCAATGCTAGTGCCGTACAATCCTTGATCACCGGCATTTCCTAACCATTCACTAATCAATACTTCTACCGTAATCCTAATTCCTCCTCAGGAACCTTCACCGGAGCCTCCGCTCTCGCGTGGGCCATCGAACTGCCCGAGGACGGGCAGGTTATCTCGATGGATGTCAGCCATGAAAGTCTGAACAAGGTGAGAGATTTTCACATCTTCTAATTTATGCATATTATTTGAACAAGATGCTCCATCTTTTAAAAGCGACTGTTCGTTTCAAAGTGGAGCTATAAAAATACACAGAACCGGATGAGTTTCGGTCGCTCTTCATAGTCTCAATCGAAGTTCTTAAAATTGGTAGAATTGCGGATGATGCTTTAAGAAAATAAACAATTTCAGCCTTTTATTTCTCCTTTTTGTCCGTGGCGACTCTATGCAAGCACAATACAATCGTTAGTATTCGTTACTATCCTCCAGGCCGGTCTTCCCATCCTCGACAAGGCGCCCGAACTTCGCGCCAAGATCGACTTCCGTCTGGGATCCGCTGTGGACACGCTTCGTAAGTCATCCACTTGTTCTCGACTCAATAAATTGTGGAAAAGTGCACAAATGTCCCGTAAACTTAGGAAGTGTGTTCAAGCCAAAAATAAATGAGGAATTCGATCACTACTCCGATCCACCATCCTGAGCTCGCTTTCAGAATCCCTCATCGACTCGGGCGCCGCTGGCTCGTTCGGCTTTATTCATACAATAGATAACAGTTATTGCCCGCTGTACACATTGCTTGAGTAGATAACTGGACATTACCGCAACTAAACTAATTTCACAAACGATGACGACCTTTCAGAATCCCTCATCGACTCGGGAGCGGCCGGAACGTTCGGCTTCGCTTTCATCGATGCGGACAAGGCCAACTACTCGCGATACTACGAGCAGTGTCTGGAGTTACTTTCGCCCGGAGGAGTGATCATGGTTGATAATGTGAGTTCGGTAGCGTTAGGTACGGTAGGGATACTGTAGCCCGATAGTTTCGTAATATGAGTAGTGTCTGGAGTTGCTGGTCCCAGGAGGAGTGATTATGGTTGATAATGTAAGACATATTCCACATAATTGAATTGAGAACGGATTGCATAAGTAGTCTGGGATGTGAGCAATAAGTGGATACTGTAGAGCGGTAGGAATAGTGTAGGCGAGTGATACTACGAGCAGTGTCTTGAACTTCTGGCCCCGGGAGGAGTGATCATGGTTGATAATGTGAGTACGGTAGGGATACTGTAGCCCGATAGTTTCGTAATATGAGCAATGCATAGAGTTGCTGGCGCCAGGAGGAGTGATCATTGTCGATAATGTAAGAAATATTCCACATAATTCTATAGGGAGCGGATTGCATAAGTAGTCTGGAATGTAAGCAGCAATAAGTGGATACTGTAGAGCGGTAGGAATAGTGTAGGTGAGTGTTACTATGAGCAGTGTCTGGAGTTGCTGGCCCCGGGAGGAGTGATCATGGTTGATAATGTAAGAAATATTCTACATAATTCTATAGGGAACGGATTGCAAAAGTAGTCTGGAATGTAAGCAGCAATAAGTGGATACTGTTGAGCGGTAGGAATAGTGTAGGCGAGTGTTACTACGAGCAGTGCTTGGAACTTCTGGCTCCAGGAGGAGTGATCATGGTGGATAATGTGAGTACGGTAGGGATACTGTAGCCCGATAGTTTCGTAATATGAGCAATGCATAGAGTTGCTGGCGCCAGGAGGAGTGATCATGGTTGATAATGTACCTAACGCAAGACCTAACGCAAGACCTAACGCAAGATGGAAAGATCTCTTCATGCGAACTGTCGGACCCACTTTTCTGACATTGAGACAAGCAAGAAGTCATGAATGGCCTGCCACGCACAACAGAGCCTACTCTTGATAAATGTGTTAAAAATGAAATGAAAATGAAGTGGATACTGTTGAGTAGTAGGAATAGTGTAGGCGAGTGATACTACGAGCAGTGTCTGGAACTTCTGGTCCCAGGAGGAGTGATCATGGTCGATAATGTGAGTACGGTAGGGAGACTGTAGTGGCTGGAATGTCTTTACTGACCCTTGGAAAAAGTATGCGAAAACGGCTATAAAATTGCAAAATTACGGGCGCCAAACACTGACCAGTTTCACATCCTATCTTATGTTTCACGGATTGCATAACGAGAGCGTGTATCAGAGCTTTCAATAATGGTTCCTTGTGTAATAATATTGCTATTCTACGGTCGCAGGCCGAATTCCCGGCTCCGGCTCTCAACGTGCATTCCTATTTACAGGCTCTCTGGCACGGCTCGGTCGTCGAGCCGAAGGAGCCATCTGGAGTGGCCATCGACGCGGCTAACAGGTTCGCGCATTAATATTAGCGAACGGGGCTGAGCCCAAAGTAAAGCATTGACCGGTCACAATATACCACAACAACATTGTGTAGAAATAGTTGAAATTCCAACACACTTCAATCAACCGTGTTATCTCTTGCAGACTAGCCGCCGCCGACTCACGCGTTTACAACACATTGCTCAACGTCGGCGACGGCGTCCACCTCATCATCAAGAAACACTGATCTTTGATCTTTCTGACTTCGCCCATTTTGACCTTTGATCTGTCTCACACGTTCTTTAAATCTGTGCACACAAATAAGCATGATCTTTGATCTTCAAAGCATTCAAGCAGCAACCCGCAATAAATATCGAATTTATCATTACTCCAAAGCTCAGAGCTCAAAGAAAAATATTAGAAATTAATTAACACACAAAAACAATGATCTTCGCACCATTTCACAACACAGTCGGAACGGGGTGGTCAAATCACTGATCTCATTTACGATCACAGGGTCAATGCGGTAGGTCAGGCGGGAACAGGCTGGGTGGGTGGTCTCATAATCAATAATTATCTGATAGGTTGATCTGACATTCTTTTAACACACACGGAAACTAGGGCAATGCGAATGACGTCTAAAAAAATCGATAAATCAGCAAGAGAAATCAATAAAATCGATATTTTTGGCTGCGGGTTTCGCTGAGATAGAAAACATACGAGTCGAGTGAGTCGATTTTACTGTACTTTAAACGGGGAATTTAACTATAATCATTAAAACGAGGACAATAAACGGGGGCTTAATTACAGCGATTTAATTGACGAGTATTATTTAGACTACAGAAAACACAAAAACAAGCACAATGAAAGGATGATAACAAGCGAAACTATTGTAAAAAGAATCGGTAACTGGACGGGAGAAAGTATTTGTGTGTGGTGTGGGATTACGGTAACCCTGGGATACGGCGGGGAGGTGACGAGGTGTAATATGCAAACTGAATCGGATCGGGAAAAGTGAAGCTACCTCGTACAAATGGGGGGAGAATACGACTACAGGGACAAATTGAAATGTTCACCACTGCACCACTGGGAATATACAACATTCCTACAGTAAGTGATCAAATCTCAAAAATCGGGGCGGCGGTGCACTGGTGAACATTTCACAAACGGGAAATCACTGGTTCTAAGGGGCGGAGCTGCTGGAAGGCCGAGTGTAATTCGCCTAGAGTGGGCGCCAGTTGGCGGGGAGGCGGCAACGAGGAGCGATACTGCGCGGGCGGCTCGCCGCCACGCGTCGTAAGCGGAGAGGGCGCTCCGGAGGCGCGCCACGCCAGCGGCGGCAGCGCGGGAGGCGCGCTCGAGGGCAGCGGCGGCGCCGCAGCCGCTGCCGCGCTCACAGCGCGTTCAGCCGCTCCAGCAGGTCGTCCGTGGAGGGGATGGGCCGACGGGGGCTCGGGCTGCCGCCCGCAGCCAGGACTGCGGCCAGCGCCGTGGGCGCTGCGCCCGCCAGTCGCGGGCTCACAACTGCTGCTGCAGCCGGAGGCGGAGCTGCTGCTGCTGCAGCTGTCGCTGCTGCCTGCTGACTGCTTCCGAAGGCGGTCCGGGGCGGCTTGGGAATGGGCGGCCCCGCCTGCTGGTGCTCGTTCTCTTGCTGCGGATGGCCATTGTTGATCTGCAAGGAGCGAAGCGTTCATGCACGATTTAGCAAATCGATTTTGGCAACAATTTTAAGGTTTCACGCGCACAGTAAGCTATTCGGAATTGCGGGCGAAATGATAAGTTTTACTTTCATCATTATCACATATATTTATCGCTACAAGTAATCAAGCCTTTTACAACCTGCGTTTGATAGGTTTCGTAAACGTCGTACCGTACACTGCACACTCCTTCACCACACCATCTCACTACCGTACCTCGACCGTCGGTTGGCCCTTCTTGCGGATGCGGTACTTGCTCAGGCTGCCCAGGCCCGGATTCTCGTCCTGGTTCATCGTTGAGGATCCTCCAGTCGTCGAGCCTCCGGCCTCGTCGTTGAGGTCCTCCATGGCTGCGGCTGCGGCCAGTGACGAGAGCGAATCGCCCGCGCACCGGGACCGCTGACGTTGAAGCGCCTGTCGACCTACAACACACAACACTTCTACCGTAACCACCGCTAGAACCGTAACCCTTTTTGAAAATATAGGTAGTCTACACTAGAACACGCAGCGATACCAGGATAAAGAGACGTGGTCTTCATTCTGACAGCTCTACGCTGGTACTGATTTAACGAAGACAAAGATATCTTCGATATAAACTACCGTATTCCAAGTCTATGACACTACGTCATTGTGTGCAAAAATAAGTGACAGAACAGTGTTTAGGGTTAGGGTGAGATCACTCGGAAAATAAAACGGGTTTAGAACAGAACAGATATAATTCCTCCCAAAATCACTCGCGATCAAAGATCAAATTTGGATTAATTCTGAATGAAATATAAAGGCACACAAAATCACTCAGGAGTTGTTGTTACTGTACTACTACAGTACTTGATCTACAATCTACGCTAAAGTAATCAACAAAAGGACTAGTTCAACTTATTACTTCATGCTCAACCGAGGATGAATGATTAATTATCTGCCTACCTTCCAAGTTGTCAATCTCTTCCTCTTCTGTAATCCAGATAAGATCATACTAACCCTTCATCTATGAACCCTATCGTCTAAACTACCGTACCCCTTGGTCCACGGTACAGTACCCCTACCGTACCTGCTTTGGTTCTCGGTCCTCCACTGGCCCTGGCCGTCCTTCCGGGTGGTCGCGAGTATCCTCCTCCATAGGACATCATCTTGTCCAGCTCGTCCAGCACTCCCGGCGAGTCCACCGCTGAATGGTATATATTACAATAAAATAAAATAATTAATATTTAAATAGTTTATAATAACTTTTTAATGAGAGTCATTGACAAGAAAATTAAACGGTAGCAATCCAATCAACCTATGAATTACCGGTGAAACACAACTGCGCATATGGTTCAAATCCTGCAATAATATTCTGAAACGCAAGGCAATTGCGAATGTTGAATATTTATGACTAATTAACGCACGGAATTTTTTTTTCTAGACTGGGCGATGATGAGACAGTGAAATGAAAAGAGGATGGAACACTTGGCCTACAGTTGCAACTTCGATCGCGCTTGTGTGCAAATATGAGCGGGAGTACTGCAGAGTTTTAGATTTTCCCTCTCGAGTGTCTCTCGAGTACACTAAAATAAATTAGAAAGAAAGCTACATCTGATTAAATTAATCTATAAAAACTATTACTGCTATTTTAGGAAAGGCTGAATACGCGACTATCAACGCAATTGATAAATATCTAAACTTAACCTGCAGCTGCAACGCAAATTGCACAGGGGAGCAACCGGCAAATATTGAGTAGCAAAAAGATAGAAATTTGCGATACAATCGCCATTCCCTTGGCTTCATCATCTAATCGGCATTGCTGTGTCACACTTCAATGCTACGCAACGATATTTTAATTGTATCTACACGAATCGATTTCATCATATCAACGCGCAAGGCAACATGGACCACTTGTCCCGCTGCTGTAACCCCAATCGCACGTAAAACTAAACGCATCGCAGAGACATTGCACAATATGCTAAGCCTATTTATATTATATGTCGTGGGACCGGCCATCGAATAAATGCGCTAGCGAACAAGGACCACTTGACCTGCAGCTGCAACATCAATCGCGCCAATAGCGCATGAGTAAATTACAGGCAGGACCGAAGAAGGCATCAGCTACAATTAGAGAACTGCGTAATTCCAAAATATAAATGGATTTGATTTTTTCTCGCGCTTTTCACGACTCTCATCGACGCCCTCATCAATAAATGAATGCTTATCCTACTGCTGCAACACCGAACACACATGGGCGAAATTTGGCTAGAAAGCACTGTTCATAGCGGCAAGCTATAGATAAGTGTGACACTTCCCAGAGGGATTACGATTCTACTACTAACGTAACCACGAACAATACAGAGCATAATGGCTAGCTGAAAACTAACAGTGCCTTTGTGTACGTTGTGAGTGCAAGTAATCGGTCATGGTCAACAGAATTAGAACTATCAGCGTGTTTCGAACGAGAAACAGTTAAACTTCCAGAAGAAACCCCGATCGAGAATGAGCGAAACTAGGTTTGAATCAGAGGAAAATTACACCTAAACTAGACTTTTTCGAATCCCTTTTCCATTCGTAATCAACACCTCTCGCACACCCATCCGGCTTGATCAGCCGTTGAAACTCTACTTCAGCCAGAAATTACCCGATTAAAGTAAGACTGCGAGTGCATGCACACATCTACACATTCCGAGGTATTCAAACCTACGGCTACTTTCAATAAAGATCAAAGATCACTCATCGGCCGCGCTTCTCACACTCCTACTTTCACTACAGATCAAAGACCAAAGACCAAAGGTCAAACATCAAAGGTCACACTCACCGGTTGTCAACAGGGCGGCGCTTGCGGGCGTCGATCGGCCGCCGATGCCGCGGCTCGCGCCTGCCTGCAATCAGATCGAATTGAATCAAGGAACTGTCGCATAATCCAAATGTTGATGACATTCAGCTCTAAATATATTATTTTTCACCGCTTCCGTCCTGATTCAACCCTGCATCCACGCTATGAGAGTATCACCACCGAGTGAAGCACAAACCCCACCCAAATGCAATCCACTTCTATCACGGTCAGATCAATAACTATTGATATATTTATTATATGAACAAACCACTATCTTCATCGTTCTTCGTCTCCACACGAATACCTATCAGCACACACTGGAACACCAAACTGCCTATGCTCAACCACTATGTACGTTGTGACTGCGTATGATCAGGCGACTTATCGCAATATCGACTCCTCACGGTTACCCACCCTAGCCGAATAGCTCATTATGAACCTTTTTGAATATATTTATTTTTTAGCAAACACGAGTATCCGTCACACCAGCATTGCTCTCACAGCATGAGACTATCAAATTACAGGGAAACACGAACATGCCCAACCGGATCGTACCCTACTTCTATCACAAACGGAACCATTTAAACCTACAATTACGAAACAATGCAAACACCGAAAACATGATATAATTATAATTGGTAATTTTCTACGACAGTCAAAGATGGATCATTAGCATTCGTCACCACCAACGCCTATCATCCAACGCTAGAACACCAATTATCCTAGGTTGAAGTGCTCATATTTCATGACTTCATCGTGTCCATCGGACCTGCCAATGATACCCCTCGTACCGTACCTAGTCTGCCTGAGTTATTCCCCCCCCCTTGCCTACCTTCCTTATCCCTACTCTAACCCTACCTCCTACCGTATACCAAGCCGAACTCACTACCGTACCTGAGTCGGTGTGAGTGCAAGTAATCGGTCATGGTCAACAGAATTAGAACTATCAGCGTGTTTCGAACGAGAAACAGTTAAACTTCCAGAAGAAACCCCGATCGAGAATGAGCGAAACTAGGTTTGAATCAGAGGAAAATTACACCTAAACTAGACTTTTTCGAATCCCTTTTCCATTCGTAATCAACACCTCTCGCACACCCATCCGGCTTGATCAGCCGTTGAAACTCTACTTCAGCCAGAAATTACCCGATTAAAGTAAGACTGCGAGTGCATGCACACATCTACACATTCCGAGGTATTCAAACCTACGGCTACTTTCAATAAAGATCAAAGATCACTCATCGGCCGCGCTTCTCACACTCCTACTTTCACTACAGATCAAAGACCAAAGACCAAAGGTCAAACATCAAAGGTCACACTCACCGGTTGTCAACAGGGCGGCGCTTGCGGGCGTCGATCGGCCGCCGATGCCGCGGCTCGCGCCTGCCTGCAATCAGATCGAATTGAATCAAGGAACTGTCGCATAATCCAAATGTTGATGACATTCAGCTCTAAATATATTATTTTTCACCGCTTCCGTCCTGATTCAACCCTGCATCCACGCTATGAGAGTATCACCACCGAGTGAAGCACAAACCCCACCCAAATGCAATCCACTTCTATCACGGTCAGATCAATAACTATTGATATATTTATTATATGAACAAACCACTATCTTCATCGTTCTTCGTCTCCACACGAATACCTATCAGCACACACTGGAACACCAAACTGCCTATGCTCAACCACTATGTACGTTGTGACTGCGTATGATCAGGCGACTTATCGCAATATCGACTCCTCACGGTTACCCACCCTAGCCGAATAGCTCATTATGAACCTTTTTGAATATATTTATTTTTTAGCAAACACGAGTATCCGTCACACCAGCATTGCTCTCACAGCATGAGACTATCAAATTACAGGGAAACACGAACATGCCCAACCGGATCGTACCCTACTTCTATCACAAACGGAACCATTTAAACCTACAATTACGAAACAATGCAAACACCGAAAACATGATATAATTATAATTGGTAATTTTCTACGACAGTCAAAGATGGATCATTAGCATTCGTCACCACCAACGCCTATCATCCAACGCTAGAACACCAATTATCCTAGGTTGAAGTGCTCATATTTCATGACTTCATCGTGTCCATCGGACCTGCCAATGATACCCCTCGTACCGTACCTAGTCTGCCTGAGTTATTCCCCCCCCCTTGCCTACCTTCCTTATCCCTACTCTAACCCTACCTCCTACCGTATACCAAGCCGAACTCACTACCGTACCTGAGTCGGCTTCAACGATTCCCTCTTCTTCTTCATCTCTCCATTGCCTACCATCCCTAGCTCTATTACGCACCTACCGTAATTGCAAACCCTACCTGCTACCGTACACCAACACGAACTCACTACCGTACCTGAGTCGGTTTCAATGGTTCCCTCTTCTTCTTCTCCTTCATTTCCTTCTCCTTGGCCGCCTTTGCCTTCTCCTCGTCCAACTCACGGCACACGTTCTGATTTGAGTTATTAATTAAAATTTAATTAAAAATTATAATTTTAAAATAAACAAAAGATCTAGTCGTATCTCATCCCTCAACTGTCATGTTCAATATGGCATTGTGAGTGAACTTGCTGAATTCGAAATGGAGACGCCCGCGAGTTTGTCGCTACGGCCGTAACCCAAAGCTCATCAAATAACCACGAAAATAATGGCTTGAAAATAAAAAATAAAAAAGATGATCTATCTGTATCGCATCCCTCAACTGTCATGTTCAATATGGCATTGTGAGTGAACTTGCTGAATTCGAAATGGAGACGCCCGCGAGTTTGTCGCTACGGCCGTAACCCAAAGCTCATCAAATAACCACGAAAATAATGGCTTGAAAATAAAAAATAAAAAAGATGATCTATCTGTATCGCATCCCTCAACTGTCATGTTCAATATGGCATTGTGAGTGAACTTGCTGAATTCGAAATGGAGACGCCCGCGAGTTTGTCGCTACGGCCGTAACCCAAAGCTCATCAAATAACCACGAAAATAATGGCTTGAAAATAAAAAATAAAAAAGATGATCTATCTGTATCGCATCCCTCAACTGTCATGTTCAATATGGCATTGTGAGTGAACTTGCTGAATTCGAAATGGAGACGCCCGCGAGTTTGTCGCTACGGCCGTAACCCAAAGCTCATCAAATAACCACGAAAATAATGGCTTGAAAATAAAATCTACTACCAATAGCGAATCCCTACCGCATCCCTTGGCTACCAACTCCTACGCTAACGGCGTGATCACCCCAACTCGAGACTACACTCTAGTCCCGGTACCGTACTACCTCATACTGCTCCTTGAATGTCTTCATGTCACTTCATTCCCTTATCCACCCTGTTCTACCCTACCACATCCCTCTTGATCAGTCCCAACTCGAGACTACACTCTAGTCCCGATACCGTAATTCCTCGTATTGCTCCTTGAACGTCACAAATCACCCCAACTCGAGACTACACTCTAGTCTCGATATCGTAATACCTCGTACTGCTCCTTGAACGTCACAAATCACCCCAACTCGAGACTACACTCTAGTCCCGATATCGTAATACCTCGTACTGCTCCTTGAACGTCTTCATATCGCTGAAGAACTGCTCCATGCCGTACTTCTTCGCGTCGAAGGTGAAGTACTTGTGCAGCCGCGTCCAGGAATCGAGCATCTTCGTGTGCAGCTGGAGAAGGGAATGGATCAAAGATCAGAGATTGAAGACCAAAGATCAATATTTTCCGTTCCGAATCATAAACTTTATCGAGCATTTTTCAACTAGAAAGCAAAATTGAAGTGTTTATTTTTCGAACTCGAGCTTATGGAATCGAATTCGTGAATCCCCGCTTCGATATGTGCAACCAATGAAACCAGAGCCCACATACTGTTTTTTGTATATTTCAAAACAAATTAAAATATTCCACATATTACCAGAACGCAAAGGAGCGAAATTACCAGCATCGTAAATCTCCCCTTACTAACGGATCTGTGAAGCACACATTCACGCACTGGAATCGACTAACTTTTTTTCGGGTCGAAACTCGAAACTACACTCTAGTCCCGATACACTCACCGTCTCGACCACCATGCACTCCTGTGCAGCCCGCTCGAGGAACGGCGTCATGACCCCAACTCGAGACTTCTCTCTAGTCTCGAT
>LS485442.1:264268-276451 GCA_900490705.1 Pristionchus arcanus
GGGGGGGGGGGGGTTGCAAGGGTGGATGACCCGATAGATTAATATTTATGAAGGGAAATTGCGATAAAATCACTGCAAGCACTACTGGCAAAATATAGCAGTCTCACACAGCTCCAATCCTCATAGATCCCACCATCACACTAATTCAAAAATAGACGCCTCAAGATAGACGCCTCGATATTACGAACTGTTTGTGAAATCAGTGCGAGTCAGTATGACTCAAAAACGAATGCAGTATGATGGTATTGTTATTTTGTGATATGTTTTTTTTGTTTGCTGACAATGAATATGCCTGCGACCATCGCTTCTACTCCCTCTACCACCTAGGTCATCAATGTACGCAGCACAAATCTCACTAGTCCAAGTGTAAACTCAAAATAATGCAAATTATTTATCCAAAGAAAAAAAGGAACTCGCATTGGTGCACTCTCTCCTCTCCTGAATATTACAAACACGCTGCGATCTGCCGAGCGCCCTCGAATTACAGCTATCCGCTAGTATGCATAAATAAAAATATTCTTATAAACATTAATTTCCCTGACTATGCCCTGCGTTATCGTTCCTACACGCACTTCTCCGAATGCCGTCAATATGCGCATCACAAATTTCGCCGGTTCAAATACAAAACCTGAATAATCATTACTCCTTAATAAAGGAGAGATGTCTCCCTGTGCGTGTTTGTCTGTTTGTCCACTATTGCGAAAGTCACGTAAACAGGTCTAGACGCGTTTCGAAACTGTAAACAAGTCGTGACGTCACGAAATTGTAAACAAGTCGAAACATGTCGCGCGCGCTTTCGCAATTGTGAAACAGCGGTCTCTGCCAGCCGATAAGACCACGCCAAAGGCGGGGGCGAAATCGGCTGGTGGCACAATATAATAATTATTTCCCGAACAAACAACTACGTCATTGGTGGGCTCGCTCTTCCCCCAGAATATCACAAGCGAGTGCAGCTGCGATCTATCTAGCTAATTTAAAACTCTCTTGATAACTATTATTTTTTGAAGAAGCTTCCTGTTCCGTATCGTTGCTACTACCTCTGCCTCAAAGGTCATCAACATGTGCATCACTAAACGCACTGGTCCAAATTAGAAATCGGAACAAATACATCAGAAAACGCGGCGCTATAATTGCATATTTCCACGACCTTCCCCACTCTAATCATTGTATCAGCTCCTCATATGAATATACCAATCAAGTGCAGCCCCAACGCCCGTAGATCCCCGAATCTTGCAAAAACTCGATATTGTAAACATATTATTTTCAACAAAAAACTCAACGTCCCAACGTGTACTGTTCCGCAAGTCACCAATATGTGCTTCAGCAATCTAGCCGACACAATTTTTTTTAATCGCACTACTCGATAATTGATATTTTTTCAAAGAAGCGAACCACAACCAACGGGATAAATAGGATTTACTCAGAATATCCCCTACATGCATCGTCCATACATGAAAAAAGCTAGTCCAAAAATACCTGAAATTTAAAAACATAGCCCGCTTTCGAGGTTTCCGTGAACAAGGCATGTAATCTACGATTCGCAAACACACCCGGCATTCATGGAATTACTCGGTTTCCAAGGTTTTTTTTCCATAAACATACCCCGCTTTCGAAGGATTTTGTCACCTAACTTTTTCATGTATGGCATCGTCAACACATCTAGCGCTAATTGGAGGTATAATTCACAATTTTGTTTGTAAATCACCCCATAACCAGCTACGATTACTGCAACCACATCAGCTCGCACATCATCAGCACTTGGAGCACCAAATTCACTAGTCATTGTGAATTCACAGAACCCAAATTACCCTATATTCACAGTTGAAATGGGTGGGATTTTTTGATGGTATGGAACTCATACCATGAGAATTTTTGACCAAAAATGTATCATACCATGGGAATTTTTGACCCACAAATGGCCCATACCATTGGAATTTTCGATTCTTGACCCAAAATGGCTCATACCATTGGATTTTTAAAAAAAATTTCACCCAAATATAGCTCATACCATGGGATTTTTTGGGGCCCGAAACTACCCTTTTCAACTGTGCCTATATTTTAAAGACCAAAGATCATCTCTCTCACCTCCTGGCGGTCCGGGTGGTCCCTTGAATCCTCCGGGCGGAGGCGGGGGCGGGGGCGGAGGTGGCGGGCCGCCTCCGGCGCGCGGCGGACCTCCTGCAACGTCTTCATTATCTCTGACTCTCTCGATATCGCATGCTCTCTCGCTCCATCTGACAGACTACGTTGGCTAGTATCGATCGAATGAATTAATCGATCATCCTACCGTATGCCTTGCGGCTTCGTTGCAGGACAAGAGCACGCACGAAAAATGACAACAAAGGGAAAGGCACTCGAAAAAGGTAAGTGCAAGGAACATTGCAGTTGCACGTTTGCTATGGGAGGCGTAGAGTTGGAAATGAGGCCAATTTCGTTCGTGCCAATGAGAGAAAAAAATGCAAAATCTACACTCTTCAGGTACTTTCAATGCAGGAGCATCAGTGATATCAGTGAGACGTTTTGAACTCGCCACTACATTCAAATCATGACGTTTCTCGCGCGCCAAGCCTGCACACTTGGCGCGTCATCTTCAACTCTACCTGGCGGGGGCGGGGGCGGTGGCGGACCGCCGGTGACGCGCGGTAGGCCTCCGGGAGGTGGCGGAGGTGGCGGGCCGCCTGAAGCAACGTGTGGGGTGAGGGGTGTGTGGTGCAGAGGGCACTACATAAGGAGTACGGTAGGTGGGGGCACAAACGGGTGGTTACGGTAGGAAAAGGCACGCAAAATGGTGCTGAAGGGAACGATTGGAAGGGTTACATCAGGCAAAAGGCACGCAAAAAGGCAAACATTCATTGGGAACTATTTTCAAGGATTCTGTGGCCGAACGAGGGGATAATGGAATATTATAATAGGGACATTCAGCAGCTTTGAACGACAGTTCTTGCTCTTGCTCTTACTGTAGCAGGGGGCGGGATCAATCAATAAATCAATAACTACAGTACCTGTGACGGGCGGGAGGCCTCCGGGAGGTGGCGGCGGTGGAGGTGGTCCGCCTAAAGAAGAGAATGAAAGGGGTGGACGGACGGGAAGGGACTCGATCAAGGGGAATGTCACTCTCAAATCAAATCACACTTGGTGGCATTCGGTTTCAGGAATGCTACACAATCTACACTTCACAAGAGTGATCGTTCTCTTCAGGAATCTTTTTCAAAAATATATATCTCCCTTCCCCAATCAATGACTGACAACAATTGATCTATTTGTAAGATTAAAGACCAAAGACCAAAGATCAACCCCACACTCACCCGTAACCGGCGCTGCTCCGCTCGTCGACGGTCCTGCTCCTCCCTCGGAGGGCGGTTTCAGACTGCATGCAGTCGCAGCGGGTAGGGGCGCCTTCGTCGGGTCGGTGATCTGCGAATATAATTAATATTATTTTGCTCATTTACAATATTTATTTATTTAATCGGACAATTGCTCTAAATGATGTATACAAGAATTATGTCCTTCGTGCATACTACTGTCCACCATGGGCACTTGCTATGTAACCTTGTTGAAACTGGAAACCGTAAGGCATATCTTTGCTAAAGCTGGGACCGAGCTTTCTGGAATTGACTAAATACGGGGAAATAAATGTTTATGTATTTGTGAGTATATAATTGGCTATCATTCGCAGAGCGGGGCTTAATGAACTGGTTGAAACGCTGAACCGAGCGGGATCAAGTGATTGAAATTGGCTGAAAGTCTAACCGAATCCGCAACATTCCAGCAGGATTCAATGTTAATCATATTAGATAGTTCGATGCAATATCGTCAAGTAATCACACCGCAAATATCTTTCAAGCTATCAGCTCTCGCTGAAACCCTAAGCGAATGGGAAATTTTCTACTGCGGAGGTCTTCCTAGCTAATATTGCACAAGTACAGTATTAGGTGATACCATACAAAGAGGCATATTGTAGATATCTGTACACTACTGTATCTAGATTACGGTATTAAAGGTTACGGTATCCAAACATACATTTTCGTTAATACCGGGCCGGTAATCAGACCACTATATATTTAATGGAATCTGTCGTCAGACCACAATATATCCACAATAATATCGGATTTTGAGCCATTAAACCACTATATTTTTTTGGTCCCCGGTTAGTAATGAAAATGTATCTATCCAAATGGTTACGGTACTCACGTGCTGTCGCAGCTTCTTCGTCTCCTCCTCGAACTCCTTCAGCTTCGCCCAGTACCTGCAAGCGGGCGATCTTTGATCTTTGGTCTTTAATCTTTGATCTCTGATATATGATCTCTGAAGTCTGGTCTTTGATCTTTCACACTCACACACTCATGCTACACTACTCTGCTAAATGCAAGAGAAATGCCAGATTATCTCCTAGTTTCAGTAAACTCGACCTGTCAGTTTGCGGTACTAGTGATATCAGATAACTGACAGTTTCTAGCAGGAATGATAGTAGGGTTTCCTTCACTAGAAAAAAAAATTCTAAACGTCCACTTCAGTTCAGAACACGAATGCACCCCTCCCCCCAATCGGATTGGAAAAAAGACTAACGTCATCGACAGCGCGGCCGCTTCGTGCTTCGCCTGCACCGCTGCCTCCAGCCGCTTCGACGCCTCCGAGTTCTCGAGGGTCTCTGCAATCATTGGTCTTTGATCTTTGATCTCTCATCTTCATATCCAACTACTTCACATCAACAAACAGTATTGTAGATCGTGATTAATTTTTCTTAAATGGAGATGGAAAGAGTGGGAAAAGTGGGATCATAGGATTCATCAACGTCGTGTACATAAGCTAGGGCTGCGGCGCAGAACTACCTTGCCCAATTCGCGTTCCCGGAAGACTCGTTTGGTCAACACTTGATTTCTAATTGAGCATAAAATACCGCACTAAATTAGGAGCATCTCCTAATGTATTAAACATGGTAACACGCTGCATCCCGATATCACAAGGTGCGAAATCAAGAAAATCAAAATTTCAATTTATTTACTACTGATTGTGAGCTAAGTCAGCGACCAGGTGCAACAAACCCAGTCAAAACAACCATGCTACGTGCTTGAACCCCAAGACTACTCGAAACATATCAAGTTTCTTCGAAAAACAATACAAAATAGTTACTTTGTAAATAATAGCAGCTGCTACACCATCGAAGCGATACGAACCGATGCAACCATAACAACACCTTGCAGCCAAAAATCTCCAGGCTCAAAGACATTTTCTATATCAACCATGAGGTGAACGAATATCAATCAGTTCCGCATTGCCTCAAACATAGCCAATCCCCTGCAGCACGAGTTCACCTGTCGAACGAATCTTTGACGTTTCTAGTGGTAATTTTTTTACCTATACCGTAATCTCTAGATACCGTAGCAAATTGAAAAATCGATAAACAGCACCCACCAATCATGTCCGCGACATTCGTCTCGAAGTGGAAGCGCGAGTTGAAGTCCGGATCCACGCCTGAATCAATGGATAACGGTTACTGTAATCGCACCTATCGTAATTGACAACTGCTATCGTACTCAAGCAACTTCTTTCACTGCATTCCTCTCTATGGGAGGCAGAAAATCAGTGCAATAGATAAAAATAACAAAGAAGCGTACTTGGATACATAGGCAGATTTTCTGCATACCGTATCCTTCCACTACCGTAATCAATCAATAAATTAATACCGTACCCGATCGGTGGAGGACGATCTCCGACACGCAGCTCTCGATCAGCCGGAAGTACGCGCTCCTGCAATACGATGAGTGATCTTTGGCCTCTTATCCTCACAAATTTTCTTTTCGTTTTGAACTTTAATGTCATGCTCTATTCCCGTTTCACGTACAAATCATTTACGATCTGATCTCTTCTCTTCAGTTTCATCGACGTCCGATACTCTAAAAACAAATCAAGCCTTACTCCCTGATCTACTTACGCCCCATTCCACCATACCCTCCTCCCCTACCGTATCCTCATCCAATCCCTGACCTACCGTACCTGGTATTGACATCGTCCATGACCATCGTCAGTTGCTTTGAAGACGGTAGCTACCGTACAACACTCATTTTCAGTCTCATTCACTACAGTACACTTTCTAAGCCTTAACATACCGCACCTTCCCTAAACCAATAGCTACCGTACCCGCCCATTCTGCCGTACCTCGTGTTCACATCCTCCGTGACCATCATCAGGTGCTGGAACACGGACAGCAGCGGGTTCTCGCATACGGTAGCTACCGTAGTCGACCGGAGGATCTCGTAGCAGCCGTCCAGGGTCTCGTACTCGCCCTTCCTGCAGAGGAAATCATAATTACGGTAGCTATTGGCAATCGCGAATTGACTTTCCATTTTACTGAATATGAAGAATAAACAGAGATTGTTTTGGCTATTTGTTTTTTTCCACTCCAGAATGATGTTCGATCATTGCGAAACCACATGCCTGCTTATTGAACTACTCATGGAACTCAATATCAACCGATCAGCCAAATTGCGGAATCTGCGCAAAAAGGACGTTCTTCTCCAGAAAATGATCGTAAAATTTTTTTTGGACAATACTTCATAAACAAACTAATTACTATACTGCTAATGGCATAAATAGCACCATTGAAGTACGAAACGTACAGGTTCTCGAATCGGCCGATCAGCTCCTTGAAGTCCTCGTCCTTGAGCGAGACGAACGCATCGAGCGCCTGAGGAATTAGAGATCAAAGACCAAACTAGAGTTCAAAGGTCAGACTACAAACTAGACATCAAACAGCAATCAAGTAACTATAAGGACGAAAATCGAGCATAAGCCATTAAAGGCTAAAGATCAAAGATCAATCCTCTCCCATCACTCACCCTCTCCATCGAGTTCAGCTTCTCCTGGTTGTCGGGTGACTCCTCCTCGCGCTTCGGAGACGATAGCAGCTTGTTCATGTACTGTAAATAACAATCGATTTTATTGGAATGTACGATATTTTTTGAATGTACTGTAGCTACTGATTATCGATTTTTTCGATAATTAATTGTTACATCAAATAATATTAAATAATTTCGCCAGCCAAATGCAGAAACACTAACGTTTACGGAACTCACTGAACTTCAATCAATGTTGAAGCCTAACACTGCAACGTTGAACCTAACTTTGTCCCTCGCTAGTTGCATTATGTAATCTAAAACACAAGTTCACAATTCAAAAACCAAAGACCAAAGACCAAAAGTCAATCAGTCTCACCTCCACATGACTCGCCAGCCCGTCCCTCATCAGCTCGTTGCGAATGTGCACGCGCGCCTGCCACGCCTGCAATTTTATTATTATAAATTTAAATCTAAAGAGTATTTGATAAATTTTAATTTTTCAACCCCGTTATCCAGGCTTCACTGAAATGTCAAAGCATTAGCAATTTCTAAAACTTCAGTCGTTCTTGTTCTTAAAGTCGAATAAAAATCAAATACAATTTCGACATGATGGTATCAGTAAATATGCCGTTTTGTATGGAAGCCGCATCGATCTCATACCATTATGATATTATCATAGCACTACCGTAAATTCATACCGTAATCAATAACGCTACAGTACCAAAAAATACCGTACCTGCTCATCCGTGAGGTCCATGTGGTCCTGGCTCTCCAGCATCATATTCACGATCACCGTCAGACGGTACTGCAAGGATAATGAATTAGTTTGTCGTAAAGATCAAAAAGATCAATATTTGTCTCGGGAATGCATTCGTGATTATTAACCACGAATGTATTTCAACTGTAAAATAAACCAATAGTTTACATTTAAAAAAATACTTTTCAACCCCGCATTTTTCGGGTTACAGCCAGTGCTCAAGGGAAGCACATTCATAGCGTTTGCAATTGAATGTCCATTCCTAATTTATAATCAAAACTGGCCTCAAATTTATCAGACTAACAGGTTTAGAGATCAAAGCTCAACCCTAAGAGATCAAAGATCAAGCCCCGCCCCTACTCACCAGCGATTCATAGTCCGTCTTGCTGCGCGCGTACGCATGGATAATCGGCCGGAAGCGGTTCTTGCCTGGAAATGTCACAACTATTTTAATTATATTTATTAATTAACACAATTACATGTGCCGTAATCTGAAGGAATTAATAATAAGTGAATGAAGTTTTCATCCATGGTTCAAGCTTCACCGATACCACATCTGCCGTTGATGTTAAGTCCGATCGTTCACTGCTTGGCAAGACCGATATAACAATAAAGTCAATAAATAATAATAATAACAATAAAAATAAAATAAAATTTAAAAAATCACCTAGCTTCCTGCCCACAGCGGAGAAGTCCTCCAGCAGTCGTTGCGCTCTGTAATTAGCAAATTCGTCTTGGAAAATATTTGTTGAAAGTTTCGCAAATGCCCGGCGGCTTTAGGCATCATCCCTTTACCATAATCAGATCGAGACAATGCGCCACGATGATTCAATTATTGCTCCTACTAGCAATCAACACCAAAAACAAAGACTTGAAGCCGCACATATCGTATTCCTTATCCATATTCACCTTGTACCACCATCAGGCCGATCAGGCATCACCATCTCCTAATAGGCAAACTAAATCAGCTCGCTCGGATGCCATCCCAGTCGACAGTTCCTCCAAATTTCCCGCCCACCTACATCGCCGTTTCACCACACCTTCATCATCCCTTCTATTCCTCCCATCTACGGGCAGGTCACTCCGAGTACCAGCACAGCGGCGGGTACTCGTGACAGTGCACTGCCCGACAGCTCACTGCGATATCTAAACCTATCCCCCCTCCCCTATCGACTGGCATACTATACCAAACGATGCTACCGTATCCACCAACTAATCCAATATTACCTTATCCAGGATACCGTACTCTATCAATCGATAATTCTACCGTACTCACCCGGTCATCTGTATCTCGTACTTCTCCACCATCTTCTTGTTCACCATCGCAATACCGGAGATGAGCTTGAGGATCTCCGCCCTCAGCTGCCTTGCTTCAGCCATCTCCTCTGTAAAATGATTAATTTTTCGCTGAAAATCGTTTTTTTGTCTTCTCTAACTCTCTCCATTTCGCGTGCTCTCTAGCACCGTCTAACCGGCTAGAGAGCATGCGAAGCGGAGAGAGACACTAGGTATGACAGAGGAAGCAGGCTAGCTGGGGGCACTTGGTTGCACCAAATTGTTTCGAAATGAAACCTAGTTATTAGAGGTTTCAATCTCCGGATATCACGCAACAAAGTGCTCCAGTTTAATTATTACTACCAACACAATACACACACCATCCTCACATTCACTAGCTCTAGCAATAGATATACTATCTAGCATACTGAAATACTGTAGCGGGACATGGTAGCAGGATACTGTAGCTTCAACGACTTCTTCAGCGGAAACGACGACGTTTAATACACTACATCACGCACTGCACCACACATCACACACACAGGCCACACACGCATCGCCCCTACCGTAGTGCGGCGTGGAGAGCGCGTGCAGAAGGTCGTCCGCGTCCGAGTCGTATGGCGCGGCTGAGGCGCGCGTTGACGCGCGTGAGGAGCGGACTGACGCGCCTCGCGTAGGTACCGCGCCCGTCGGCGACGCCAAGTGCATCGACGGCACCATGAGCGCTATGAGTGCGTCAGAGATCAAAGTTCATCAATTGTCCTCCCCCCAAGGTGCATCACGCCCAAATCATATCAATCATACACACGTTTCACACGGAATGGCTTCGCTATGATACGGTATCTGTATCTCATAAAAGTAGGGAATTCTTTGCGAAGCCATTCCTCACATTTTCATCACTCAAAAGATAGTATGCATGCTTACCGTATCCTTATGGAAAGATAGAATAGAAGGAGGGGCTAGGCCGAAATCGATTTTCGAAAATAATTAAATTAATTAATAATTAATTAATTACCCGCAACGCCGGCCGTCTGCAGCGCTCCGCCCACACGACCGTAGCCCTGCAAATTTGAGGAATTGTTTTTTTTCAACAGCTGCTGGAGGTGCACTGGCTTTTTAAAAAAAAAATGGACATTAAAATTAACATTAAAATTAAACATTAAACATTAAAATGGAACGTCGCCGTTTCACCCTGCCCATGAAACACGAATCAACGGTGATCGCCAATTCACGCCACCTTCTCCCCAAACAACAAAATATAAAACAATAATTATCTGTTAACTCTTCTACCTTGCCCATTCCAATTTCACACTAATCGATAATCGTACCGTATCCACCCAATCAATCAATACTACAGTACCCCACAGCTACGAATAGTCATGAAAAATCAATAATCACTACTCCTACCGTATCCTCCTCTCCGTCCGCCTGCTTGAATGTCCTGGTCGTGAGCAGGGCGAGCACTTGGATGATACGCAGGTGCAGGTTCATGTCCTTCCGCAGGATCATCTCGAGGCCTTTCTGCAAATATTTGTAATTATTAATTAATTAATTATAATGTTGCAGCAATTAGCATTTAATTAATTGATTTATTACAGTAAGGATGCACTCATTGTTTGTATATGTCGATTGTTGTTGTAGCTATGTTCTGAACGGGAAAGAACGCTGGAACACTTAATGAGTTCGCGTTTCACCATCGCAATATTGGGAATTGAAGTGCAGAATGAACAATCGTTGGAATATTTCTGTACTAAAAATAAAAATAAGAAGCATTTAAAATCGGATTTATTCAACAAGATCCTTCTTGGTTTCAATGCTCCTACGATTAGTCTAGACAACAATTCCAGTATTGCAAGAAGATCATTGGTTTGAAAGAATATTTCCGTTACACTCTAGCATCTAGTAATAGTTCAAAAGGACAATTCATGTTTCACCATGCCTCCAAGTACCCTACGCTCTTAAGCTTGGCAATACCACCTCCACATCTAATTCAATACTATTATTCTAATAATTAATACAAATATTATTTAAATTCAAATCAAGCACTCACGTAGGTGTTGACGATGGCGCGTGCGCTGCGCACCGCTTCCGTGAGCACGCCTGCAAATAGGATCAGATAAGGCCACGGGTCCGGATATCAGACGCCCCCCCCCCCTCCATGTTGTTCATTTCACCCAAGTGAACCGTAGGCACCTTGCCATAACTTTCCCCATCGATTTCGCAATTCAGTCCAGCGTATTTTGTGACTTTCTGAAGGTCTACCGTAGCCCGCTACCGCACTCTCCAATCTACAAAACCTCAATCAATCTACAGTACTCACCGATCAGATCCCTGCACTCCGGGTCGCACTCGTTCCGTGCGGCCAGTGCGTTCAGCGTAGTCGCGATCACCTTAATTAGTTAAATGTTGACTAATAATATATTTAAAAAATTATTGGGATGTTTCTTTCCCAAGTGACACCGAGGTTTCACCGTTTCTTCAACTACGAATAGTATTCACAATTACAATGGGTTCGACCCAGGTAGATTAAAATAGGTAGCATTGTCATTTGACGCATATTTGCAAACTTAAGTGCCGTTCAAACAAGCAGTACTGCTCAGGTTTTTTGACGCATATTTGCAAACTTAAGTGCCTTTCAAACAAGCAGTACTGCTCAGGTTTCACCGCTTCTACATCTTCGATTGATTCTTATCTAGTCTGCTTGTTCGGTCATCTCCAATTAAAAATCAAAAAGGATATTCAAATGAAACAACAATCAATAATCCTAACTAATAATAATAACAATAATTAATTAAATACCTTGGCGAGCAGCTTCATGCCTCCCTCGGACGACGGGCCCGGTTCAACGAACTGGAAAGGCGGAGGCTTGAGTGAGTACGGAAGGTATAATTACTATATTGTTTATTTTGATGAGGACAAACTTTTTTGATAGAGGACAACATGGTAAATTCATCATTGCTTACTATAGAACTGGCGCCGGTCACTGAATTGCATGTACCAATCATTCTAGAATATGAGCAATGCATGCAACCAGGAAGAGCCAGGCGGAAATCTCCCGCAAAACATGCTTTCTAATCCTGCCGTATCTGTACCACTGAACAACCAAATTCAATCAGTTATCGATCCTTGGTACTTTCGTACCACCCAAGCTACCGTACCTCTCCGACCCACTGGACCGTCTCTCCTCCGAGTGCAACTCGCAGCATCACCAACGCCTTCTTCTGTGCCGGCACACTCATCGTCGTAAAGTGCTCCAGCTCGCGCAGGAAGGATGTTACCGTCTGGAAATAATGATGATAATGATAATAATAATAA
>LS485442.1:288123-300948 GCA_900490705.1 Pristionchus arcanus
GGTGCGTGAGGAATCGCAAGGACTGTGACAAAGTGAGAGAGTGAGCAGGGAGAGAAAGGAATCGACTCTTGTTTACGATCGATCGCGTGCTTGTTTACGTGTTTTCGCTTGTATTGTTGCTGTATTGTGTGGAAGGTGAAAGGAAGGCAATAAGTACTTTCAGGACATCGAATGATGACCGAACCACAGGATGTTGTAATGAAAGACGCATCGGCTGGTGTCGATGAAGGGGGAGATACGACACAACTACAACAACAGCAACAGCAACAGCAGCAATCTGCTGTAAGTACAAGACAAACGAGAGGAAAGACTGAGGAAATGAGAAAGAATTCACTTGAATTGAAAGACAGATTGATGGAGGATTATGATGCAATTACTAAGGCATACAGGGAATGTAAAGAGAAAGTGAAAGGAATTAGTGGTCTAAAGACGGCTGCTAATCAGAAAGAAGTAGGTGATTGTTTCAAAAAGGCAAAATCGGATGCAGATAAACTATGGCAAAACATCTTGCTAGTTGTGAATACGGCTCTAGAAAGCAGTGTGAGCGATGAGAGAGAAAGAGAATTTCTGAATAGAGTGAAGTTGACGTCCCTGGAAGAAACTGAGGGAGTGTTGGCTGAAAATACGGAGAAATTGAAGGTATTCAGAGAAATGATGGAGTCGGTAAAGGAACTTGAGGGAGTAGATAGTATATCAGATTTGCTTCAAAAAGTGAGTACTGAAAGAGAAGATGTAGAGATTGAGCGTCAGTCGTGGTTGAAAATAAATGAGGAATTAGAGGAATTGAGTAGAGCAATGGAAGTAAATGATGGAGAGAGACTGATCGATAAGTGGCAATCGATAAATGTTGAATTGCAGAATCTATCGGATCAATTGGACGCCATGAGAGTGGAGAACAGGGAAGATACTTCAACCAAGCTTCAACAATTGGAGAGAGAGAAGGAATCACTCATTAGAGAGAACAGTCGTCTGAAGATGCAGGTCGACGCGCAGATCGCCGAGATGGTCAACCTCGATGAGAGAAATATGGGTATGACTCAGAATTCGAATAGATTATCAGACTCACAGATAGAAATGGAAACTATGAGAAAGCAAAGAGAAATATTGCAGAAGATGAAGCAGATGCGAAGAGATGGAGACGATACTGCTCATCGACAAGTTTCTCGGGGAACTCCGTTGATGAGAGAACAACGTTTCACCACGATAGAAACCACAGGTGTGAATTTGCCCGCTAATCAAAATGGAGTGTATGAAAATGGAGGTTCGGGTGATATGGGTCAGTTCATGGGTTATTCTCCCCATCAGAATCGGTTAGAAAGTGGTACAGAGTTCACCCACGGGTTAGCTGGGACAGTTGGTAGTGGATGGGCAGGTCTGCCCAGTGCAGGCAGGGCTGTCACAGGTGAATGGGCAGGTCCGCCCAATGGTATCCAAGGAGGAATAAGAAGTGATGCAAGATTGGGAGAATGGGCAGGTCTGCCTAGTATGGGCAGGGGTGCCTCAGGGGGATGGGCAGGTCCGCCCAATGGAAATGAAGGAGGAACAAGGAATGGTGATGCAATGCTGGGTAAATCTTGGGGATTAATGGCTAATTCACTGCCTCGTATGTCCAAGTATTCTGGAAAGAAAGAGGATTGGGATGACTTTGAGACGGGATTCATGATCCGATATGGTAAAATGGATCCTGCTGTAGCTATGTCTTTACTCAAGGAGTATCTGCATGGAGAAGCGAAAGATGCCCTCAGATGCTTGCCTATTGAGGAGAAGGCGAAAGGGGTGGAAAGTGTTCTGAAATGGCTGCGGTCGAGACTATCGAATGAAACCCCATTCGAAGAAATAGAATTAGATAAGATGTTGCGACATCAGAAGGTAGAGGGAAAGACAGTGGGAAAGGTGTGTGAGGAATTAGAAGAGTGGACAGCAAGACTGCATCCTGAAGAGGATAAGAAGGAATCTATTAGAAAGAGACAATTATTGATTCTATATGAAGGGAGGTACATATCACATGTGCGGTTGCTGACTTTATTCAGAGAGGGAGCATCATACGCATCGATGAAAGCTGCTCTAGTTGAACTGGAATACTTGAAGAAAACTGAGAGGGAATGTAAAGAACTCAATCGAGGGAGTAATACAGGAAAGAAGTGTTTCGGCTGCGATAAATATGGTCATCTGGAGTATCAATGTGATCGTAAGAATGGAAAAAATGAAGGATCAAATGGTAGAGTTAATGGATCATCAAATCGAGGTGGATATTCGGGTCCCAATAGAGGAGGATATCAAGGTGGTAGAGGAGGAAATACTAATGGAGGATGGAAGAATCAGCATTATAAGGGAAACAATAATGACGGATCAAATTCCAATGGACGGGCAGGGCTGCCCAATGTGGGCAGGGGTGCCTCGACTGAAGGAGAAAGTCCGCGCAATGTGGGCAGGGCTGCCCATACTACAGGAATCAATGCTATTCAATCCAACGATGTGCGAATCAGTGGGTTAATGAACACTAAGGTGTTGAATAAGAAAGATGTTGTCAGATCAATAAGTAAAGATGAAGAAGAATACTTTTTCATCAAACGAAGAGAATTGGTGAAGGGAAAAGTGAATGGTTTTCCTGTTGAGGTATTGCTCGATACTGGAGCAGATGTTTCAATCATTTCTTCTAATATAGTGAAATGTATCAAGGGTGTATCAGTGGATAAGAGTGCTAGTCCGGTAATCAAGGATGCGTCCAACGGTACTATGCAGATCACTGGAAGAACAATATTGGAAGTTGATTTAGAGGTCGGAAAGAAGACTTCAGTTGGTTTCTATGTAGTCGATAATGACTTGGGAAAGGTGATCATTGGTGGCAAAGGATTAGAGGATATTGGAGTTGAATTAAAAGTGGTTGATTTCAGAGAGGAGGAGGAACAAGTGAAGGGCAATGAGGCCATCGTATTGAGAAATACTACTGTCAAACCGGGAGAGTTGAGTGCAGTCTGGGTGACTGGCAGTAGGGAAGATACAGTAATTCTCAATTCATCCATTGATCAAATAGTCGAAGGAGTCGCTGTGAAAGAGCGAATAGTGAGCATTCCAGTATTTAATGATACACAGAGTGAACTGATATTCACAAAGAACCAGTCGGTCGGAAACTGGAGAGTAGTGGATAGTGCAGTTGAAGTACATTCGTTACAAAAGGAGCAAAGTGTGGCATTGAGTAAGTCCAATTCAGTGGCATCGTGGAATGATATCAAGGAGAAGCTCGTAAAGAATAGAGAGCTTGAATTGGAAGATTCTCTCGAAATTGTATTGAAAAGATGCTTAGAAGTATTCGCAAAGGGAGAAGAAGACATTGGTCGATTATCTGATTATGATTGTACTGTTGATGTCATCGATGGAAAGCCAATCAGGCAGAAGCCAAGGCCAATTCCATTTGCTATTCGTGAGAAATTGAGAGCATTAGTTGATCGAATGATGAGACAAGGTGTCGTGAAGAAGTCACAGAGTCCTTGGAGTTCGCCGATTGTGGTGGTGAAGAAAAAGGATGGATCATTGAGATTGTGCATCGATTATAGGAAGGTGAATCAGATGATTCGTCTAGATGCTCAACCGTTGCCTCATCTAGAGAGCACGATTCAGAGTTTGAGTGGAAAGAAATACTTTTCTACTATTGATTTACAGTCGGGTTTCTGGCAAGTAGGACTAGCCAGGGAGTCGAGGGAACTGACAGCGTTCAGCATATTAGGAGAGCATTTCGAATTTCAAGTATTGCCATTCGGATTGAATGTTTCCCCGTGTCATTTCCAACGTGCTATGATGGAAATGTTGAAAGAAGAAATTGAGAAAGAGGGAAAGAATCGGAAAGTATTCTGTTAAATTGATGATGTATTAGTTGCCACTGAGACGATGGAAGATCATCTGAAGGTATTACAATGGGTACTGAAGAGAATGATTGAGAGAGGAGTAAAAGTAAATCCGAATAATTGCAAATTCATGATGAAGCAGGTTGAGTACTTGGGTCATTATGTATCGGATAAGGGAGTGAGCATGGAGGAGAGGAAAGTCAATGCAGTAAGAGATTATCCCCGTCCTAAGAACAGAACTGAGGTTCGATCGTTTGTTGGTTTGGCCAGTTATTATCGACGATTCGTAAAGGGATTTGCAAAGATAGCTGAACCTTTACACGAAATGACTAAGAAAGAAGTCGAATGGAAATGGGGATTGAATGAAGAGAAAGCATTCAATGATTTGAAGCAAGCAATCACAGAGGCACCTGTATTGGTACAGCCTGATTGTGATTCTGCAATCAAAGGAACGAAACCATTCCTAATTACTACTGATGCTAGTGGGCATGGAATTGGAGGAGTATTGTCTCAAGCAAATGAAAATGGAGTAGAACAGCCAGTTGCTTTCTATTCTCGGTCATTGAGAGGACCTGAAAGAAATTATTCTATTATTGATCTGGAAGCACTTGCTATCTTTGAAGCAGTGAGAAAGTGGAAGTATCTGATATTTGGTACGAAAGTACAAGTGAGAACTGATCATGCTCCGTTGACCAGTATGTTCAAGAGACAAAATGTATGTCCGAGGATTTTGAGATGGGCAGCTGAAATGCTTCCTTATAATTTGGAGATTGTTCATGTGAAGGGAAGAGATAATGTAGTCGCTGATTCATTGTCCAGATATCCAGTAGATTCAAACGATGAATCGAATGTGCCAGTGACTATTGGTGAAGACTTAGTCATCAATGCTATAACTAGACTGAGATTAAGTGAGGATAGCCAGAAGGAGAACAATGAAAGGGTTGAAAGAGAGAATCAAGAAAGTATTCAGAAATGGAGAGACATTCAGAGTAAAGATGAATGGGTGCAGGAAATGATTAAAAGAAAGAAGGAAGTGGGAGATGGAAAGGGAGATGGATCTGAAATGTTCAGAATGCCTGATTCCAACAAGAAATTCACTATAGCTGATTTGGAAATTAATCATGGAGTACTGTATCTACTCGATAAAGATCATGAGAGGAGACTGTATGTTCCTATGAGTGAGAGGAAGAAGTTGATTAAAGAAATGCATGAAAGTGTTCTAGTGGGACATGCAGGAGGGAAAAAGATGAGTCAAATTCTACAGAAAGAATATGTATGGGGATCAATGGAGAAAGATGTTGCAAATGTATTGCGAGAATGTGATCTATGTCTAAGGAGTAAACCAAGGAAACGTTTCATTCCTGAATTACGTCCCACAGAAGCGAAAGCTCCTCTGGAGTTGGTAGCAGTGGATTTGATAGATATGGGAAGAGGAAGACATGGGGGCAGATACATTCTTACTATTATCGATTTGTTCACAAAATATGCATCAGCTTTTCCATTGAAGGATAAGAAAGCAAGTACTGTTGCTCATGCATTCATGACTAAATGGATATTAGCAGGTGGAAGAGTGCCGAAGGCATTACTAAGCGATAATGGTGGTGAATTTATCAATGAGGTGTTTGAAGAGATCAATAAGATGTGGAAAATAGAAAGGAAGTGTACGTTACCGTATCACTCTCGCGCTAATGGTGGTGTTGAAAGAATGAATAGAACGATCAATGAGACGTTGAGGAGATTAGTGGGACGGACAGATGAATGGGAAGATGCGCTTCCCTATGCACTTTACTGCTACAATACTGTACCTCATAGTGCAACCGGAGAAAGTCCATCCTTTCTATTCCATGGTAGAGATGAAAGGTTGCCAGTGGGAGAACCATGGAGAGTAAATGAGAAATATGTGGTTGATATGGATGACTACAAGTCCCAAATGATGATGTTAATGAGAAAGACTCAGGATGAAGTAAATGAGAGATTGAAAGGAGAAAGGGATAAAATGAAGATCAGTTATGATAAGAGAATGGAGAATAACAAGATTAATGAACCTTTAGTGGGAGATCGAGTTTATGCCTATAAGGAAAGAATGGGTGAAAAGAATCCAAAGTTGAGAATGAAGTGGGAGGGACCATACAGGGTCATTGATAGAACAAGTACTACGGCTACAATAGTAGGAATCGAGAATGGAGTTGAGAAAGTAGTTCAACTAGATAGATTGAGAAAAGTACCCAAGGGAGAGGGTGAATTGAGTCAAACAGTAAATGAAGTTGATATTTGCAGTTTGATCGTCGACCGCGATTCGCCGTTGCATTGGGAGTCGGAATGCCCGGAGTGCGTGAAGAAGCCGAGACCATTCAAGGAAATATGGGATGATTGCCCTCCGCAATTCTCAAGTTTCACGTTCTCGACGCAGAAGCAGTACGCTGTGCTGCGCACATTGATCGAACGATTCGGGAAGAATCTCTCTGCTACAAGAGCCACTCGGCTTCTAGCAATGAATGAAGGACAATTAGATGAGGAAGAAAACATGTCGGATAAGATCATCGAAGAGACTGTAGGAATGCTGTGCCAGCATTCACTCAGAGTTCTGGCCGGACCCACGGTAGATTGGAGATTTACAATCAAAGATATCAACCCTCGGTTCGAGACTGCATACCGCAGAGGTCTCGGGGAAGATACGGAACATTCAATCGGATACGGAGTTATCATTCATTCAAGAGGAATAGAGGTGTCATCCATTGGGGGAGATACTGCTAGATGGGAATGGATTGAGGAGATGCCTAGTGAATGGGAAGAAGTGATGAGAAACCTCGATAAGAAGAAATCGAAGAAGCCGTTCAAGAAGCTTCTTATTCATTGGCCCAGACAGTTAGATCTGGAGCAGATGAAATACCTCAAGAAAGTGATCGTTGATCTCACTGAGAGCAATTGCTGGAGTACAGTAGTGGTGCAGGAGCCTTGTTCTGCAGAGACTGCACCCCACTACATGCCTTTCTTGTCTGATTGGGCATCAGAAACGACGAAGACTGGTTGGATCAGAGTGATTGTTACGGATGGAGCTGTAACAGACGGAACCCCTGTGTCTGCATTGGAGAAGTGTCACCCGTGGATGAGAAAGGATCATTGGGAGTTTGCTGCAGACTCTTGGTCGAATGGAACCCCGTGGGATCCAAAAGCGGCTAAGGCTCAGCTAATCGAGAAAGGATTCGATAGTGATAAAGGATCAGTGAAGAGCAGTGAAAGAGAATACGAACTGATCGGGCAGATACGAACATTCCCTGTGAAGAAGCCCAGTGACCCTCGAACCTGCCACTTGTGTGGATATGCAGGACACATTGCCCGTTTCTGTAAGATGTTCCCTGGATATAAGAAGAAGAAACACGACATCGGACGAGGACGCCCGACTCGAGAGGAGGAGGATGTAATGGAATCGCCTGATAATAAGAAGAAGAAGCACTAAGTGCAATCTACAATGTGCAATAATTTCGTTTATTCAATTGTTATTTAATTATTTAATTCATTTTGCCTAGTTTCATTGTGCAATTATAAACTAGGATTACGGTATAATTCAAACTACCGCACTTTTTCAATTTCACAAACTCTCACCGCGAAGTCCCTGATTACCGTAATCCAGGTTTTCGCAAATATTCGGCCTATTTCGTTTTTCGCCGATCGATACAATTGTTCCTAGTTTTTGTTTTTCTGCTCGTTTTAGGATTATTGTCGACAGTTTTGGTAGATAAAGCTTGTATTGCTTAATCACCACCTCGCCACCACACCGCACCCACACCGCGATCTCAATATTATTCTACTCGCAGATAATTGCCAGAATTTTGACTCCACCGCCTTACATCCCAAAATCCCTGATCCTATCTATCGTATCCTTAATCAATACCGCAACCCAGTCACCAGCAAAGTTCAAATTCCCCTCCCGAAAGGACCCATGCATTTTTTTAGCCAATTTGAACAAAAAATTAGAGAAGAGCATGCCACCATTCAGGGGAGCTCATGGTAGACAACCCGAAACCAAACCTTCTCACGTCCAAAAACCTAAGAAATTCAAAAAAAGCACACCACATTTTAGTTTCACCAACTGCGTATTTGATCTCTGGTCACCAGTCAACCCCGCCCCCACCCTACCCACCCAATACCGTACCTGAATCTGTTCGAGGGCGATTCCGTGGTGTTTGGCGCGTTCCGTGAGGAAAGCGGCATCATGAATGCGCTGAGCGCCAGAGAAAATCTCCTCGCCTGGATGGGAGGAATATATGAGGGAGTAGTGAAACATGAAATCATATTGTTACAGAGCACGGAACACAGTCAAATTATTAGCAATACATCGTCTTCTAAGTGTATTGGGTTGTCCCATAAGTTCCCGGACTGAATTTTTTCCCTATTTCTACAAAGAGTTTTTTTCCGTATTTCACGATGAGGTCCAAAAACGGATAACGTCTGTAACAGTATAGGAGATGCTAAGAATTTGAACGGCGGTGAACGTGTGGCGGCCTCCCGGGCCACTCCATACGACAATGCGTATGGCGGCCGATCCTTTGCCGCTTCTGGGCTGGGCGCTGGTGCCCGGGCCAAACCACACGGCGGTGAACGTGTGGCAGCCTCCCGGGCCACTCCATACGACAATCCTTTATCCCGAGGGGATGAAGGATTTTGCGTGGCCAAAACAGCCGTTTTCAAAGGTTTTCGCCTCATTTTGAGAGCGATGCATGCAGCACATGCATTGGCCTAGGTCTAAAGCCAATTTCGCACTGATCTGAATTAAATTCGAAGAAAATAAAACAAATCAGACAAATAATGAAATATGTTTCACTCGCTTTTTAACTCTTTTTTACTCATTTCTCTCCACCGACCCACCCATTGCCAGTGGTCGAAAAGTCATGTCAACTGGATTTTGCCGTCGGGCACCTTGGCCTATATTTTCGGATGTTTTCGGGCACATAGACCTAAAAATGACCAAAAATGCTTGCTCACGTGGTTAGAACACTTGAAACTTCAACTTTTCGGGCACCTAGACGAAAATTTTCACCGACTTCGTCGGGCTTCGTCATGTTGACATACTTTTCGACCACTGCCCATTGCAAGAATGAAGCGCAGAATGAGAGGTATGAAAAGGATTAGTGAGCGAGGGGAGAGAAATGGCCATCCGCCACGCAAATGAACTTTTCGATCCACTCTGACACGCTGTGTACCGTACTCTCTCTCATTCCTGCTTCTTATCCCTTTCGGCAATTGTTGTCTTCGCCGAGTCATGTAGCAACTGCGCGCACCAAAGTCACCGGGTTTCAAAATACTCCTGTTGCGCGAAATCTGAGGGCAGATCATGAGAAAATTTAATATTTGGATTTAAAATTTCACTCATTTCAAGTACTCGTGCAAGGTAAGCACTCCTATTTTGCTTTTTTTAAATGTTATCGCCACAAATCCTTTGAAATTTGGGCATTTTCAATAGAAGAATAGAGGCACTCACCAGGGCTGTGCGAAAATTTCCCGCACTCCTCATTTCGCAATACTCTCTCTCCGGTTAGACAAAGCGAGAGAGCATGCAAAAAGAGGAGTGCGGGAAATTTTTTGCACTCCCCTGGCTCTTTCATGTGGTAAAATGGATCTTTCACATTTCTCGACCTGAGAGCTACTGTATTTTTTTCTCGACATGAGAGCTACTTTATATATTCTTAAACAGTGGTCGAAAAGTCATGTCAACTGGATTTTGCCGTCGGGCACCTAGGCCTATATTTTCGGATGTTTTCGGGCACATAGACCTAAAAATAACCAAAAAAATGCTTACAAACTTGGTTAGAACACTTAAAACTTCAACGTTTCGGGCACCTAGACGAAAAATTTTGCCCGACTTCGTCGGGCACCTCATGTTGATGTTGACATACTTTTCGACCACTGTTCTTAAAACGCGTTCTCTGTAAGAACGCAGGTGGAAGGGCACAAAAATTTCAAAATCATCTTCCGGTGCTCAAACTTCACCAACATGACCCCTAGGGACGGTAATTAAGATTTTTGAACTTTGATCCCAAAAATTTTGATCTTTGATCTTTGATCTCTCGAAAAATAAATTTCAGATATCCCTATCATGTGATAGCTCATTCCAAAGAGAATAAAAAGTTAAGTAAAAATTTGAAAT
The DNA here is from genome assembly GCA_900490705.1 of Pristionchus arcanus. NCBI lineage: Eukaryota > Metazoa > Nematoda > Chromadorea > Rhabditida > Neodiplogasteridae > Pristionchus > Pristionchus arcanus. Next base: position 298,111 of record LS485442.1, read on the forward strand.
TTCAAGCATTTTCATCAACATTTGTTCCGGTTATGACTAAAAGTATGACGATTTTGGTCAATTTTGAAGAAAATTCATGTGGCAACCCACTATGCTATGATTTCCGGGACATGAATTCGAGATATTTTATGCATTTTGTGATATGAAAAAATATATGAAACTTTGCAGGGCATATTTTCGGTGACATTGTATCGAAATCTTCACCCAACCACTGACAACAACGCCTTTTTCACAAAATGGCCCATACGAAGAGGGCTCAGAATGTTTGACCAGCACTTGTTTATGCTTCTAATGATGTTTTTCCGTCATTATGAACCTTTTATCGATTTTTCGTCAACAGTTTGACCATATCGGTGGACTTGACTCACCTCGATTTTTTTCACATAAGGGTCCCCCCTTATGTGAAAAACCTGGTTGGGGTTCATATGGAATTGACCCCAATACCGTGTATGATTGCATTAAAAATAACAGAAAACTGATTTTTGGGCACCCTAACATACTTTTTATTGGGTCGGAGATCCTATTTCGACATGACCCCAACGATGGTTTTGCACATAAGGGGACCCTTATGTGAAAAAAAATCGAGGTGAGTCAAGTCCACCGATATGGTCAAACTGTTGACGAAAAATCGTAAAAAGGTTCATAATGACGGAAAAAAATCATTAGAGGCATAAACAAGTGCTGGTCAAACATTCTGAGCCCTCTTCGTATGGGCCATTTTGTAAAAAAAGGCGGGGTTGTCCATGGTTGGGTGAATATTTCGATATAATGTCACCGAAAATATGCCCTGTAAAGTTTCTTATATTTCTTCATATCACAAAATGCATAAAATATCACGAATTCATGTCCCGGAAATCATAGCATAGTGGGTTGCCACATGAATTTTCTTCAAAATTGACCAAAATCGTCATACTTTTAGTCATAACCGGAACCAATGTTGATGAAAATGCTTGAAATTTCAAATTTTCACTTAACTTTTTATTCTCTTTCGAATGAGCTATCACATGATAGGGATATCTGAAATTTATTTTTCGAGAGATCAAAGATCAAAGATCAAATTTTTTGGGATAAAAGTTCAAAAAATTTAAATATCGTCCCTAGGGGTCATGTTGGTGAAGTTTGAGCACCGAACGATAATTTTGATATTTTTGTGCCCTTCAGTGCCCTTTTCCCTGCGTTTTTACAGAGAACGCGTTTTAAATCGTTATTTATTCGCGAATCGCTATGAATAAGTGATTACAACCAACAAAATAAGCCGGTTGAAAAGACCGAATACTATTTTCGAGCAAAAAAGGAAAAAAATAGCCAAAATATCAGTTGGGTATAGAAGTGAGAGAGCGCTGATCTACATTTAGTACACATCGTCATCGCGTCAAGAAGATCAACAACAATTGGATTAGAAGGATTACAATGAAGGATTGAAGATTGAGAATAACAATACATCTCATTTCACTATTCATCCCCCTCATTTCCCTATTCGCGTCTGCCTATATAAAGGCGTCGCTCCCCTCATTCCTCACTCTCGTTGTGATGGTAATATGCCCAAATATGCTCGTAATGACTAGGATGAATATAAATTTATACAAATCGAGCGGTTTTCATTATAAAAACTGGGTATTTCAGTTACCAACAGCGATGTATGCTTGAAACACTCACAATACGTAGTAGCCGACAACGCGCGGCGGCGTTTCGTTGCCCATCTTGAAGAGGATGGAGCGGCGATGCTCGACAGACGTCATCTTCTTCCCGTCCGCCCGGAGCAGCGTGGACGCTGAGCGGCGCCAGAAGCGCGGCGACAGCAACTGCCTCACACTCGAGGCGCGCTGCATCTCGTCTGCAGAGGTGGAATGGGGGTTAGCGACGTGTGAAAGAAGGTGGAAAAGAGGTGGGCAAGATCGGCACATGTTTTGCAACAATAAATAAAATTAATTTTAAATTGGAAAAGCGATAAAAAGCGAAACCACAACGAAACACAATGAGACGTAGAAAACGAAAAAGATCGAAAGTTTGACTAAAGAAATTACAGTACCTAACAAAATTGGGCTACAAACTACATTTTGCCTACCGAGCACTAATTTTTTATGTTCGAATGTTCTGGAACGTTCAAGTCGTTTTTTTCGGCAGTTAGTGTTTCGCACGCACACGCATCACACGCACACGCAAAATATCGCACGCACACGCAAAATATCGCACGCACACGCATGAAAACTACACGCACACCCATTTTGAATGCGTGTGGTATTTCATTCACACGCATAATAGGATATTTTATTTACATTTTGTACTACGGCTGAAAAATAAGGATTTTGGAGTTAATTGAATAGTATTCCTGGGTCAGGCAGACTCTGGAACTCAGGTAACTATAATGTGACCTTATCGTTAGGTCTTCGTATCACAAATTCGTAGTCTAATTATTTAAAATGATTCCAAACGCAAATGAAGACACAGCCTGTTAAGCCTGTCATTTTAGATAGGCTTAACAATGAATGGAAAGTCTTCAACAAGATGCTAGATAAGGCACTACTATTTATGAGTGTGTGTTTGTGTAGGCCTTGTTCGGGGTGAATCTACCAGTTGACTCTTGTCTGTCGGGAAATAAACATCTAATTGTGAGCAAAGCCGATCAGGATCTGATAAGCTCAATTACTTAGATATTCTGAAATTGTCCCCTGCAGTTTCCGGGGGTGCAGATTGCGTGTATGTATTCAGAAAGAGAAACTCTGAGTTGAAGAAGGCATGCTCACAATGCAGACTTCTTACAGCAAGCTACATCTGATAAGAAGCGCTACATTTTGAAGACAACACTTATTTCTTGATCTGTGCGTATGCGTACTTACG
>LS485442.1:304820-348353 GCA_900490705.1 Pristionchus arcanus
TGCGTGTGCGTGCGATATTTTGCGTGTGCGTGCGATATTTTGCGTGTGCGTGCGATATTTTGCGTGTGCGTGCGATATTTTGCGTGTGCGTGCGATATTTTGCGTGTGCGTGCGATATTTTGCGTGTGCGTGCGATATTTTGCGTGTGCGTGCGATATTTTGCGTGTGCGTGCGATATTTTGCGTGTGCGTGCGATATTTTGCGTGTGCGTGCGATATTTTGCGTGTGCGTGCGATATTTTGCGTGTGCGTGCGATATTTTGCGTGTGCGTGCGATATTTTGCGTGTGCGTGCGATATTTTGCGTGTGCGTGCGATATTTTGCGTGTGCGTGCGATATTTTGCGTGTGCGTGCGATATTTTGCGTGTGCGTGCGATATTTTGCGTGTGCGTGCGATATTTTGCGTGTGCGTGCGATATTTTGCGTGTGCGTGCGATATTTTGCGTGTGCGTGCGATATTTTGCGTGTGCGTGCGATATTTTGCGTGTGCGTGCGATATTTTGCGTGTGCGTGTGATGCGTGTGCGTGCGAAACACTTATTGCCGTTTTTTTCTAGCCACTCTCTCTGATTTGCGTGCTCTCTCGCTTGGGTTGCATGTTCCCTGGGGAATGAGTCTCCCTGTTACGTCTTTTGATCTACCCACGCGCTGTTTCTGCTCCGTCATCCTTCCCCCACCAAAATCAGTCCTTCGCGCGCTCGCAGTCGCTGCTGCGGTTTTCGTCTTGCTCGTATTTCTGTGTTGATGCACGCGCTCGCTTTTCCCGCCAATCATTTTTTAATATTTCGCCGCTTGCTCGTGCTCGAGCTTCTGAATCCGTATGGCGTCTCTACTTCCAAAAATGCACGAGCGCTCGTCCTGACAGTTTGCTGACAATTCGAGGTAGCTATACAGCCGGGCTATTTTGATACCGTTATCTGGTGAAGACGTGGTCGAACATTCTGAGTTTTTACCCTAATGCGACAGCGTTGGTATTCGGCCTTTAAAATTCGTTCCGCCTCGTTTTTGTCATGTTATTATCATCGCGTGATTACCCGTCTTGCCAACATTTCCAACAACGATCATTGTAGATGACGTCGTCGGAAGCGCCCACTGCCCCGTCGTTCCGAGGCATCCACTCCGACGGCGCCCTCGGCAGCGACGCTGCCCCTAGTATTTTTGCCAGGACAGTCCCTTTTTCACGTATTTTGTTCCGTACCATCACCGGGAGATGGTCAATGGCTCCCCTTCCAGGTACTCCGAAGCAAGCTAACTCGCCACCTCTCCCCCTCCACCTCTTCGTCCCGCCCGCTGACGCCTCTTCTGGATCCTGCATCCTGTGTCCTGCAAGGACAATCCTTTTTTTCACGTATTTTGTTCCGTATAATCGTATCGTATTTTGTTCCGTACTGGGAGAATTGCTACCCTTCCAGGATACGCGGAAGCTGGCGGTCGCCCTGTCACGCGTCGTGCTCGCCCTCCGGATATCGACTGCACCGCTGCGGAGGCGACGACTGTTGCCCTCACCTACCGTACCTGCCGTCGACCACTACATCTTTGACACAGGTACGGTGTACTTGTATCGAAAAGTGATTTGTGTCCTTTCGTTATTTTATGATATTACAAATAAAAATTGCATGAGTGTCCGTCCGACTGTTCCTACCTGCGTAACAAACTAACTGATATGCCCACAAAAACAAAATATCGAATATTGCGCTTTGTTTCTATTTTGGTGTGAACTCGTTTGGCCTATGCCTTTGCAGGACTTCAACGAACAGGGCTTCTCCTTCATCTCTTCTCTTCCTTCCTCTCCGACCGCAAGGTTTGCTACCATCAGAACAGAATGTAACACTGTTCTTTGCAGATTCCGTTGCACAAGCCCTCTCGTCTGCATCGAAGACATCTTCTTCTCTTTGCTTGCCTTTTTGCGCTGACTGATTTAACTGCGTTTTTGGGGGCGGGGAGGGGTCTCGGGGAGTATCGATGATCGTAATTCTCATCTCCTCAGTTTCAGTGCCATCTCGCTGCTTTTCTCTTCTCGTCGGCCCCCGCTCTCACTCGCTCGTCAGAAGCTGCGCCGATTGAGGATAAGGCGCGTTTAATCGAGAGAGGGAAGTTGCGTGAAGGAATGAAATGAGTCTTCTGAAGTTGCTCCGATGGTAAGTTTACAAGGTGAGTTCGGGGGAGAGAAGAAGAGGGAAGGGAATGGGGATCACAGCCTCTTTTGCCTCGATCTTTTAAACGGTTGGGATCTTTTGATTGGAAGGAAGAGGAGATGATAGTGTAGACGAAAAGTGAATCTTTTTGAATGAGAGGGAAGTGGGGTGAAGGAATGAAATGAGTCTTCCGAATTTGCTCCGATGGTGAGTTTACAAGGTGAGTTTGGGGGAGAGAAGAAGAGGAAAGGGAATGGGGATCACAACCTCTTTTGCCTCGATCTTTGAAACCGTTGGGATATTTTGATTGGAAGGAAGAGGAGATGATAGTGTAGACGAAAAGTGAATCTTTTTTGAATGAGAGGGAAGTGGGGTGAAGGAATGAATTGAGTCTTCCGAAGTTTCTCCGATGGTGAGTTTACAAGGTGAGTTTGGGGGAGAGAAGAAGAGGGAAGGAAGTGGGGATCACAACCTCTTTTGCCTCGATCTTTGAAACCGTTGGGATCTTTTGATTGGAAGGAAGAGGAGATGATAGTGTAGACGAAAAGTGAATCTTTTTGAATGAGAGGGAAGTGGGGTGAAGGAATGAATTGAGTCTTCCGAAGTTTCTCCGATGGTGAGTTTACAAGGTGAGTTTGGGGGAGAGAAGAAGAGGGAAGGAAGTGGGGATCACAACCTCTTTTGCCTCGATCTTTGAAACCGTTGGGATCTTTTGATTGGAAGGAAGAGGAGATGATAGTGTAGACGAAAAGTGAATCTTTTTGAATGAGAGGGAAGTGGGGTGAAGGAATGAATTGAGTCTTCCGAAGTTTCTCCGATGGTGAGTTTACAAGGTGAGTTTGGGGGAGAGAAGAAGAGGGAAGGAAGTGGGGATCACAACCTCTTTTGCCTCGATCTTTGAAACCGTTGGGATCTTTTGATTGGAAGGAAGAGGAGATGATAGTGTAGACGAAAAGTGAATCTTTTTGAATGAGAGGGAAGTGGGGTGAAGGAATGAATTGAGTCTTCCGAAGTTGGCTTCGATGGTGAGTTTACAAGGTGAGTTTAAGGGTGAGAGGGAGATGGAAGGGAATGGGTATCACCACCTAGTTTGTCTCGTTCATTTTCGTGCCTGTAAAATACGGTAATGCGCTCGTGAAATACGGTAGAGCGTTAGTTAATGACGGTAGACAGCTCATGAATGACGGTAGAGCGCTAGTGAATAACGGTAGACAGCTCGTGAATAACGGTAGAGCGCTAGTGAATAACGGTAGACAGCTCGTGAATAACGGTAGAGCGCTAGTGAATAACGGTAGACAGCTCGTGAATAACGGTAGACAGCTAGTGAATGACGGTAGACAGCTCGTGAATGACGGTAGAGCGCTAGTGAATAACGGTAGACAGCTCGTGAATAACGGTAAACAGCTCGCAAATGACGGTAGAGCGCTCGTGAATGCGCTCATTGTCCAAGTTTTAAATATTTTTTTTGGATGTCATGTGCGCTCGTCTATTAATGTAGTGTGCTTGTTTCTTTTCGTGTGATAGGAATTTTGTAGAAAAAATAGCCTTTTGAGCGGGAGGAAATATTAAGTGACGGTATCTTTTACAATAGAGTGATATTGGGATAGTGGGGAGCATGAAGAAACACTGAATCTTTTTGAGTGAGAGTGAATGATGAATGTGAAGACGCCGAGAATAAGAGGTGAGTTAGCTGAAGAGAAGAAGATGAGCGACGATGAAAGGTACGTTGGGAGAGAGAATGATGGGAGGCATCATGATGGGAGGGAGGCATCATTATTTATCATTTCATCGCACTGATGACGTCTCGATCGACAAGGAAGAGGAGGAGCCAGCGAGTGAGCAAGCGACGAAGACGAAGACGTGCGGTTGAAGAGAAAAGGTAGTGTAGAATGGCTCTTGAACCAAATAGGATCATAGGAATCAAGGATGGATAGGAGCGAGGGGAAAAAAGGGGAAAATAGTGTATGGTATCGAATAAGGAATACGGTAGTGAACACGAAATAGGAAGTGGTATAAAACCAGTGGTGTACGGTATCGCATGGTGTATCGATTGATTGATCTGTTGATTTATCGATTGATTGATCTGTTGATTTATCGATTGATTGATCTGTTGATTTATCGATTGATTGATCTGTTGATTTATCGATTGATTGATCTGTTGATTTATCGATTGATTGATCTGTTGATTTATCGATTGATTGATCTGTTGATTTATCGATTGATTGATCTGTTGATTTATCGATTGATTGATCTGTTGATTTATCGATTGATTGATCTGTTGATTTATCGATTGATTGATCTGTTGATTTATCGATTGATTGATCTGTTGATTTATCGATTGATTGATCTGTTGATTTATCGATTGATTGATCTGTTGATTTATCGATTGATTGATCTGTTGATTTATCGATTGATTGATCTGTTGATTTATCGATTGATTGATCTGTTGATTTATCGATTGATTGATCTGTTGATTTATCGATTGATTGATCTGTTGATTTATCGATTGATTGATCTGTTGATTTATCGATTGATTGATCTGTTGATTTATCGATTGATTGATCTGTTGATTTATCGATTGATTGATCTGTTGATTTATCGATTGATCGATCTGTTGATTTATCGATTGATCGATCGAGTGAACGGTGATCCTTGAGTGACTGGTAGATCAAAGGTTGGGAATAGGTACCTCATCCCCCCCCCGCGTATCGATTGATTGGTCGATCATCTGGCCCTTCCCATCGAAGTCCCTCCTGCCTGCCCCTTGGGTAGATCAATCGATCGGATGTGGGGCCCCCACCCTTTCTGGTCCAGCCCCAGCCATCCGTTTTTTTCCAAAACCGCCCTATTCTCTACCAGCCCCACCCTTTCTCATTCTTCATTCTTACTCCTACTCCTCCTCCTCCCACTATTAGTAGCTATTAGTAGTAGCTATCACTGGCTATTTGTAGTTCATCAATGGAAAGGCGCTAAAAGGTACGGGAATTCCTATGGTAGAGTTTACATACAGCTCCCCGTGGTCTACTGCTCCGTCGCTCTCGTGGTCTTCTCGAGGCTATTCACGATATGGAATGCGAATAGCTCGTTTAGTCTGAGGGAGCACAGCGGTAATACCAGTACAGTTTCTCGCTGCCCTAAACCCTTAGCTAAGCATATGAACTCTTTAATGCATCGTGAACCATATGGGAAAGTATAATGTTGACTCTGTCTATCGCTGTCTATCGTTCTCATGGTCTTCGCGAGACTATCCACGATCATAGCTCCGCCCTCTTCGATCCTCTTCCATTCCATTCCTTCGAGTGTCGAGCTCGGGTCTGCTGCAGATGCAGCTGCGACATAGTGGAGAGTAGAAGATTAGAAGATTAGGCGAGTAGAAAACTGCGATGAAATTGCTATTTTCTTGAATCGGGACTATTTTTTTGAATTTCAAAATATTCGTTGGTGGTTTTAAGTTTGCATAGCTATCATAAGTAATGTCGCGATGAGCTAATTGTAAGAGGCCTCATCACATTTTGATTCTCAATGTCAGTTTCACCTGAATTGCCTGCCCGCTTGCTTTTCGAAAATCCAAATGATTTTGTTCAATTTTTTGAGATTGTAGTTTGCTTTATTCACATTGGTAACCTGAGCAATAATGCGGGTTGCTTTCGTGAGGATAGAGACCATGTAAATGTGGGTTACTCATTTAGTTTGTTCAGAAAAGATTCAGTCAATAATATCCATTGTTTCAGTCACCTCGTCGTCTTCTTCTGAAAGCATCGTCGTCGTTGCCGAAGAACTAGTGAAGAGCAAGAGAGAGGAATGCTCTCTATTTCGTTTGCATTGTTCCATTATTTCATGCCTCATAGTTTTCAACTCGCCTCGAGTCAACAAAACTCGGGCGGGGACACATTGTGAGGGTGGGCATACAGTTTTGCATGTTGTGAGGAGGGAAGTGGGGTTTTCGGGACACCGTCAATTCTCGGTCAGCATCCTTCCTTTTCTACTTTTCGACAGTTGTTGACAGTTCGACAGTAGACGCCAGCCCCAGGACGGCATTTGTCGTGCGTCTACCGTACTTTCATAGAAATTCTCGATACAACGTTTACGCTGTTTAGCAAAATATTTGGCAGCATACATTTTACTGCACTTCGGACGTTTTTCTCAACCCTATGCCGTCTTCCCGGGGCCGTGATGACAATCAATGATCGCAAAACAAAGGAGAAAAGGGCAAAAATTGAAAATTACGGAGATATACGGTAGTGACCGGGAACCGTCTTTCAGGGAGTACTAGTCTTTTTGGAATATTTTTAAATTATTTATTTTCTATATCACAAACAATATGATTGTGACAAGACCGTCATTTTAACTGCTTAAAAACGCACTTTGGAGAAATTAAAGTAATTTTTAACACGACGGTAACCCCGGCTGGTTCACTCGAGAGGTTTCATGCGTCGCGGTTACCGTAGCACGCGTCGCGTTTTTGACAAAAATTAGGGTCAAATTTTCAGAATGTTCTAAATACAATTTTGCAATTGGTTTCCGATTGTTCAGCGCTCCCGATTTAGTGAAAGCACTGCAAATTTAGCAGGAAAACAACCTAAGAGATGGAAATCAATGTGTTCGCTAGGTCAGATTGCAGTTGTTCTCGACTCATGCCAAGCAATGGGAGAGTTTCGAAAACTATTTTTGGTTTTATAAAATAGTTCAAGCTGTGAAACTTAGGCATTTTCAACAAAAACTGTGATTATAAGGCTGTACGATGCGTGACGGGCCCATTTCCACATTGCCAACACTGGAGCTGCATTTTTTTCAAATTGTCATCCGGCTTTTAGGAAACCACATGTTCCAAGAAACATTTGGTCTCGCAGCGAATTGCCTGCTAATTTTAAACCGCCAATTCAAACCGCTTTTGTAACCAACCAGCCGTTCGCCCCATTTTGTAACCGTCGTGTTTAAAAATAAAATTCCTTTAAAGTTAGTTTTCAATTCCTCATCCCGCAGGGAATACCGTATTTCATGAGCTTTTTTTCATTTTCATGCAAATTTTGGTAACGTTGTCCTGGATTTGAAGCGCTTTTCTGATGCTCTCTCTATGTTTTTCATTCTGTATATGGTCTTAACCTGACCCTAAGCTTCTTGGGCTATCATAGCACAGCTGATCACGCTCGCGGATATTGTTTCTCTACCTTGTTTGTCATCCGCCCTTTCCTTCTCCTTGCCCAATGTCCGTAAACAGAATCAGAGCGAGAGAGGGCACGACGGCTTACTGCCACTTACGAGCCATCCGCGCTCAACCCTCAAGTGCCCAGATTAACCGCCCCTCCATCTCTCATTTCCATTCGATGTAACCACACGAGCTCGCTTCCGTGCTCTAGTTAGGACTTTCGGCTGTAGTTTCTGATGCAATTCTTGCGTCATCCTCAGTAAGCCCTCGTCAATTGATGGTTGAGGGAGCGGGGGACGTGGAGAGAGGCTAGACGACGAGGGTAGTAAGAGACAACTAGAAGTGAGAGAGTGGCGGGCGTCTGGCAGCAAGTGGAAAAGCTAGAGACTTCTTTCTTCTTCTTCTCCTCCCCTCTTTCATTTCTCCCTTCTTCCCCTCTCTTTCCACTTGCGTTATCCCGTGCATTCTTGATCGATTGTAATACGATGGGATGATCAGATAAGAGCGGATAGATAGGGCGGGGGCATAACCGTCCACTCTCGCCTCCTTTCTCCATTCATTCTTATCGCTATACGAGCTACCTTCCCTATTTTTCTGCCCCGATTAATTTTTAACTGATCGATTGAGGGATGGCCTTAGACGAGACGGTGCCGCTTGCGGACGACACCAAGATCAACATCGATGTCAAGTACGACAAGGTTTGACTTATTTACTCATTTAAATGATCATTTTCTTTATTATATTTTTAAATTAATTTAAATAGTTAATTTGCAGTCGAAAGATGCTGTTGATTTGGGTGTCCCACAGAAGATGATCGGCCTGACGAAGGAAGAGCTCGAGCACTTCAAGAATGATCCGTGCTGGAAGAGAATTCGGTAGGTACATGAATCATCCCTGTTTTGTCTTCTTGAGACGCCCGCTGAGACATTGACCCATGTTGTGATTTGTGTGCCACAGAACATAGATGAAATAACAAAATATTTAAATGTATCTATATTTTTCCTTTGCAGTCTCTTCCTCTTCGCCCTCTTCTGGCTGCTATGGGCAGCAATGTTCATTGGAGCCATTCTCATTGTCGTCCTCTCTCCCAAATGTGCTGAGAAGCAGCAACCTAAGTGGTGGCAGACCAAGGTCTCCTACCAGGTAAATAACTGTTTATTTGTTAACAGATTTTATATTTATTGCACTGAGTCAAGACTATACTTTACTCGTCTAAAAATCCACTCGTGGTTGACTAAAAAAAGTATTAACGGCTGGTACTAATAATAATCTAGTAAGAACGTAAAATAGATGCTCACCCATAAGGATTAATTTGCGCTTGAATAGTTTCCAGATATCTGTCACAAGTAATTCATCATTCCTCTCACTAATGGGAATGTTGTCTGCCCTAGATGTGGCCAACCAGTGTTTGAGGGCATACTCGGGCTATCGCAAGATGAGATCTCTTTGATTATGACAGATCGAATGACAGGGGAATTAGAACTTCTCTTATCGATCGAAACTTTGGTGCAAAATGTCTTGTATTGGCGAAGGATGGTACGAGTTAGGGGAGAATGGGCAGGGATGAGCGGGAGTGCAAATGTTGATACAGCCGGAGAAGCGCAATCCCCCTCATCCTCATCCCCCCCCCTCTCTCTCTCTTCCCATATTGTGGCTGTAGTACAGGATAAGAGCGGATTACGGTTATGAGGAGATTAATCATCACATTTATTCCCATCTCTTGAGCACATTCGAACCGAGTGAAGAAACCTTGGAAAATTGAGAACCCGAAAGAGAGAGGGAAGATTGCTAAACAAACACTGTGACATTTGATCTGCGATTCCGTTCCCAATCCTCTCATTTTTTTTCTGCCACTGCGATGGTTCTCTGCCTACTGAGTGCTATCTCGCATGTATTCTAGTTGTACGGGACGTGAGGAATCCAATTTTATGTGCTCACTAAATGTTTGGGCTACGACTTATCAGTGTTCAAAGTCTAAAATCACTGGAATTTAGATGAAAAGAGACGGTTAATTAAAATGATACGATGGTAGTTGAGCGATTGTGTGATGTTTTTAGAAAGTTGAGAAATAACCGATAACTATAACGAAAATACAATCATTTGCAGGTACTCACGCCCACGTTCTACGATTCGAAGGGTGACGGTGTTGGAACGATCGAAGGAATCACCCAGAAGATTGACCTGCTCAGAAAGGTACGGTAGTGAAACAGACAGCTACCGTAATCCACACATCGCTCACCAGCTCCATGCGAAACAGTCCAGTGTTCGGCATGGCGTTCTTAGCAGCGTAGATCGAACGATGTGGTCAATCCACGCTGGTGGTCCCACTGTGGACACACTGGCACTTACGACCCATGACATTTATGCTAATCAATTATTTATTTTCTAAAGTAAGATTACGGTAACTTATTGATTCGCTCCAGATCGGAGTGACGACTGTCTATCCCTCGCCCGTGCTCACCGTTCAGAAGGACGATTTCTTCGATGCCCAGGCTGTGATCGATCATGACAATGTGAGCGAGATACGGTAGTCAATGCAATCGATAACTGACTGAATTTAAGGTCGATCCTCGATTCGGTACCAACGATGATCTCAAGAAACTCATCGATGCGGCGCACGATCGTGGTGGGTATTCCTCGACAGGATTACGGTAGCCTTCGCCAATCAGTTTACGATACTCGCCATTGCAGACATGTACGTCGTGCTGGACATGCCCCTCACGTCCGTGTCCAAGGACCATCCCTGGATGCAGAATCTGTCCCTCGGCAATGATGATGCATTTATCTGGAAGGTACGGTATCCTGATCGAGGAATGATTATTCAACTAATAAATATCTCTCAGACAGTGACGGAAGGGAAGCCTCTTCCTCTCGGTTTCTACGATGCTCCTTCTCGTGGAGGAGCCAAGTATCTCGGATATCCCGATGCAGCCCATCCTGTTCTCAATTGGAAGTCGGACAAGGTCAAGAACCATATCATGGTGAGTTATAAAGATACAACAGGGTTACGGTAGGCGTGTGTCTATTTATTCATTTCCAGAGGGCGATACGTCACCTAGTCGAACTCGGCGTTGACGGCTTCAACCTCGATCACGTGAGCAGATTGGCGGTGAACGAAGATGGAGTGTCGGAGGTACAGTAGCCAATGACTGGAAAATTGTACTGTAGAAGTGATCACTGATGGGCTAAGTTCCGTTAGTTGGCCGGGGGCTCCGCAATTTTTGAAAATTTTCTGTCATTAGGCTCCGCGAAAACCATTTTGGACAACGAGGGGGCTCCGCAAATTTTTGAAAATTTCTTCTTGGGGGCCCTGCACTCAAGCGATCAAACGGGGATATAGCCCAGCAGTGGAAGTGATTGATTTCTTCTTCAGCCTCACGAAGCACTGAAGAAGCTGGCCGAGATCACTGCCGATATTCGCGCCTTCCAGAAATCGAAGCCAGAACTGGCTGAGAAGGAAATGTGAGCGATCTTCCATACTTCGTTGTTACATTCTAAGTGGTTCTCTTTTTAAGATTCATCTTTGTTTCAAGAGGCTGAAATGAAAGGGCATCGAATTGAATAACATTTGCAGTGTGCTCTTCTCGTCAATGAAAGATATGGAGGATGAGATGCACGCTAGAGTGATCGATTCGAAGGATCTCATGTACACGATCAACAATGTATTCTCGATTCTCGACCCCGTCAAGTGCGGCAACTTCATGCCCAAGTGAGTGTGAGAATATGACGGAATCTAACCGGGTTTCTCGTCGTATTTAAAAAAAATTCAGTGCACTCAATTGAAGACAAAATAAAGTTTAGACGATGTTTGAAATACGCGTGCACTTCGTCAATATTGAAATCTGACATTCAGATGCGTGCACGATCAATTGACGGCTGCTGCGTATCGATTCGAGTTCGGCTCTGGTTTCACTCCCTTCTGGCAGTTCTCAAATGCTCAATCGAGCAGACTCGCCTCTCGATTCGATGCCGACACGGCAAATCTGCTCACGTTCACTCAGTTGACACTGCCAGGAGCAATGTCGCTGTACTATGGACAGGTAAGGGATGGGGATGGAGACTGGGTTTCAAGGTAGGAAATACATTTTGCACAAAAACAATGTATTTTTATGTCGCAAAAATATATTTCTTATGGCTAAAATAAAATAGAAAAATATCGTAGAAATAGCAAAGAATAATGTAACTAATTGATTCACGTTCAGGAACTCGGTCTGAAGGACGGTGTGGGACCCACTGGTTCCGTCCCTCAAGCGGGTGTCATGCAATGGGAACCGAAGGGAGACAACCATCACGGATTCTCAAAAGCCGGAAAGCTCTTCTTCGCAGAGACCGAGGGAGGAGACGGAGCCAGCGACAACTTTGAGGTACGGTAGAATTATGATGATACGGTAGCTAATGAATCGATTTGCAGTCACAGTACGCTGAGGAGAACTCGCCTCTCAAGGTGTACCAGAAGCTCGCCAAGCTGAGACAGCGTGATGAGGTACGGTAGGAAAGAAGGGTATCGAGTACTGACTCGTACACTATATTCCCGACTGGCTCCAAGTTAATTAATATTTATTAATCAGTTGCTGTTCAGGTGATGATCATCGGTAAGATGAAGCGTGACGTCCTCCAGGGCAACGTTGTCGTCTTCTCTCGTTTCGTACCCGCCGAAGACCCCGAAGCCGCCGCCGGAGCTGTATGTTTATTCTTTTTATTTATTTCAATGTTCGTTTCCTAATGTAGAAGTAAAAAATCGCATTTTACGGCTTTTTTTAAAGCTCAATCAATGTCTGTGTTGATCCGAACGGAAATGTTTTTATACTGCAAAAACACTCATCATTTTTTTTCAGGCGTACGTGGTGGTGCTCAACTTTGGAGCGGAGGAAGCTGCGATCGATCTGAACTCGCTCGGAGCAGGAGTTCTCCCGAAGGGAAAGACCCTCAATGCCGCCGAGGTACGGTAGTTATCGATCAATTGGGAGTACAATGGACTAGCTAGTGATGTACGAAACCAGAATGGTGCTTTCCTGATCTATCTTCGACCTGCGAACAGTGATGCCGTCCACTCATCCCTCTTAAGCTCATTTCCCTCGGGGCTGATTCGATGTGGTTATCAGCTAGACGAGAGGAGAGAGAGGGATCGAAAGGGTAAACAGAACAGGGACAGAGAAGTGAACAGAAGCATCGTCTGAAGGGCAGAGAGAGGGGCTATTTGGAATGTGCGTCATTTCGAGGGTGATAGGGGAGAAGCTGAAATGGATAGGATGTTCCCAGATGGAACAGATTGAGTACTATGGCTAATCGTTCGATTTGTAGATCACAGCCGTCACTCCGGGAGTCACGGGACTGCGTGCCAGAGACAAATACGACCTGTCCGCCACTGCACTCAAGGTATTTGTTTATTGTTGTTGTTGTTTTTTTCCAAATATTTAAAAAAATGTAAATTAATGATAAAATGATTTGTAGGTGCCCGGCAAGCAGGGAATCCTCCTTCGCGTCTAAGAAGAAGATCAAAGATCAGGCGATGACGTTATCGTGATCTATCCACTAATTTTAACCTAACACAAACCAATCCAGTAATCAACATAATTTTTCACTCCACTAAAGTTTCATCGTTGCTTCCAAAGTTTTCAAGAAGATTTATGTATCCATTTTCTTTCTGCCTCTTCCCCGTTGATTCCCCCGTGAACGATTACATCCAGAGTTGTGTAGACTGAAGAGTATCGAAGATGCGAGCAGAATAATAAAGTCAATTGTTGATTTAGTCCCTATGATCCGACCACAATACATACGAAAAAAGACTTGGAGAGTGTAGTTTGAGCAAAGTGGCGATCGAGTTTCGAGCTTTGAATGGTTGTGAGAAGGGGATCAGTGACCATAGAAAGGTCAATAGGATCAAGCATGAATGGTCCAAATTCTGTTCGGGATTCAGGTAATTCGTAAATGTTATCTATCTTGTGGAAGTGATCCGGATCTATCAGACACTCGTGTCTAATCTGTGGCTCGAAGTGTCTGTCTATCTCTCAAGAAATCTTCCCTCCATGTAAGGAGATACTACACAGGGCGTTCGGGGGGAAAGAGCTTGGAAAAACGGCGGGTGAGGAGGGAGAGAGGGGATCTCCCACCCTCTCCTTCTCTAGCAATGCTCCATCCTCTTGGAGACGGCGCTCCTTGCTCACAATCGATAGAAAGCACTTCGACTATTCGTGTTGATTTTCGATTTACTTTGATTCGGTACTTGTCTTACTCAATGTCTTCATTGATCCATTTTGAAAATCGATTCATCCTGCGCCTCTCTGATGTAGGAATTCATTCAGAAATCTGTGTACAGCGTTCAAGATTTCAAATTTCTATTCTCATCCAATGAATTTTCGAAAACTGACCAAAACAACAATATTAATACATTTTTTCAAAAGCCCTTGTCAATCTCATCATGATGTTTAGTGTCGTGAAACTTGAAAGAAAATACTCGAAATGTGGAAAAGATCTAGTAAAAATGAATGAAATCTCTGTCTAACGAAAATCTATCTGCACGTTTCGTGTAGATTTGTTTCGCATAATTTCGGTAGGTAATTTATCTGAAAATTGACAAGTCCATCAAATCTTTGTTCCGTATCATCATTTCCATGCCCTTCTTCAATTTCCGACCTCCCATTGATCTCTCTTCTAGTGCTTTTCTTCCCCCTTTCTTGCCCTTCCTCATTTCACCCCTGATCCCCTCCCTCCCCCACTCCTTCTTTCTCTCCTCCAATTCAGGAACCAGGTCGGTCATCTTCCGTCTCTCACTTCTCCCCACTCTTCTCCTTCTCTCTCCGTCTGCACTCTCTCACTCTCTCGTCTCTTCTCTCCGGACCGGTCCCATCCCTTGTCCCCCCTAAGGGAGTGGAGTCAGACGGCACTCGTCGACGACGGCAGACGAGACGTCCTCTCGTCGATAATGATGATGACCTATCGAGAGACTACCGTAGTCCTCTTACTACTCGTCATGCCTACAGTAATCGTCGCCCTACCCTATGATGTCCCTCCTCTTGTACCCTCACAAGATGATGTGTTGCTGAAGAGACAATTTGATCGTGAGTTGCCCTTCTTTAATCTTTGCGTATCATTCATTCATTCACTCATTCACTGCAATGAATCGACCTCTAAGATCATTAGATCGCGCACCCATTCGTCCATTTGTTGTTTTTGCATGTGCCCTCTCTGCCCTCTTCTCACTCCTTCTTCAGCTTTTCTTCTTTTGCATCCCTCCAATCAGAGACAAACAAAAGAGTGAGAGATCGAGTGAAACGGGGAGAGATCCTCGGGTGCCTCCAATGAGAAATCTTAGATTTCATCGGCCGTTCTTCGTCTCTTTTCCATCGAACAAATAGACTACGGCCTAATTGGATAAGGTGCCAAAGGGGAGTGGTGTGAAAACCCGGTTTGGGTCTGATCATGCGATTCTGAAACCGCGATGCCTTCACATTTTGGACTTTCTCTGTTTTTAGCAACGACTTTTCTGACAGAAGTTGATCACTCTCAGCACTCCCAAAATATAGGAGAATTTCCTGTATTAATGTTGATATTTTTGCCATTGCCTAGAATTCGAGATACTTAGAAGCGCCTCTGGCACAGGGACACGCATGACCCACTCTTCGCATCCAGAAGTGCGATAATTCAAACAGGAAACGCCATCGTGTAGTTATGAGTGATCACTTCAAGTGCCCTCGGAAGAAGGACGAATTTCGTGACAGATCAACGATGATCTCTCCCTCTCTCTCCTTCCCCTTCCCTTTCTTCTCCATCTGTTTGACCATTTCCGGTGCCATGCCGGAAAATCCCCCCAAAACACACCGGAACCGATGAGAAAGAAAGAGAGAGAACCGGCATTGTTATGTGATCTTAGAGAGGGCAATGGATTCAGATTGACTAGAAAGAAAGAATTATGCTTTCAGAGTTTTCCGAGAAGTTCTTGCAACCGGATGACTTCGATCTTGCCGAGAAGACTCCAGGTGAGTTTATTTTACATCTGACAAAATTTGTTGTTTTCGAGTTGATCTATGTTTCAATGTAGATATTTGTGAAATAATCAATGGTTGCGTCCGATCTAAACGGAATTTCCCATTCCAGTGGATCGTCCCACCTCTGAACAATTGGATGCCGTGCAGAATTCGATGCTCTTCGAGGGAGATATCATTGGAATGCCAACAGGTGAGTTATTTACTCTATTTAAATTTAAAATAGTTCCTTTTCGTGATTTGGTCTCATGCGCATTATTGGTGACAATAGACATCCCAAGGGTTCGAATAGAGAGAGAGAGAGATGAGGGACACTCGTGTTATCTTCGATTAGATTAAGGATTAAAAAGTTTATGCGTCGGGTAATGGAAGCATGATTCAAATCAATGAATCCATCAAGGAAGGGCGTCGCACATGTGCGAGGCGCATTTGTTACTCTCGTCGGAATGGTGACACAGCGGAACTTGAATCCGCATTTGCCGGCCTTACACAGATCATCTTTGCATGGCTAAATATTGTTATTTCTGGCTAGCTTTAGATCTCATAGTTAACAGCTAAAATGAATCACCGATCAGTAGATTAGCATTAGAGTTTTCTTGCTTTTATCTTCGCCTCAGCTAGATCGACAGTGAAGGAAGCGAGAAGAAGAGACACGATAAATAGAATAGTGAACATTTCTTTCGATTCAGAAATCTATTGAATGAGCAAGGCATGAGGATGGATGGAAAGCGGATAAACAAAGCATATGAAATGTGAGAGAGAAGCGAAAATAGCGTGTCCTGTTGATAGAGTTGGAGAATAATCCAAGTCAGTCTCTGGCCTTGTCGTGCCATTCCCTTGTTCAATTCTTCCTGTTCGGTTGTTTCTCATGCTTCCGAAAAATGACATTCATGATAGTGGAACAGCCGAACAGCTAAAACACCATAGCGATAATTCTTTTTTTTTTGACATACTTCATCTTGAACAAGGAAGTATTTGATACGAAACACCAACTCCGAGATCGTAATCGTATCCATTTCAGATGTCGCTCATCTTCGTCGTCTTCGAGACGATCCAATGATTGACGAAGACGCCATCTTCAGTAGACCTGTCAGAGCTTTCAAACTTCTTATATTCCATCTGTGAACAGATCACAATGAAACTGATTTATTGACTAGAAAAATCATCATGCTTCGCTTGCAGTATCACTCGTCGCTCAATCTCGTTACTTACCCTGACAAATTATGGGCGGACGGACGAGTGCCATACGTTCTTGAGGATGGAATGACCAAGGAGTGAGTTCAGAAAGATCTTGTATAGAAGTTAAACATTGACAACAGAATGCAAAACATTGTACTTGGTTATGGATAATATGAAAATACAGTAATAAGTGGGTCATTCAGACAGCGCGCAGCCATCGCTCAGGCCTTCGATGAGTACAAGACGAAGACTTGTGTGAGATTCGTCCCGAAGGAAGATGATGATGAGGATTTCATCTATCTCAAGAGAAACGTTGCTTTCGGGTGAGGTCGAAAACCATTTTATGTTCACAATTCAACAAATTTACCTTCTTGAGTTTCTGGAGTACTTGAACCACCCGACAAACGCTATTTTGCAGTTGCTCTTCTTACGTAGGTCGAGCTGGTGGCAATCAGACAGTCTCGCTCGAGATCGACAAATGCTTCTCGAAGGTTGGTCTTTGATCTTCTACGAGTTTAGAATTGTATCTGATGGTCGTTGATCTTTGATCTCTACAGGGAATCATCGCTCACGAGTTGATGCACTCACTTGGTTTCTTCCACGAACACTCGAGAACGGACAGAGATCAATTCGTCCATATTGCCGATGATAATATCAGAGGAGGTGGGAATTTTATTGTGCTGAAAAAGATTGATTAGCAGGAAATGGGAATACGGGCTTTACCAGCGTTCTCTATGACATTCTTCTCAAATTCACATCATTATTCAAGAGAAGATATTATGATTGTAGGAATGATGCGTAACTTCGAGAAGTACCCGAAGAAGATCATCGATCCACTTGGAATGCCCTACGACTACGAATCAGTGATGCACTACCACAAACTGGCCTTCTCCAAGAACGGAAAGGCTACGATTGTTCCGAAAGTGAGCGTTGATCTGTATCATCTTTCTATACAGTTTCTGTCAAATACTTTCGAGTTTTTCTCAGGATCCGAACGCCGAGATCGGTCAGCGCTACAGATTATCGGAGACTGATGCTGCCAAGGTTAGTTAATTGTGATCTCTATCTCCAAACCCTATACCCAAACCCTACATAACCATTACATCTCATCGAGTTTGGTCATCTCGTTATCACTGTAAAATCGCATTTATTGATGAAGTTACTCCACCTTTTCAAATCATTGAATCAATGATAGGATTTCTTTCAGATCAACAAATTGTACGCGTGCTCGGATAGTGAGATTGAAGAGAATTCCGTGACCACTGAGCCAACGACGAGAAAACCGAAGACAACGACAAAGGCGTACGTTGAGTTTGAGTTTGCCTTGATAATTGAATCAATAAAGTATGCCCTTTCTGGATTGAAGTTATCCAATTTGTCAATAGTGACAAAATCGTTTAATTATCGCACTTATCCCAGGAAATCTCGAGTCACTTCATCTACTCGATGGCCTGCTCGGAAGACATCAACGACAACGGAAGAACCAACGACGACCGAGGAAGAAGAAGTGGAGGAAGAAACGACTACCAAGAAGGCAACTACACAGAGGTCTTTATTCTCATCTTGTGGCGCATGATAAAATTTGAGACGTTTGACATTGGAATTTCCAGACCGACTTCAACTTCGAGAACCCGCACGACTTCCGGAAGATGGACGAATAAGAAGACTACAACGGAGAAACCAGAAGAAGAAAAGAAGGAGGGAAAGAAAACGAGTTAGAATTTTCAATGAAATTTCTAGTGCATTCTTTCGTATTGACACTCTACCTCAATCTATTTTTCCAGAGTGCATCGATCTCAATGCCCATTGTGAGATGTGGGAGACGCTTGGTCATTGTGCTCACTCGACCAAGTACATGGCACACTACTGCAGGAAGAGCTGCGGAATGTGCGATAAAGGTACGGTAGAGACTTCGAATTCGTTGATTGAGAACTGATTTATCTCGGTAGAAAAGCAACCTTTGTAGACCCCGAGGTGGTGAGCCGACCTGAAACGACGTCCCCTTCAACGACAACGTCGACCACGACAATGAGAAGCACAACGAAGACAACTACGACCCCTGAACCGCCAACGACTCAGAAGAGAACCAGGAGGTGAATGGAGTGAAACAAAGACATGTCTCATTGCATCTGTGACAGCAATCAATGCAAGACTGAATGCATTAAAACGAGTTCAAATTCATGCTCACAGGCCATTCCCGTACATCTTCGGGAGCTCTTCGACAACGACAACTGAGAAACCAACGACAACTACGACTACGGAGAAGATGACGACAAAAGCACCAAGAAGAGGTTATCCTTGAATCCTTCAAAACATAATGTAGAATATAGAGTACAGGGCCTCCAGTGTTGCTTGTTGCAATGGAATCATCAATTTCAGCCACGACAACAATCTCCACCCGTAACTCTGGTTCTTCCGCTGTCTGCCGTGACAAGAATCTCTTCTGCTCTTATTGGGCCAAGATCGGCGAGTGCTCATCCGAGAGCAAGTTCATGCGCATTTTCTGCAAGAAATCGTGCGGCAGATGCGAAGAGTAAGCCCGCCCCCTTTTTTGACGCCGCCTCTTTTATTGTCTTCCTTTCGACTAAGCCTATCTTTGCCATCGACCCACTTTCCCGTGTGATGCTTCCAATACTAATTTATTATTCGCAGTTCCTACAGTAATAATCAATGTGCACCTCCCGTGACGGGTACTGAATTGTTTGAAGAATAAACAATATTTTATATTTATCAAGCGAACAATTCATTCTTCAAGACAAAAAAATCGTGCTCAATTGATTGTGTGAAAGCCGAATCTAACAGATAGCAAACCAATGTAACGACTCTTTGTATAATTTTTTTTTGATTTAAAAAAGGAATTTGCATCAGATCAATCGGACGAATCTTCATTGTCGTGTAATTACGTCGTGTAATGAGGAATCTACTTGTAAATTGGTAATCTAAATGTGGTTAATTCATGGTGCACAGTAACGAATTGTACTTACCGTACGAGGGCGATGGGCGAGATGACATTACTGGGTGGAAAACCCATAGAACGCATTGCGTATCTAGAAAAGGGATAACAAAATCTATCAGAATCATCTTTCTTACTCTCTATACGGTTTCACGAAGATGAGGTTCACTAGAGGAGAGGCAATGAGAACGGAGCTGTTAATCTGCAAAATGAAACATTATGTATTTTGTGAATCGTGTAACGCACGGCAGGCTGTAAATAATCAAGAAAAGGGGCCCGTAGAATTTCAAAAATTGACAGAAGCAAGAGTAAAGCACCCAACGAAGCAATGAAACTGATTATGAGTTGACAGCGAAGCGCCTGAAACGATACAAATTGAGGTGAACCTCGCGAATTTTTCATACTTTCATGAGCATTTGGTGTGTCATGAGCGTCGCTAAACTCAGACCGAACTGAAAGAAAGCAGGTTATGCATGTTTTATGAAGCGATAATAGATACCTTATTATTTCTAAGGTACATTAATATGCGCCGATGAAGGAAAAAGCAGCAGCTGAATGCGATCGGAGTAGTGGAAGTAATTTGAACAAGCATTATTTTCGTCGTCAAACGGGTGGAGATCTCGAGCACACCTGCAATAGAAGTAGAAAGAGTCAAAAGACGGAATCTCAAACCGATTGTGAAGTCTCTAATGTCTTCAGGGATTCGATCGTCATTCTGCCACGAAATGGAATGAGAGCTGGCAAACTCGAAACACATTGAGATTATTACAAGAAAGTTAATTCCGTTTACGAGCACCAAAGTTAATGCGACACCCTAAAGGCAAAGTAGATTCTTTGAGCATCATTCTCGCTTCACCTACCACTTTTCTCAAACGATTCCTGACCAAAACGTACAATCGAAATGCGAATGACGTGCAAAGGAGGTAATGGGACATTAGAAGTGAATAGATCAGAAGACCTGCGAAAATAAAATAGATACATTTTGTGGTTACATGTATTCTCACTGAAACAGATACAGCAAAATGATTCCCCGAGATATCTTCCAGGACCGTGAAATATCAGAACAAAACCAGACATAGTTGTGATTTGTCTGCGAAATTAAAATATTGAATAATTTTTTTGCAATTAATCATACCTCGGAACGGTTAGAATGCAAGCTAAAGATGCAATCATGTCAACAATTGCTGAGTTGACGATCAATATTGAATAGGTTGATAGATTGGATGGAGTGCTCAAACAAGTAGCAGTGAAATGATGAATTTGTGACCGAAACCAAACCTTTTCCATACCGCCAGGAACAGAAATGCGTTAGAAATGAAGCCCATACATCCAATGGAAGGAAAGAATATGAGAGGGATTATTGAAGGCGATTCCATTTTGATATGAGAAGTGTTGAATGATAGTTTCCCATCATCCAAACTCTGACGATACCAAGGTAGCTAGAGCAGAGACTGTATGGAAAAGACACGTAAGAAGTCAAATGGCCAAAGAAAAAGCAAGAAAACGAGCTCGAAAGAGAAACGTACCAATTATGAGTATTTTAGCAATTTTCTTATGGCATTTTGGACAAAACTACGAAGAACCATATCATTTAGAGCACAGCGCGCTTCTCGTAAGAGAAGCGAACCAGAGATAAGAGACTCAGCAGGTGCTTTTGAATAGATTAGGCAAGTCACAATTCACGATGTGTGTATCGAGAAGACAAGACTCTCAGACGAGGCGAAAATAGTTTATCGAGCAATCAATAAATACTGGTACTAGCGAGCTACGACTACGTTCCATGTGCGGGTGATCCTTCTTATTTGCCGGGGGCCTGAGCGTAAGCTCCTCCGGCCGAGGGGTAGGCACCTCCGGCAGGGGCGGCATAGGCCTGAGGAGGAGGAGGAGGGGGAGCCTGAGCGTATCCTCCGGCGGCCGGCTGAGGGTATGATCCAATGAAGCCGGAACTGGAAAGTAGGAGGTTAGAGTCATCATTGTAATCAGGGCTCTTTCGCTCTGTCTGATCGACGAGAAAGCACTACAAAATGAGGAGTGCGGGAAATTTTCAAACAGCCCTGATTGTTATAGACAAGTACACTAAGACGGAGCTTTATGAGAAATACGGAAAAATGCGTAATTCAAATAACTGACGGTCCTCCTCCGCAGGGAGGTGCTCCTCCGCATCCTGCAGCGGGAGCGGGAGAAGAGCAGCACTGAGATCCTCCTCCTCCTCCGATGCAAGCAAGGGAGACGGAGAGAAGAGCAGCGAGAACGAAGAGACGAGAGAACATGACTGGATGAGATGGATTGATCTGATCAAGCTGATGGTTTCCCATTGGAAAGACGCACCTTTTATAGCTACACCTTGGCCATGGATACCTATCCTGCCTTGCCAATGCGCAAGCTCCACCCCCTCCTGGGAAGCGGAGATTGAACATTGTGAACTACGTTGTTGGGCAAAAGCTCCTTTGAAGGACACAACTGTCCAGAGTAAAGTGCTCAAAACAG
Source organism: Pristionchus arcanus (assembly GCA_900490705.1). Taxonomy (NCBI): domain Eukaryota; kingdom Metazoa; phylum Nematoda; class Chromadorea; order Rhabditida; family Neodiplogasteridae; genus Pristionchus; species Pristionchus arcanus. The sequence continues at coordinate 326,701 of LS485442.1, forward strand.
AGACTGACTAATCACGGGTCAGCAAGCGGGTAATTTATTGTCCCCTCAACAAGTAAAGCTGTCTGTTCCAATTTCACAAAGACACTTGAAATTTTTCAAGACCGTACCCTCACTTTTGATATTCAGTTTTTTTGCATGATCCGCTAAGGAGATCAAACCAAAGACTCACAAGTATACTTATAGAGTAGATAGAGTTTAGAGTGAAGACCGGGCCCTATCATGATCGGAAGTAGCTCAACTTAATTTCTTTTGCTGTAGTGATTAGTTGTAGTGTGACAAGTGCAAATTCAAGTTGTACGAAATAATTCGATCTTTCCACCGCAGACGCGAAATGTTGGTGGCAGTGGTTACTCAATGAGGTGTAAATGTAATGGATGTGTGCGTCTATCCATTCATTCCCCCTCAAGGGTATCGATGATAGGTTCGAAGGAAGGGCAAAAAGGAAGACATTCTTTCCCTATTCCCTTTCACTTTTCTTCCCATTCCAACCCATTCATTCTACTTTCACCTTGGAGAAGGCCAAGCACACTCATTGTCAGCGAGAGGGAAGAGATAGGAGGGATAAAGCCGGAAGGAAGGAAGAGATCGAATTAATGAGGGACAATGGATGAGACATCAATAGGAATGGGGCGAAACGATAAATGATTTGATCCCATCGAAAGATTTGATCGGATATTTTGGCTGAGATTGAGCGGAGATTCGAATCTCTAGAGCCAAAAAGTAATCGTCCGACCGCAGGGTATTGTCCCCCCCCCCCACCCAGTGGGCCTCAAGTAGCGTGGTCTTACTAATGTAAAATCATTTGATGTGGATATACCTTCACATTTTGCATTATTCGGCTCCTTGCTAGAACTGTCACGGTCTAATATTGGGTTCTGAAAAGCTAAATAAAAACGACAAAGTTGACGCTGAAATGCTACCACAATTAAATAATATTCATGAGACCAGAAAGCAGAAAGAAGGAAGAAGGAAGAAAGGAGACGCGGACAAACCTAGGTTGGATCGAAAGTTATTACAAATCAAACATTCAAAATCACAAAGTCGTAAACGTTTCGTGATGTGCTCGAATTGTGAAGCAATAAAGTTGAAACCTAATCGTAAATCTAAGATATTGAATAGCGAAATCAAACAGACCTATTCGAAGTTTGCGATTATCCGTGAGAAAAACGATTTTGGCAGACGGAAAAGTGAGTATAAAACCGTGGACAGTCTCGACAGACAGCATCTCGCAACTATTTGCGAAACCTTCCTTTTCTTAGTCATTTTGTTTCATTCCTGGCTTCTTACGTTGCTTGCATTCCTGGAATTCTTTAGTGAGAATCAGTAGGATCTCGTGTTAGTCATTTCGTTTTGAGATGAGACAACTAACTATCAGAACCATTGCTAAATTTTCCGTCATCAAAATTTTTGTGGGATGAAACATTGTTAGCTTATTGTATCGAGTAGAATCTGTGCGTCATCGACGATACTACATATACTACGAGTGGACAAACAAAACTGAATTCAGATAACAATGAACTCTCTTCTTCTCATCTCTCTCGTCGGTGTCGTTGCGGCGACTTCTGATGATCTTCTCTCCGTCAACGTTGTCAGTATTCCTCCTCGTTTCTATTTCCCGGTCCTGGTTCTGATCTAACCTAACCACCCATCACAGGTGATCCGTCACGCGGACCGTGCAGCCACCAATGCATGGGCGACTCCCCAATCATCGACCATCCTATTCCGCGGAAACGGAGAACTGACGGATGTGAGATTCAAGCGTCTTTCAGTTACCTAAAAAGAGTTGTTCAGGATGGAATCGACAACGCATTCGCTCAAGGAAAGGATTTCAAGGAGAGATACGTCAAGACTGGCTTCATCGATAAGAGATTCCTTCCTAATGAGGTTGCCATTCTATTACCTTTGTCATCGATCAAAATAACCTTTGCAGGTCTTCGTCCGTTCTTCGGCCGTGAATCGTTGTCTGATGAGTGCTGCTGCCTTCACGAACGCCCTCTTCAAGCAGTGAGACTCGGATGACTTGATACTTTCACAATCTACCATCTCAGAACTCCGAAGGATCACGCTGTCATCCCTCCGATCTACACTAAGGACGAGGCAAACGATGGAGTAACTACTAACCATACTAACACTTTGCTGGGTTCCAGCCCGGATGATTACGATTTGGGCCCAATGTTTCCCTCTTGCACTCAGTCTCACTCAGTTTTCATCTGGTCTAGAACTGATCGGGAGCCAGATATTTCAATTTCGAACCTTTACCATTCTAGCTGCTGGTTCCTCTTCTCTCGTGCAAGGATGGTTGGGATGACGTCATCGCTCGTTTCAATCTCTCCTCCAATGTCAATGTCATGCAGACGTCCGTTGTCGCCATGATGCAGACGATGTGGCCGGCCGCATGCTCTGTAAGTACAGTACTCCCCAATTCACGTCAATTGAAAAACACCAACTGATTTTATTGCAGACCGTGAACCCGGGACTCTTCGATGCGATCATTGCTGAACTTCCCAACAAGCTGATCAACATGCCTGCCAACTACAAGTCCTGTGCCGAAGGACCCGCCAAGGAGTTCATGTACAAGGTACGGTAGCTGCTGTAGGCCTACAGTAACCTAGCTTACAGTACCTCGAACTTCTGGCTGGTGCCGGTAACAGTTTCAACGAGCTCCGTCTCAAGAGAGTCGCCGGTCTTCTAACGAACGAACTTCTCAACAACTTCGCTGCTGTAAGCAACTGACCGTATCGTATTTAGTTACCGTACTCTTACAGGCGGCCAACTGTGCTACCGTACCCTGCCCCGGCCAGCCCAAGATGCGCATCTACTATACGGTATGACATCAAATGGTTCGATTAAATATTGACTCATTTCAGCACGATGTCAATGTGCTCGCCCTCTCTCACATCTTCGGAATCCTTGACAAATTCAATGTGAGTACCGTAATCTACAGTAATCCCCTCATAAATCGATATCAGGGCATCAACCCTGCCTTTTCTTCTGCTCTTGTCTTCGAGACTCGTCGCAACGCCAACGGACCCTATGTCAAGGCAAGCTGTTTGATGACGCCATAAATGTGCAATTCTTCGTTTAGATCTTCCAGAAGAACAGACAGAAGGCCGATTTCGTGGACACGAACAATTGTGCATCCGGATGCTCACTGTCTGCGGTCACGGCGGTAAGTGAAGACTCCCAAATGAGTAGGTAAAATGGATAATTACAGGCGGCCTCTCCTCTCGCAATCTCTTCCCAGATTCCTTGCGCTTGAATCGATCATTGTACTCGTACCAGATAAACACGTAGAACTGCAAATTCAATTTTTAAACTTTATTGTACATACACACAAGTGGAAGAGACTGAACCAAGGCCATTTCGCAATCATGAGAACATTTGGGTACAAGCGTAACTAAAATATTGACAGTTGCCCAGTAACGAAGGCAGGACCCGCTGGTTCCGTATCGACTTTCCTCATGGCAAGTCGATCCTGAATATTTGAAATAGAAAATAGAATCGAGTTTCTCATTTTCTTCCTCAAAATTTATTTGACAATGAAATAATTCACCTCCTAATTCATCGTGTCCTCTACAACTCTCCTCTCGAGTTTTCTATCGTATGTTTCTGATTTTATCTAAAACACATTTTTATTCAACGAAGACACGAAGATGATAACTGCGATTTACATCAATCATTTTGTACATCCCGTGGAAACTCTTGAAATCGGTAAACGACGTCGGCCAGACATTTCCCGTCTTGTCAAGAAACTTCCTCGAGAACAGAACTTTTGCCTTGATAAATTTCATTAATTATTAAGACATATTTTTCCATACCCTCTCAAGATTTGAACCGCACTCGAAAATCTGGAACATGCCATCGGTGCCGGATCGACCCCATCGAAACTTCACCCTAAATGTCATGACAAATCAATAGTCATAATCGGAGAAGGTTGCTCATACTTGTATTTCTTGTTATCATCCTCAATCAGACTCATTTTGTAGAACTTGATGTTAGTGTTTTGTAAATTTGACTGCAATACTAAGATTTGTGCCTACTGCATTTTGCTTGTCTCACTTGAATCAGCTTCACATCGAAAATAATGTCGCCGTCCGTGAAAACACGCTGAGACTTTGCCGTGTATGATTCTGTAAAGATAAAATTGTGCTTCTTTTGTCACTCTAGCCACAGATAACAACGGGTCTGATTGTAGGTACCTTCCTTCTCCTTTTCTCCCTTCTCTCTCTCCTCACTCGTCACTTCTTTGTCACACTCGCGCAAAGTCAGACCGTCGAATTTTGCCTGAAATTAGCAGTTCTGAATAAAGCTCATTTATAATAGCGAATTGTTTCACCTGCACGTTTTCCGCGTCTTCACTTTCACCTTTCATCATTGCTTCATGAGTGATCATTCTCGCATAAAATTTCCTAAAAGTACACTTGAAATGGTGTCAAAGAAAGTGGTGAAAATCCAAAGAAAGAATGAGTTGGATGGTGAAAGAAAAAAGCAAGAGAAAAAGCCCTCTCCGTATCACCATGGTCGCCTCTTCTCTGTCTCGCTTTATTTGTTTCTTTGGTGCTCTCTCCAACTCGCATTGTCTCTTCACTTTTGAGCAGTTATTGGTGTGAGTCGCAAGGGAAGATAGTCTCGTACTCAAAGGATGAATTCTAGAAGAACAGTATACACAATAAATCGACCATGTCACGTTAGCTTATAAATTTAGAGAATCTACTCTAGTCTCCAGCTGCTTATTCTTATCTTTCCTCCTTCGATTTCCGCTCTTTGATATTCCTATCCATTGGATCTTTTCACAATTTTTGGAACCATCCCATTTTCCTGGCACAATGTAACGTATCTTTAGTATGGCCGATCCTCGAGTGGCTGAGCTTCGTTCGCTAGTCTCTGACCATCTCTCTCCTTACTATGACACCTACTTCAATCTGCTACGGTGGATTCAGGTAAGGTGAAGAATGGTGCTCGTTTATTTAGTCCATTCTTGCTCATATTTTCTATAATTCGTTTTCCAGGGCAATCCTGATCTTCCAATTGAAAAAGTCGCTGATCGTCTTCGATTGAATCTCCATTACCGGTCAGTTTCCTGAGTTACCAAGATGATACGACTTTATGTTAATGATTGATTGGCTGGAAAAAGGTTCTTTTGGGTTATCAGAGTGATCCAATCATTAAAAAAATCTTGCAGTAATTCTTCATGGGATGTGGATAGTGTCCATTTGAAGAAGAGGGGTTATCATCCTCTTCATCAATACTGGCCGGGAACAAGATGTGGACCGAGCGGAGTTATTCCCAATTGTATCGTTCACATGGAGCAGGTAACTTGAGCGCGATATAATTATTTATTCTCTCTCGAAAAAAATAAACATGCATGATTTACAGGCCGGTCACGTTGACTTCGAGGGGATCTTTGACAATTTTCCCGTGACTGAAATAATCAAAGCCTGCTGTCATACAGTCGAAGAAATGTTGGCAGATGTAATGAAGATGGAAGCAGAGACGGGTGAGAGAGCACAAGGACCATAGTAGTACCAATGACCAAAATGCGGGACTGTAGAATAGCAGTTGATCCTGTTCTAGATGACATTATTTTTTTCCAATTTCAGGCCAACAAGCTCACATTATGTTCGTGATAGACGCCGAGGGACTGGAATATTCGAAGAAATTGTTCGATCTCGCGATGAAATCAATGAAAGCTCTCGCCGATTCTCTTAGTGATCACTACACGGAATTAATCAGGTGATCTTTATCTTTTTTATGGACCAAAATTCTGTGAATTGGCATTTCTTAACAAACAATTTCAGTTCGATCGCAGTGGTGAATGCTCCCTCATGGGCGAATGTCCTCTGGTCAATGGTGAAGTCTCTGCTTCCAGAGAGAACTCGAGCGAAGATAAGTAATTTCATCGTATCTCATACCTAATATTGTCTCATTGCACATCCATATGCTTTCTTCATCGAATTGGCGCGACGAGATCAAATCCCTCATGGATCCGTCAATCGGACCGACTTTCTGGAATGATGAGAATCATAAAGATTTCAAAAAAGTCATGGTGCGGCCTCGTAAGATTCCGACGGTTGAGAGGAAGGTAATGTAAGGATGAGCAATGTATTCTGAATCAGAAATTTTCACAGAAACATCCCGAGAAGCTGGATCAACTGATTGTAAAAGCGGGCAATGAGCACTCGTTGGAATTCAATATGAACGAGGGAGATGAACTCAGATTCCATTTCACAGGTATCATCAAACACATCTGCTTCATTGTATTCAAATGAATCGATAATACATATTCAATTTATTTTCAAGGCGACTCCAACTTTGGATTCACGATTGTTATGAAAGAAAATAAATCGAATGACGATGTGCTGTCGTGAGTTTCTTATGAAAAAATGAAAGAAGTAGCGAAATATGTCACACTTTTGTAGAATGCGCCAGGCATACCCCTTCTTTCCGTTTGTTCCTGGACCACTCAGTGTAAGATGTGTTTCACACTACCAATTCTAACAATATTTTGTTCCAAGGTACCGATCGAAGACTCTGTAGTTGCAACACAAGATGGAATCCATAAAGTGTGGTTTTCAAACTCGAAGGCGTGGTGGTCCTCTCTCACCATTCAGCATAGCTTCAAAGTTATCAGGAATAATAACGAATCTGAACATACTTTCTTATAGGATTGCATGTAGAATTTGATATATTTCTGTGATTCCATATTTAAAAACATACTCTAATTTTGTTGGAGTGAATTAACTTGTTTTTCATCGTATTCATTTGAATAAATGACTAGATTTCCTATCGAGATGAAAAGCACAAAATGCGTGTGAAAAGTGAAGCACAGAACAGAATAATAAAAACTCGAGATTTTCCGCATTTTCACGGTTCATTTATCGTTGCTCAAACATTCGAAGGTCGAAGTTATGAAATGTCTTACTCTGACAATGAGAGTGATGTTAGGAGCAATAAAATGCACTCACATCGTAAATCTGTGGTTCTGAATAGTCAAAACCTACAAAAATGATCGAAAGTTGCCGTTTATCGCAGCTTGTGAGCTTTACGAACTCGAAAAAATGTGTATAAAACCGGAACAGTTTCTTTCTGTCAACATCGGCCCACACTCGCAGATGGACTTCTTTATTCTCGTCTCTCTCTTCGGTGTCGTCGCAGCGACTTCCGATGAACTTCTCTCCGTCAACATCGTCAGTATCTGGATCTTTGCCTAATCTCCAGTTCTGACTAGAGTGGCTGAAGGAAGGGTTCAGAAAAATTAAGAATAGTCATGGTAAATCGGGGATGATATAAACGAAGGTGTTTGACTATGGATTGTGTTCAGGTGTTGGTTACCCTCAAAAGAAAAATATGAGCCAAGGAATAGAACACCTCATTTGCATATTCGAATCAATAATAGGGAAAATGCAGAAAAACACCGAGTTGGAGGGAAGTGTTTTTGAATAACAAGGGAGGATGTATTATATATATTTTGACCCCGTTCAAAAGTGGGATGTGTTCTTGAATAGTTTTTGCATCGATAGGAATCAACTCTTCCATACTTTTCCATACTCATTTGCTCACTACGGCCGCTCAAAAATTTCGAAAAATCGTAAAATGGCCCTTCCTTCAGCTTCTCTAGTTCTGACTCCCGAATGATTCATTCTTCCCAGGTGATTCGTCACGCTGAGCGTCCCGGTCAATCGGGATGGGCGACTCCCGAATCTCCCGCTGTTTTCTTTAGAGGAAACGGAGAATTGTCGGATGTGAGCCTGTTGCCGGACCTATAATTCACGATTTTCATAATGAATCTTTCCAGCAAGGAATCGACAACGCGTTCGCACAAGGAAACGATTTCAAGAAGCGATACGTCAAGAGCGGATTCATCGATAAGAGATTCCTTCCGACTGAGGTAATACCTTGTCAATAATTCTGACCAATAAGATTTCATTTCAGGTGTACGTCCGTTCTTCCTCTGTCAATCGTTGTCTCATGAGTGCTGCTTCTTTCTCTAATGCCCTCTTCAGAGAGTAAGTTGTTTGTTCAGGTAAAATATACTTTGAAATCTTGCAGAACTTCAAAGGACGACGTAATCGTTCCTCCTATTTACACTAAGGATCAGAAGGCCGATGGAGTTACTTTTTCTCTGTATCAACATCCGTAGCTTTTCCATTCCAGCTGCTCGTTCCTCTTCTCTCCTGCTCCGATGGATGGGAAGATATCATCGCTCGATTCAATCTCACTTCCGGCGCCAACGGTCAACAACAAGCTCTGCTCAAATTGATCCAGACCTCGTGGCCAGCCGGATGCGCTGTGAGTACAGTAGGCCATACCACTATGGGATTCGATCGACAACTGACTTATTAGCTCCCAGGAACAAAAATAGTGTTACCATGATCAAGTAGTTGTAATTACAGGGAGTGAGCCCTTCTCTGATCGAAGCGATCGTCAATGAACTGCCCAACAAGAAGATCAATATGCCTGCCAACTACGTCGCCTGCGCTGAAGCAGCGAAACCGCTCGTCTATGATGTACTGAAAACAGCTACAGTATCCTACTACCGTAATCCTACCTTACAGTACGCAACGATCGGAGCGGGAGCCACTCCCAACTACAACGCTCTTCGTCTCAAGAGAGTCGCCGGACTGCTCACCAATGAATTGCTCAACAACTTCGCTGCTGTGAGTCATCTATCGTATCTTTTTCATACCGTAATCACGCAGGTCTCCAACTGTACTACCGTACCATGCCCCGGACAGTCCAAGATGCGCATCTACTATACGGTAAGAAGTTAAATCGGATGAATTGACAACTGATTTATTTCAGCACGACACAAATGTGGTTGGCATCTCGCAAGTGTTCGGGGTCCTTGGCAGTTTCGGAGTAAGAACAATAATCATAACCGTATCCGTTTTATTGATCGTTCTAATGATAACTATCAGGGAGTGGCTCCTGAATTCTCGGCTGCTCTTGTCTTCGAAACGCGCCGCAATGCCAATGGAACCTACGTGAAGGTAATAAAAGATAATTAATATGATGAGGTTCATTTTGCATTCAGATTTTCCTCAAGAACGGGCACAAGGCTGATTTCGTGGATACTAACAATTGTGCCACCGATTGTTCACTCGCATCAGTTACTGCGGTAAATATATTCTGAAAATACTATGCTGAGTAAGTTCACTTTTTTTTTTCAGGCGGCCTCTCCTCTCGCAATCTCCGCTCAGATTCCGTGCCCGTAATTCTCGTCATTCTATTTGTATCTTTGTATTCGATAAATACGTAGAAATCAGATAAAAAAAGTATATTAGATATTTTGGAAAAGTGCCAGATTGTTCGTTCAGAGAACAAGAGATCCTATTGGACAGGAATACTAATGACAGTCATTCCATTCCATCATGAGCTGCAAAGAGGAAAACTAATTCGCTAATGTGTTCGCTAATGTTTTGTTTGTTTTCCCTTTCAACGCTCATTTCGATAGGGAACCTTATCTACTTCGTTCATCTGTTGAAGTTCATCAAGTGGCGGCATTTTAGAACAATCTAATTATTATTCCCATTGCTCTTATTGTTGCCACGTAAATACCTTTTTTATATTCCTTTCAGAATTCCGTGATGACATCTCTTGATCGATTATTGCAAATCAGGTTCAATAGTTCCGAACTCGCTGCAATTCTCAGTGATGAGGTTGTTCCCGCATTTCAGAGAAATATGTGTTTGAATTAACGCAAACATTCAGAAATTTGACTATTTGCGAGCGGGAAGATGGATGGATGATCATGTTACTTTCTCAATGCAGGTGAAATCATTCTGAATTGTGAATTGTGAATGACAATATGACATTACATCAAATGCCCATTCTCCAGGCAGTTGTGCTCTATGTAATCACGATCTTTTCAATCAAGCACTTGATGAAAGACAGAGAACCGCTAAAGCTACAATTTCCAGTCTTGGTGAGTTATTAGATATGTCTCATAATTTGCGTCATTCGCTTAAGAGACCTTTCACGAGAAAGCGTACCTATCCCACGGATGACTTTTTTGCAACCAACCAAAATATTTTTTTGGTGATGTCACCATATGGAATGCTGATTGCGGGCACAATATGAAGGTTTATAATTCACTCTCCGAAAAGTTACAGACCCGAGAAAAAAAAGGTCGAGATTTTCAAAGTGATTTTTTATTCGTTCTGAAAATTGTGTCTAATGTATTTTTGCTCGTAGATTTCAAAAAAGTTGCTGAAAAAACGATTGGACAACAATGAAAGGTCGAAATCGTCGATTTTCATCGAATTTTATTTTTCTTGAAAAAATTTTCTCCGTCTAGGAATTTCTAACTTAGATTTTCGGAATCTACGGGTCAAATTACATATGTCATGAATTTTTTAGCGAATTTTATCGATGCGCTCGGATTTTATATACTCTTAAAGATGACGCACTCTCACTCAAATTGGCGGAGTTCATCGCATAGCAGCTGTGACAAAGTGCGAAACAATTAGAAGTACTTCGCACATTCCCACTGGTTCGATTCCCCGCCTCTGCAGGCATCTTTTGCCAAATTTTTGGATTAACTTTTTCTTCCTGAAATGTGTTTAACAGGCGAATAGCGCGCTTAGGTGATTCAGGAAAGCAGCCATTTTTCGAGATTGGGGTTCCAACGGTTTCAGTACCCCTTCTATCCTAAAAAAGCGTGGAAACTGTTCATAATGGTCCTCATTCCATAATATTTTTGCCGTTCGTTGATATCTTGCCTCTGAGCTGGGCTAGAGCTCAAGGACAACGCGCGAAACACAGTGTGAAAGTGGAAGGATAGTGAGACTAGAGTATAGTATCGAAAAAGAATTTGATAAGTCGAAATTGATTTTGAAAATCGTCCATTTTGAAAAGAAGAGTAATTCTCTCTTCAAATTAGAATTCGGAAAACCGTTTACAGTACTTCTACTAATGAAAGATAATCACTATTACAAACGTTCTTTCATTATCCCTGCACTCGAGATAACTGAACCGGTTGAGCCTGTCAGAGTGGGAGAGTTCCATCGTTCAATACGTAGGGACCACAACGTAGATGGCCGATTTCAAACCAAGGGGTCAAAAGTATGTTCAAGTAATCCCTCACGGACCCAATAACATCATGTTTTTTTGCCGTTTGTTGATATCTTGTCTCTGCGCCGCTCTAGAGCCCGAGAAGCACGCGCGCAACTCGCTGGGGAAGAGGGGGGAAAGGCGAGACGAGAGGGAAGGGGGCGGAGCCTAATTTGCGTGTGTCTCTCTCCCTCCCCCCGCCCTCTCGCTCGCCTCTCCCCGCGCTTCTTCTAACACAAGTCACAAGCTTTTGAAGCAAGGTAAAAATCTGATTTTTTCTCTAAAAATCCTAAAATATTCGAATTAGTCAGAAAATTACTGTTCGAAAAAAATTTTCACCTTGGAACCCACTGAAACAGGCTATTCCCTTCTTTAAATCTCAATTTTGATGCACTCAATGTAAATTTTCATCTATTGAACAGTGCCCGATCGATAGGTAATGGTAATAGCTATCCATGGCAATTTAAAGTGAGTGATTTGGTTTAGAATGAACCTTGTGACTTTGTTTTCTCGCTTTTTCGCAATATCATGTCAGACGAAAGTGGGCGGAGCTTGTGGGGCCTATCAATACGGCGTATTTATTCTAATGCACCATGCAATGCTACCCTAGAAAGCGTTGGACAGCTGGGTATGTAGTCCGTCTAACAGCTGGCCTTACCAGTGGGTCCCACCTAGCGTTGTCCTACGACTGTAAAAGTGGATACACCTTTACCTTTTTACCTGTTTACCATGTCTCGCTTGATCGTGGTGTAATCAGTGTGACATGGGGAGATCGCATATCCTTTGCTATCCGATTGACTCTACCCTTTCATACGTCGTCAATCGCCATAGTCTCATTATCATTTCCCACGCCGTTCGCTGCCATTCGCGATTGAGTGAAGTTTGCGAGATGTCCAAATCAATAATAATCTAAATATCGAAAACTTGCTAGATTCCAAGATTTCCAAGAGGTCATTCAGAATAGATTCTTACGTGAGCTACGTGATATCCATTTGGCAAATCGGATAAAATATTCGATTGGGAAAAGATAACTCTCTCTGCATCCAATTGACGAGTCAGTCGATTGAATGAGTGCATCGAATGAATTTTTCGTCAATCGAGACCTTTGAGAATCTTGGAAGTTTTGGAAGAAGTGGAAGTTCTAACAAGTTTTCGCTATTTTTTCGCTATATTGATTGACGACGTATGAAAGGGTAGAGTCAATCGGATAGCAAAGGATATGCGATCTCCCCATGTCACACCGATCACACCACGATCAAGCGAGAAATGACATGGTGCATTAGAATACGAAAGCCGTATTGAACGATGGAACTCTCACATTCTGACAGGCTCAACCGGTTCAGTTATCTCGAGTGCAGGGATAATGAAAGAACGTGTTATAATAGTGATTAGCTTTCATCACTAGAAGTAATGTAAGCGGTTTTCCGACTTCTAATTTGAAGATTGAATTACTCTTCTTTTCAAAATGGACGATTTTCAAAATCAATTTCGACTTATCAAATTCTTTTTCGATACTATACTCTCGTCTCACTATCCTTCCACTTTCACACTGTGTTTCGCGCGTTGTCCTTGAGCTCTAGCCCAGCTCAGAGGCAAGATATCAACGAACGGCAAAAATATTATGGAATGAGGACCATTATGAACAGTTTCCACGCTTTTTTAGGATAGAAGGGGTACTGAAACCGTTGGAACCCCAATCTCGAAAAATGGCTGCTTTCCTGAATCACCTAAGCGCGCTATTCGCCTGTTAAACACATTTCAGGAAGAAAAAGTTAATCCAAAAATTTGGCAAAAGATGCCTGCAGAGGCGGGGAATCGAACCAGTGGGAATGTGCGAAGTACTTCTAATTGTTTCGCACTTTGTCACAGCTGCTATGCGATGAACTCCGCCAATTTGAGTGAGAGTGCGTCATCTTTAAGAGTATATAAAATCCGAGCGCATCGATAAAATTCGCTAAAAAATTCATGACATATGTAATTTGACCCGTAGATTCCGAAAATCTAAGTTAGAAATTCCTAGACGGAGAAAATTTTTTCAAGAAAAATAAAATTCGATGAAAATCGACGATTTCGACCTTTCATTGTTGTCCAATCGTTTTTTCAGCAACTTTTTTGAAATCTACGAGCAAAAATACATTAGACACAATTTTCAGAACGAATAAAAAATCACTTTGAAAATCTCGACCTTTTTTTTCTCGGGTCTGTAACTTTTCGGAGAGTGAATTATAAACCTTCATATTGTGCCCGCAATCAGCACTTGGTATGGTGACATCACCAAAAAAATATTGAGGTTGGTTGCAAAAAAGTCATCCGTCGACTCTACCCAGAAGGTACGTTCTCTCGTGAAAGGTCTCTTAAGATTTGGAACTTTTCGATCGCAATTGTATCGGGATTGTGCGCAGCATTAATGACAGAAGAGTACTTCGAGTCTACTTTCAACAAGGGATTCAACGGTAGTTATCTGGCCCTTGCTCGATATTAAGTGAACAATTGCAGCATCACTTTGCTCAACTCGGAAAGAATTCTTCAGTGGAACGAATGGATTTGCCGTTTTCGTCTTCCTATTCGCTCGCATTTTCGCGTTCAGCGACACTTTATTCATTGTAGGGAATCGAGAATTTTTTGGATTCGATAAACTTCCCTAGATAGTAAGAAAAAAACGCGTTGCAGGTGCTCCGCAAACAACCCCTTCACTTCTTCCATTGGTACCATCATGCGTTCACTCTCTATATTAGCTGGTAAGGCTTCAAAAAAGAGGCAGGCATTTCCAGACAGATTATGCCAATTCGATATTTGATTTAATTCTGCACAGGTTTGGGTATTCCGGTGCCTCGCCCTCTTCCCGCCATGCTATTTACTTAAACGCAGTGGTGCATACCGCACTGTACAGGTAGTGTGAGAAATTGAACAAATGGACTAGAGACCATTTGTACGCTTAATCTACCTTTGTTGATTCAGCTACTTCTTCCTTACCTCCATTAACATTCGTCCTCCAAAATTCATTGGGAGATGGATAATGATGGCTGAGATTTTCCATTTCTTTTTTATTCTCTACGCTCTCATTCGTTTAACCTATCTGGATATGTGCTAAAAGTGAGTAACTATGATATGTTATTTAGTACAGATGATTGTGCACTGACAATTGTGATTGTGAGTCTAGAATTCACAAATATCCATTATGGAAGTATTGAGTATGAGTGGAATAAATGACTATCACAAACAATTCAATAACGAATCTTCGTTGCAGGAGCCGTGTCAGATCGAACCATACAGTCTCGTCATCACATGGTTCATGGACCTATCTTATCTCTACTTATTCATTGATTATTTCGTTAATAATAGACCAAAAAGGTCTAAGAAGAACAAGAAAGTGGACTGAATGACAATGTTGTTCTCTTATCGAATTATTAAAAATATTGAATAATGGAAATAAAATAATTATCAAATTCTTTACGTCACTGATCAAAGGACTCAAGAGTTCCCCAAATCAAGCACTCCCTCTATCATCTAATCAATCCTTATCAAGTTGACCCAGCGTTCATACTATCACTCCGTACCACTCTGAATGCCGATAAGACTATTTGCAGTACTCAGGCTCATTCCATCTACACGATCATCGCGCTCGTGATTAGGGATTTCGTGTTTCGTCATTGTTCACCAGTCTAAAGAATGTTTTTTTTAAAGATGAAGCTCTCACTTGTTCTCTTCATCATCGTTGCAATTTCCATTGAGGGATATCCGGTGGCACCCACAACTCCCATTCCCTGGCAAGAGGAGAGACATGTAAGAATGCAATTCAATTCCATGATCCACGAATTCGAATAATCAATCGTTTTCAGTGTTCTTCCTGCTACTTTGCATCCACGGGAGGAATGTCGTTGGGATATCATGAATTTATTAATAATCATCTCTACAACGAAGGATTGAATCCGCTCGGCAAAAGAGACTTTGATCAAATGGAGAAAACGCCAGCGAGCATGCTGCTCTGTCGAGTCATCTGCGCGTTAGTTTTGATCGTTTATTAAATTAGTATCTAATTTTTGTCGCGAATTCATTCCTGAATGGAATACTAAAATTAAAAAAAAAATGTTGAGGGTGACGGAGAATGGCGGACAGTACCAAGTGGAAACAAGACAGCAGAATGATCGTCAGGCTCGATCCTCCCGTTCTCAGACAAAGAAAGTGAACACGCGCAATGTGTACAGTGATGAGAACTAATATCCTTTCGTACAAGAAAATTGAGCGCCACATGAAATCACAAATATTATACTTGTTGTTGCATTGCATTTCACACTAACTGATTGTGTATGTTCTGTCTGTTGTTTGTTCACCCACTATCACCGATACCCAAATATCGATTTCCGTAAAGCTTTCGCATCGCAATGCATGCTCCGTTGTATTTCTTATTTTAGCGACTTCGATAAAATGCTGTTCGAAAATATTGATTCAAGAAAACACTCAGTTGATCAGTTATTTCCCGAAGCCTATTATGGAGCAAAGACAGCTCTAACGGAGTAATCCAAACAAGCGCTGTGAAAGTGAAAGGAGACAGACAATTACCGAGTGCTTGAGAACTGAGTGCTTGAGAACTGAGAAGGGAGCATTTCATTCGAGAACAGACACAATTACCTTTTCCCATCATCCAGATCGTTCCTGCTGCGATAAAGACGATTGAGAAGTCTAGACCACTCCATTTATGGGTTCATAATGCTGCTCCCGGTCATTGCTGAAAGGTAATTCGAGCCCTTCCTTGGTCATCTCTCTATTCTTCGAGACGTTACAGCATGAATAAAAAACTTTAAGTCTGCTTTGATTTTCCATTACTCTGCGAGGCGATTTTGCAGTTTTCAAAAATGACCCCCGCACTGCACCTCAATACTGTGTCTTATGTGGAAACATGGACGGCAATGCATAATAGCTTGCCTCGGGCCCTGTTCCCTCGACCAAGAGTACAATAGGCCTCAACTCTTTGGTGGTTGGTCTCTCTATTTACTGCGCGATCTTCCTTGTATTGTCCGTTTTCACTAGCTCTGACTATGCAAGTTTTCACTATGCAAGTTGTTTTCTTGAGTGGCTCAAATCTTTCCTTTCTCTGAGAGCCTTGAGTCATTCCAGGTAAGTGCGGATAACGACTTTCCCTCAAGTCAACCCTTCACTGATTCGATCATTTCGTTGGTCACAATGGACTCTCGCGTGTTCTTGTTCGTCTTTGCTGTTCTGATCAATCGGTCTGAAGGATGCTTTGCCACTCCTGGAACGACCACTCCTACTACTACTGCTGCTCCTACTACTCGTGAGTGAACTTTCGCTCTTGTAAGGCGTAATTGAGGGGTGACCCCTTACTTTCTTTGGACGGTAATTAACGTTTGACTGGACATTTATATAGGCGAGGCGTACGAGAACTTTGGAGTGCGCTTTTAGAATTAACTTTCCCTATTTGGTTGATCATGAAATGTGAGGATCTTTTCAATAATTTGTAGTTCACTCGAACGCCTCTTGAAAGATTGGTCAAGTGCAGTCTAGGAGTGACTATGGAGCGAGGCAGGAAAAAGTTGGCCATTATTAGACCCCATTTCAGCATGCAAATCGTGTGCTGGCGGTCTCATCATGGTCACTCAGGCGGGACAGGGAGCAAAACCGATGGACGGTGACGTTATCACTCGAACGGGAGCTGGTTGTGCAACGAGGACATTCACTTGCTTGGCTCCTGTTGCGAATAATCCGAATATTGAGGTGAGTTGTCGTTTACAATCCTTATATGGAAATATAAATGGAAATGTAGATCAGTTTGTAGAGCCGGGAAAACACGGAGATACAAACAATTCTCTGATGATTATTACGCCCTCAATGCTTTTCAAAATTTCAGCAAAATACTAAAACGATTGAAAGAGAACGTGTTCGTCGTTTCGAGAATGTGTTTTTCTCAAGGACAAACAGGATGAGACTGTGTGTGGGAGGATGAGGGATTACCCGAGATTCGAACTTGACGAATTAGGAAACGCTTCAATCCATTAACTGAGTCGAGACAAAAAGCACCCGGAAGATTAGAAGAAAAGAATGTCTAGACTTATCGGAAGAATCAGAAAACTGGATCGTTTGTTATTCGCACTAGCACATCTACCTCAAAGAATGTCGCCTTCGAATTGGAGGAATGATTGGGTTCGAGTCTTGAGAAAGTGCAGAATGATCCCAACTTTGCTAGCGGTTCTATCGTATGAAAGGGCTCAGTCTAAGAATCGTTATTTTCAGATCAACGGTGGAGATGGAGTCATCTTGGATGGTGACAACGGGGCGGTCGATGGAGTCACAACGTTCACCGTCACTTGTAATGCCGCGGGAAATGCATGGGTATACATGGGAGTAACGATTACACAAGTAGAATGTGCGGCCGGAATGTAGATTAGGATGTGAATAAATTACATTGCTTTGTTTTGTCGCGTAATTTCATTTATTTTTTAACGCATTGTCCTTCGTTCAATTAGTCATTGATAATTCGTGTGGTATTAAAATTACCTCTCATTCGCGTTTCTTCGTTCTTGCCAGCCCCCGATCCAATCGACAAAAGGCAACATTTTGTTTCCCATTCGAATATAAATCGTAATTTTATATATAATAAAATATTTAATAAATATATAAATGATTAATAGTTTATTCATATCAGACAGTAATGCTCAGATGAGGATAGGTCTGTATTCTGCATAGGTTGCATTCCACCAATGTACGCCGATAGCTCATGTTAGGTCGTCGTGCCAGCGTGTCCTAGGGTGGCCAATTGGGCGTGTCCTGTTGTAGGGGGTCCAGACGGTTGTGGCAAATGAAATTATAAATGAAGGCACACCGTCAAATATTTTCCAAGACAGAAGGAACTGGAAGCAAACCAAATATGTTCGCTCTGTCATGAGGAGAATCCACTTTTTATGTATTGCTGTTTCAAACGATTACTTTTAGAAAAAAAAGTAGCTGTCTCTAGTTTGGTGTTGATCTTTCACAGCCCACTGTTAGCATGCGATTACCATAAATGGGTGCACCATTCCTGAGTAGCTCTAACCTCATTCTCGAGAGTTTGAGCCTTTAGAGAGCAGAAGAGAGACATCTCTTGCTCTGATCTTAGAGTTCACTCTTGTTGATCATTCGAATTTATGATGGCTCTTATGCTCTGGGCTCTTTTCGCCTCATTCATTGATCGATATGAAAGTTGTTTCGCGACGACCGGTACAACTCCTGCTACTGCTACTACTACCACTACTAGTCCTGCAACAGCAGGTGCGTTACGTCAATTTGATATTTTATAATCGTGTTCGTTATCATTTCAGCCTGCCTGAATTGCGCTCAAAATCTCATCGCAATAACACTCGGAAATAACGGAGTGAAAGCAATGGACGGCGATTCCACTGTGACTACGACCGGGTGTGCTGTGCGAACGTTCACTTGCCTCGGGCCGAATGCTAATATTGAGGTTTGTATCAAGTGTAGTGTGGAACTATTTGCGTAGAAAAAAGAAAATGTCTTTTTAATTGAAGGTTATTGAAATTTCAAGCACATTTTCGAAAATATCGGATTAAATAACAATGCCTGTTCAATTCTATAATCTCCTCAAGGTCAACGCGGGCGCATTGGGTACAATCATGGACGGTGACGATGGGGCAGTGGATGGATCGGTTGTGTTCACTGTCACTTGCAATGCAGCGGGAACAGCCTGGGAGAATACGGGAGCGCCAATCACTCAACTGGAATGCGCAACAGCTGCAGTGGTAGCCCGTGAGTTTTTTTGTTGTTATCCTTAACTCCGAGTGCATTATTGATGTATCTTATCCGGGAACTCAGATTGTTCACCGAACCTTCTTCGTAAATGTAAACCGGTAGTGAATGTTTTTCATCAAGTAGTAGACTATATTTATAGCATGCCTCGGATGCGCTGCCAATTTGATCACCGTCACTCAAGTTCTTCCTGGAGCGAAGGCGATGAACGGTGACGTCACTGATGTAACGGGAGCATGTGCTGTGAGGACATTCACATGTCAAGGAATGAATCCAACCATCCAGGTAAACCATTCTTCTAATACCTCAACTATTTTCATTTTCCCATGCCTGAGTGTGCGAAAAGTGTGTGTATAGAATGGAGTACTAATACCGGTTTTCTCTATTTCGAAGATCCCAAAGTCTCGAGGGAAAGACCGAATAGGGACCGCTATAAAGTCAGAAAGGGAAAGCCCGTATAGCGAGCACTAAACATCAGAGTGCCAAATTGGGCTAATAATCACTTGGACTTGCACAAAATCTTCACAACCTTGCAAGAGGGGGACGTGACTTAGGGAAATCGTGCGCGGCCTTGGGTATTCAAAAATAGTCAATGCAAATTCAAAAATATCGGGAAAATGAGCATTTGCAAACATTCTTCTTATTGAAACTTGCAGCTCAACGCGGGCGCAACTCAAGTAACTGACGCTGCGGATGGAGCGGCGGATGGAACGGCCACTGTTGTCGCGACGTGCAATGCAGCAGGAACCGCATGGGAAGTCAATGGAATGGCCATCACCAATGTCGAGTGCACCACTCGTACGTTTTCACTTCCCTTTCACCAATAAGTTGTCTGTTTTTTTCGAAAATTCATTGATCACAATTTCAGCCTGCAAAGTGTGCGCGGCGAATCTGGTTACGTTGACGACTACTTTTGGTGGTGTCATTCCAACGACCCCGGCAACAATCGATCGGACTGGTGCCTGTGCGACGTGGCAGATTCAGTGCACAGGAGCGATGAATCCTAGTTTCGATGTACGTAAATTATCTCGGAAATGGAAACATAGAGAGAAGCAGAGATTTAATGACTTTTAAAAGTAGTATCTCATCTAACAATCTCAAAGAGTATCTAGGGTAACGATTCTTTATATTGAACGATGCATAATGGAGCGAAGAACATACCGAAACGCAAGGAACATATGGAGTTTTGTCGGAGATGCAAAGTGTTTCATGGAATATCGATCATTTAATCGTACCGATACTCATGTTTCAATATTTGCAGATCAATGGAGGCCAAGGGATCATCGCCGATCTCGACGATGGAATGGCCGATGGTTTCATCAATATCGATCTGACTTGCAATGCTGCGGGAACTGCATGGGAAGGATTTGGAGTAGATATCACGGCATTGGAGTGCTTCCAGCAATAAAAATCAATAGAATAAAGAGCTGCGAATAAAGTTTTCCATCACTTAAATTCTCAAATATTAGTGAGAAATTAACGAATGCCGGCCTACCAGCCTATCGCCGAGTAGAATGCGAAAGTGAAAGGAAGGACACAATTACCGGGTGGAAATGGGTAACTGAGAAAGAGTCTTTCGTTCATTAATTAGAAATGCGACTGACCGGCGACCGTTTTATGAACCCTACGAACCCTCTTATTCCGCGATCTTTTCATTCTTCCTGATCATCTCAGTAATGTAATACTATCCCAGTATCCCGTATTAAATTCAATGTCGTGATCTTATCACCGAATCTTCATGGATTGAAGAATGCTTTGATTTACACTATACTTTAATGAACTTGGCGTGTATTTTTTTTCAGAATTTAGAATTTATGACGTCACTTGCCTATTCGATTCTTCTTTCCGCACTGTTCCATCTCAATGAGAGCTGCTTCTCAACTCCTGCCATCACCACACCATCAATTGCAGGTCCATTGATTCCCGAGGGGTTTGACACGAGTTTTCCTTGCACATGATTATTTGCGAAGGTGTTTCGGCTCTGTACGGATATTGTGGCCCGTCACGATTATTGTGGCCCGTCATGATTATTGTGGCCCGTCCAGATTTTTGTGGCCCGTGAAAATTTTTGTGGCCCGTATAAATTTTTTGTGGCCCGTCCAATTTTTTTGTGGCCCGTCACCAAAAGTTCAGTTTCATCATTATTTCGATGAGTATGTCTGCTCAAGTTCAAGTTCAGACGATGAAGAAGACCTACCCTTCCACTCACTATTGACTGTGATATGTTTCAACATTTGTTCCGAATTCATTTATCATCAATGTTCATTGAGTATTATACCAGTAAAGTTAAATATGCATCGTTGACCGAATTCACCATTCGTTATCATTTAGAATTAGACCAGTAGAATGAAATAAGCACCGATGACCGAATTCGAACAGCAAATCCATGGCAGCGGTTATATTCTTTTCGGATCTGATAACATATTGATAATACGTACATAAGATATTGAGAAGAGGATATCTGTCCCTACCTCAGTAGGTTGTATTAGTCTGTAAGTTTCTTTTTTTTTAAATTACGGGTGTCACTGACGAAGGAGGTCGCTATAACTTTTTCCATGGAAACATGAAGCATTTGCTGATCCGCAACCACTCCAGTATAGAAAACATACAGATATCCTCTTCTCAATGTCTTATGTACGCATTATCAATATGTTGTCAGATCCGAAAAGAATGTAACCGCTGCCATGGATTTGCTGTTCGAATTCGGTCATCGGTGCTTATTTCATTCTACTGGTATAATTCTAAATTATAACGAATGGTGAATTCGGTCAACGATGCATATTTAACTTTACTGGTATAATACTCAATGAACATTGATGATAAATGAATTCGGAACAAATGTT